>CM042383.1:29994903-30449903 GCA_023634145.1 Thymallus thymallus | reverse complement strand
CAGGGCTCTGTGCAGGCCAGTCAAATTCTTCCACACCGATCTCGACAAACCATTTCTGTATGGACTGTATGGGCATTGTCATGCTTAATCAAGAAAGGGCCTTCCCCAAATTGTTGCCAAAAAGTTGGAAGCACAGAATCGTCTAGAATGTAATTGTATGCTGTAGCGTTAAGATTTCCCTTCACTGGAACCATTATTCCTCCTCCACCAAACTTTACAGTTGGCACTATGCATTCGGGCAGGTAGCATTCTCCTGACGTCTGCCAAACCCAGATTTGTCCGTCGGGCTGCCAGAAGGTGAAGAGTGATTCATCACTCCAGAGAATGCGTTTCCACTGCTCCAGAGTCCAATGATGGTAAGCTTTACACTAATCCAGCCAACGCTTGGCATTGCGCATGGTGACCTTAGGCTTGTGTGCGGCTGCTACGGCATGTAAACCCATTTCATGAAGCTACCGACGAACAGTTCTTGTGCTGACGTTGCTTCCAGAGGCAGTTTGAGACTCGGTAGTGAGTGTTGCAATCGAAGACAGACGATTTTTACACGATACGTGCTTCAGCACTCGGTCCCGTTCTGCGAGCTTGTGTGGCCTACCACTTCACGGCTGAGCCGTTGTTGCTCCTAGACCTTTCCATTTCACAATAACAGCACTTACAGTTGACCAGGGAAGCTCTATCAGTGCAGAAATTTGATGAACTGACTTGTTGGAAAGGTGGCATGCTATGACGGTGCCACGTTGAAAGTCACTTAGCTCTTCAGTAACGGCCATCTACTGCCAATGTTTGTCTATGGAGATTGCATGGGGGTGTGCTCGACTTTATATACCTGTCAGCAACGGGTGTGGCTGAAATAGCCAAATCCACTATTTTGAAGAGGTGTCCACATACTTATGTATATATAGTGTATGAAGAACATGGACGGTCCTACAATTGTTTGGCTAAAACAGCTATCACACAGTCCAGCCAATGTTATCACAGCACTCTTATTGAGAGATGTGAGCTTTGAATCAAACTCCTCTCAGCAGACGCGATGATGTTTCCTGTAAAAAATGTTGGATGTCTAACTTTCCATGGCTTTTCCAGTTGTAGGTACTGTTGGTGCCAAAAAACAGAACTAGTGGTAATTTGACCTGGGAAAACTTCACATCCTTTAGCAAATGCCTGAGATCTAAAGACTATCCATTGCTTGCAAAACAACCAACCTTAGAATCTGCCTCATAAAGACAGTTGAAAATGAAACGGTGGAAGAATGACCGATACACAATGACCCAACGGAGTGTTCCCCCCCTTCGCTGCCAATGGCAGTAGCTGCTTGGCATTCTTCGCATACCTTACGCTTGACTATTTGAAAGCAATCTAACTTGCTTGTGTTGCTCTTTGACCCCCTAAACCAAATAAACGTATTCTTATCTTTGGGGCAATATTCTGCATGGCCGATTATTACTGTGCATGTCATGCCTACAGTGGATTATACTTTGATAATACCCAGACAAGTGAATCCATATTAACAATTCGGACTCTCTTGCTCTACCATAATCAGCTCAGAGGGAGAGGTTGATAATACAGTGAATACAGGTCTACTGGGCTAATCCTATTGGAACCAATCCAACGTTGTACTCTTAAGGTATTTCTATCATGGAAACCTCGATTTGTTCCCTAGAACAAATCATTTATTTTCAATAATATTTCAGCCCTCCTCTAAATTACACTACTCATCACACTATAATGTCATGCAATGTATGGGAATTTTTATGAAATACGTGCCCTAATATGGTCATGTGAACCAGGTCTCTTTCGATAAAGATTTTATCTCCACATGACTAGCCTCTATAAATCAAAGGCAAGGTACCGTTGTACAGTCTCTGTGGATGAGGAATGAAAACATCAATCATGCACTGTTCTACAGATGGGAAACTTTTTTTTTACAGCCTTCTGGATCCTATTATGACAACATGGGGTCTTGAAGTCGTTCAGCCTTTAAAAAAAACAAAATGTTAAGTGCAATGAGGCATCAGTTGGTTGAACCTACAAGACCAGACAAAGATGAGAGACAGGCCATCATACTCACACTAACCAGCGATCAATACCCTTAACATCAAGTTGAATAAACAAATCACTTATTGATTGGGAACTCGGTAGTGAGTGTTGCAACCGAGGACAGACGATTTTTACGCTGTACAGCGCTTCAGCACTCGGCGGTCCTGTTCTGTGAGCTCGTGCGGCCTACCACCTCGCGGCTGAGCCGTTGTTGCTTCTAGACCTTTCCATTTCACAATAACAGCACTTACAGTTGACCTGGGAAGCTCTATCAGTGCAGAAATGTGATGAACTGACTTGTTGGAAAGGTGGCATCCTATGACGGTGCCACGTTGAAAGTCACTTAGCTCTTCAGTAACGGCAATCTACTGCCAGTGTTTGACCAGCGATCAATATTTTTAACATCAAGTTGAATAAACAAATCACTTATTGATAGGGAATGTGATACCAACTCGATATCAACACACAATGTTAAGAAGAGTCACAGTGCTGCTGACCAGTATCTCAAGTTAATCAAACAACAGACACATCACAGATAATATCTATGCTATTGATAGTGAACGATGATACCCACTAGATATCAACAAGCAGATCCTCCCTGCTGTAAAGAACTGTGGATGATAAAATGTTGTTTCCGAGCTGAGATTTGTCCGAGCTTGTTAAGGCTGTACTGGAGGGTGGGACTGTGAGGGTTTACATAATCTTGTCTTAATCCCACACCCTGCCTGGACTGGCTATGACATTCTGCTAGCATGCCTAATGCTGCCTGCTACCCTATCATCATGTCTATAAATCATACAGGGATAATCCTATGTCATCAGGTGGAATGTCTGTCATTTCCTTCCCAGTAACATACAGTGCGTAGGCACTACTATAGGTGTCTGTGAACAGAGGGTTTACCAATTCCCTCCAACTTATTAAATTCTCGTATTGTAGTTTTATCATGTATCTGCAGTGTATTTAGCTTACACTAACTGCCTACATAAATATTATGTTAATACAAATCTTTAACGACACAATGTAAAGTTGGACCAGTTGCTTTATGCCTAAATTCTTTGAACAGAGAGGTACATCAGTTAAATTCAAGATATTATCTGAAACATGAACCCATCTAAGTTCATTCTCTGGTGCCCACAAATATCAGCCAAGGAACTGGCCTTTCTCCCAGTGTTGACAAAGGGTTGAATAACAATGTGTCTAAAAGTCATGTCTACACAGCCCATTAACACCCCAGAAGACAGATAAGCCAGTGTCACTGCAGACGCCAAAGCCCTGGGGAAAGCACCTTTTGTCCAACTGGTTTGTGGTTTCCACGGAGATGGAGCTATACATTCAGATTTGGTCTTTATGAATCAGTGGCTCGATGCACATGCATTTAGCTTTCTCTCCCCGCCCCCTTCTTCTCTCTCCCTCTGTTTCTGTCTCTGCGCTCGCTCTCACACGATTTCTCTATTCTTCTCTCACTCCACTTTACGACATTTCCTGTCTTCTGTTCTCTCTCAAATTCAAAATTCAAATTCAAACTGCTTCATTGGCATGAAATTCAATTTGTAGATATTGACAAAGCAGTATAACGGTCCAGCAGTTCAGTAAATACAGTGCAATGCAACGACGGTAATGAAAGTTAATCTCAGTAGTAATAATAATAGTACATACTGTATAATCATGCATACAGGTACAACAGTACTGCTGTTTGTATTGTGTAAACTTCAGTCAATACATTTAATTAAATAAAAATGAGATTATAAAAAAAGAAAAAGAATGGCTAATAAATAAACAACTAAATGTACATGGTTGACGTGGCCCATGCCTTCCGATTTCAGCTCCCTTGTAAACATTATTCAGACTTGTAGTTATTTACAGAAGGATTCTGAAGAATGAATCTGGGGGCGTTAATGTATCACTTGTTCTGTTTAGGCTGTCTTTTCTTCTTGTTATAGAAAATAGCACAGGAACTTTTAGAGGAACACTTAATGTGTATTTATTCCTTGTGTCACTATTGTATTATTATTATTATAATGTATCTTTATTGTTGGGAATGGATCTGTAAGTAAGCATTTCACTGCTAGTCTACACCTGTTGTTAACGAAGCAATTAACATTTTGTTTTATTTTGAATGGACTGTGATAGTACTGTACGTGATGGTGGTTTTCTGATGTTTTACAGGCAGATAGATGGGGTACAAAATACAAAGTTATCCAGCTGAAAGTCTGGCAGTGTTGGTATCCTGGGAAGAACAATATATTTTACAGTAGAAACAGAGGAATTCTTAAGGGCAATAATATCACGTTATTGTCTCAGATTGACTGCCGCTGATATTTTTGGTTTGGTTACACCATTCTCTGGAAATCCTAGGCACTGTCATGCTTGAAAAGCCCAGGAGGGCGGCCGTTTTTGAGATGCTGGATCCAGCGTGCCTGGGACCGATGATCCTACCACGATCAAAGTCACTTAAGTCACTGGTTTCGCCTATTCTAACGTTCAATCGAACAGTAACTGAATGCCTCGATGCCGGTCTGCCTACTTTATAGCGAGCCACAGCCACCTGCCTCACTGTCTGTAGGAGTGATCCATTTTCCTGAACGGGGTGGTGTGCCTAATAATCTGTCCGGTGAGTGTATGTACATTTCTATATACCTTTGAATGATGTACAGCTCAGTAACAGAATGATGCTGCCAAACAAAAACCAATGATAGCAAAGTTAAGAAAACCATACAACTCTATGCACAAGGATGACTTTTAACTACTTTGGTTTGACATACATTTTAAAGTGAAACATCTGAGTCTCAGCATCATTCTGTTACCCTGTACTTTATCTAATATACACACACACGTCTTTACATAAATAATCTACGATGTGTTTTAGGTCTAGCCTTATATGAGGTTTAGAGGAAATGTTTTCTCTCCGGGAGACAGTGTACGCGTGAAAGGGCCTCAGGTGTGGAGAATCACATCTTCTTTACAGCAGCCAGACTCAGGCTGACAAATCAGAGGTCACATGTCATATATACACATTACAACAGACACCAACAGGTATCTGTCTGACACCAGGGGGAAAATCTCAGATTACTCAATAAAATATTTCCAGGAGGGCATTTTTGGGGCCAGAAATTGAACCACAAAGACAGACAGACGTGGTTCTAACCAAAAGTAGTGCATTAATATAGCGAATAGGAATTCCTCAAAATCAGGATATCATAAAACAAGCACCAACCTCAATCTACAACTGGGAGGGAAATTAGAAGGCAAACATCCTGAATCTCAACCATAATCGATTCAGAATATATGGAGAATATGAATTGAAGTGGGCAATTTAACTATATACAGTGCATGACACACAACACTCGATAATGAAAATGCAAAAACTGGTTTTTAGACATTTTTGCACATTTATAAAAAATAAAAAACTGAAATCTCACATTTACATAAGTTTTCAGATGCTTTACTCAGTACTTTGTTGAAGCACCTTTGGCAGCGATTACAGCCTTGAGTCTTCTTGGGTTTGACGCTACAAGCTTGGCAAACCTGTATTTGGGGAGTTTCTCCCATTCTTCTCTGCACAGCTATTTTCAGGTCTCTCCAGAGATGTTAGATCGGGTTCAAGTCTGGGCTCTGGCTGGGCCACTCAAGGACATTCAGAGACTTGTTCCGAAGCCACTCCTGCGTTGTCTTGGCTGTGTGCTTAGGGTCGTTGTCCTGATTGGTGGAGTGCTGCAAAGATGGCTGTCCTCCTGGAAGGTTCTCCCATCTCCACAGAGAAACTCTGGGGCTCTGTCAGAGTGACCATGGGGTTCATAGTCACCTTCCTTACCAAGGCTCTTCTCCCCTGACTGTTCAGTTTGGCTGGGCGGCCAGCTCTAGGAAGAGTCTTGGTGGTTCCAAACTTCTTCCATTTAAGAATGATGGAGGCCACTGTGTTCTTGGAGTCCTTAAATACTGCAGACATTTTTTGGTACCCTTCCCAAGATTTGTGCCTCGACACAATCCTGTTTGGGAGCTCTACGGAGAATTCCTTCGACCTCATGGCTTGGTTCTTCCTCTGACATGCACTGTCAACTGTGGGACCTTATATAGCCAGGTGTATACCTTTCCAAATCCAATCAATTGAATTGGTGGACTCCAATCAAGTTGTAGAAACATCTGAAGGATGATCAATAGAAACAGGAAACACCTAAGCTTAATTTCGAGTCTCATAGCAAAGGGTCTGAATACAATACAGTATTTCTGTATTACATTTTTAATACATTTGCAAAAAGTCTAAAAACCTGTTTGTGCTTTGTCATTATGGGGTAGTGTGTATTTTGACGAGAGCATTTTTTTATTTAATACATTTTAGAATAAGGCTGTAACGTAACGAAATGTGGAAAAAGTCAAGGAGTCTGAAACAAACATAAGACTCCTATAGAGCTTTAATATAACCGTGTAGTGTATTAGACCGATGACTGGACCACACAGAAAGAGGAAAGCGCACCCATTATTGAAATCAGATAGCCACCTCTCTTGATCCAGCCCCGAGGGAAGGGAAGCCAAACCTGTTTTGTTTCTGGAGCTCGTTCTCTTCCCAATGAGGGATTCCTTTTTTGTGCAAGCCATATTCCACAGAAATGTTCTGCTTAAAGACCCAAGAGTAGGCTTGTTACTGAAGTTACCACACCTAGAATGATGAGAAAATGAGAAATACCAGGCTCTGGTATCTAAATGTGATACAATGTGTCAGGGAGTGTATAACGATCACAGAAAATACCATGACAGGCAACTGAGGGATAGCACGGAAATCTGGCAATATTCCAAACCAAATGTCAAGAATCTGAAGGTTGTTTGTGTTGTTTTTTTATTTTGTTGATCTCTCGGTCACACATACTTTGCATAACCATACAGAAATGAATATGCAAAATAACAATAAAGCTATGAATAATTATATCCTTTATAAACCACATAAGTAGGATCAATGTGTTGAAGAGCCAGGATTAGTTGTGAGAAGAGTCAAGAGGAGAGAGAGAGAGAGAGAGAGAGAGAGAGAGAGAGAGAGAGAGAGAGAGAGAGAGAGAGAGAGTTTGAAAGAGTGAAAGTGTATGTATGAGAGAGAGAGAGAGAGAGAGAGAGAGAGAGTTTGAAAGAGTGAAAGTATATGTATGAGAGAGAGAGAGAGAGAGAGAGAGAGTTTGAAAGAGTGAAAGTATATGTATGAGAGAGAGAGTTTGAAAGAGTGAAAGTGTATGTATGAGAGAGAGAGAGAGAGAGAGAGTTTGAAAGAGTGAAAGTGTATATATGAGAGAGAGAGAGAGAGTTTGAAAGAGTGAAAGTGTATATATGAGAGAGAGAGAGAGAGAGAGAGTATTAAAGAGTGAAAGTGTATGTATGAGAGAGAGAGAGAGTTTGAAAGAGTGAAAGTGTATGTATGAGAGAGAGAGAGAGAGAGAGAGAGAGAGAGAGTTTGAAAGAGTGAAAGTGTATGTATGAGAGAGAGAGAGAGAGAGTTTGAAAGAGTGAAAGTATATGTATGAGAGAGAGAGAGAGTTTGAAAGAGTGAAAGTATATGTATGAGAGAGAGAGAGAGAGAGAGTTTGACAGAGTGAAAGTGTATGTATGAGAGAGAGAGAGAGAGAGAGAGAGAGAGAGAGAGAGAGAGAGAGAGAGAGAGAGAGAGAGAGAGAGAGAGAGTTTGAAAGAGTGAAAGTATAAGTATGAGAGAGAGAGAGCAGTTCAATATTTGAATAGCTGTGTGCTGCTATATATTGATACAGGCCAACAGTTAGAGAATATGCATAGTTTATAGATTATGCAACAACATATAAAATATTTAGGTTATCTAATTAAATATTTGGAGAGAAAAAACATAATTGCATACTATCATACTGTGATAACCTGCCTCATTGAAAGAAAGGATATTGAAAGTAATTTTGCTTATGGGGAAAACAAATATACAGTCTAAGCATTCAATTCACAATCTGTATTATCTGATCAACTTATTTTATTAGTAAAATATGGCTTTCACTGCAATCAGTATAATGGGTCGCAGAACTCCAGTGAGCCATGGGCTGTTTTCCTGGTACACGATGTTGCCTGCACCTGTTGAGATGGTAAGCAGGGATTAGCTAGTTTAGCTGCGTCTCTTTCCACTACTCTGTTACCATGTACAAACAAAGGACTGAAATTGCCTCATTGATTAACTACTAGCGATGGGACAATAAACCAGAGATGATTGACACCGACCACACCAGTCACTTATTGCAGGCATTTTGCTGGTATCGTTCATTACGATAAATAGCCTATATTAGAGAAATGTGAAGTTTAAAATGATATGGGTGTTTATTAATGAGACAAGTGATGGCTACAACCATAAAACTACTAGTAGTAGTAATATTATAAACGTATTGTTCCATTCATCTTTATGGCATCAATTCAGAAAATGTATCACAATAGTAGGACAGAAAACAACGTGTTGTTGCCTTGGTAATCTGTTTAGTCTAAAGAAAGCATCTTCCTCTCAGATTACAGAACTTTCACCAGGCCTTTAACTAGTTAGGCTATAACACAGAAAATGTTACAGTGGCAAGAAAAAGTATGTGAACCCTTTGGAAATACCTGGATTTCAGCATGAATTGGTCATAAAAGGTGATCTGATCTTCATCTAAGTCCAACAATAGACAAACACAGTCTGCTTAAACTAATAACACATAAATTATTGTATTTTTCTTGTCTATATTCAATACATCATTTAAACATTCCCAGTGTAGGTTGGGAAAAGTATGTGAACCCCTAGGCTAATGACTTCTCCAAAAGCTAATTGGAGTCAGGAGTCAGCTACCTGGAGTCCATTCAATGAGACGAGATTGGAGATGTTAGAGCTGCCCTGCCCTATAAAAAACACTCACAAAATGTGAGTTTGCTATTCACAAGATGCATTGCCTGATGTGAACTATGCCTCGAACAAAAGAGATCTCAGAAGACCTAAGATTAAGAATTGTTGACTTGCATAAAGCTGGAAAGGGTTACAAAAGTATCTCTAAAAGCCTTGATGTTCATCAGTCCATGGTAAGACAAAGTAAATGGAGAAAGTTCAGCACTGCTGCTACTCTCCCTAGGAGTGGCCGTCCTGCAAAGATGACTGCAAGAGCAGAATGCTCAATGAGGTTAAGAAGAATCCTAGAGTGTCAGCTAAAGACTTACAGAAACCTCTGGAACATGCTAACATCTCTATTGACGAGTCTACGATACGTAAAACAAGAATGGTGTTCATGTGAAGACACCACGGAAGAAGCCACTGCTGTCAAAAACAAAAACATTGCTGCACGTCTGAAGTTTGCAAAAAGAGCACCTGGATGTTCCACAGCGCTACTGGCTAAATATTCTGTGAACAGATGAAACTAAAGTTGAGTTGTTTGGAAGGAACACAACACTATGTGTGGAGAAAAAAAGGCACAGCACACCAACATCAAAACCTCTATTCCCAACTGTAAAGTCTGGTGGAGGGAGCATGATGGTTTGGGGCTGCTTTGCTGCCTCAGGGCCTGGACAGCTTGCCATCAGATGAAAAAAAAGAATTCCCAAGTCTGTCCGCCAATTGAAGCTCAACAGAAGCTGGGTGATGCAACAGGACAACGACCCAAAACACAGAAGTAAATCAACAACACAATGGCTTCAACAGAAGAAAATACCCCTTCTGTAGCGGCCCAGTCAGAGTTCTGACCTCAACCCGAATAAGATGCTGTGGCATGACCTCAAGAGACCGGTTCACACCAGACATCCCAAGAATATTGCTGAACTGAAACAGTTTTGTAAAGAGTAATGGCCCAAAATTCCTCCAGAAAACGTTGAGGTTATTGCTGCCAAAGGACGGTCAACCAGTTATTAAATACAAGGGTTCACATAGTTTTTCCACTCTGTACTGTGAATGTTTACACGGTGTGTTCAATAAAGACATGAAAACGTATAATAATTTTTGTGTTATTAGTTAAAGCAGACTTTGTCTATTGCTGTGACTTAGATGAAGATCAGATCAAATGTTATGACCAATTTATGCAGAAATCCAGGTAATTCCAAAGGGTTCACATACTTTTTCTTGCCACTGTATGTTTTGTAATAACTGCACAGCGATTTCAATTTTGTGGGAGGAAAAACATGGATGGGCTGAATGGGCAGGGAGCTTATATTCATGGGCTCACCTTGACTGACAGCTCTTTGAAACGCTTATGTCAAGAGACTTGGATGCAGTGAGCAGTGTTGCAGTAAATTTATCTAAAGCAAATTTGAAGATACACAAAGCAACTCAAACAACATTGAATTTGTATCAATGATGTACAAAATATATATAGGTCTCCCGTTTGGCATGTCTCTTGTGATGCGGTTCACAGCAGCACTGACGGATGTGTTGAAATGACAACTGTGTCAGAGTTGAACGACGCTTCCCCCCCTTTTGTTCAATTTTGGCTGAAGACCTAGCTAGCCAGTGACTAGCTAACACCAGACACAGATGAAGACCGAGCTAGCCAGTGACTAGCTAACACCAGACACAGATGAAGACCTAGCTAGCCAGTGACTAGCTAACACCAGACACAGATGAAGACCTAGCTAGCCAGTGACTAGCTAACACCAGACACAGATGAAGACCGAGCTAGCCAGTGACTAGCTAACACCAGACACAGATGAAGACCTAGCTAGCCAGTGACTAGCTAACACCAGACACAGATGAAGACCTAGCTAGCCAGTGACTAGCTACACCAGACACAGTTGAAGACCTAGCTAGCCAGTGACTAGCTAACACCAGACACAGATGAAAGGGGAGACATACAGTGGGGAGAACAAGTATTTGATACACTGCCGATTTTGCAGGTTTTCCTACTTACAAAGCATGTAGAGGTCTGTAATTTTTATCATAGGTACACTTCAACTGTGAGAGACGGAATCTAAAACAAAAATCCAGAAAGTTACATTGTATGATTTTTAAATAATTAATTAGCATTTTATTGCATGACATAAGTATTTGATCACCTACCAACCAGTAAGAATTCCGGCTCTCACGGACCTGTTAGTTTTTCTTTAAGAAGCCCTCCTGTTCTCCACTCATTACCTGTATTAACTGCACCTGTTTGAACTCGTTACCTGTATAAAAGACACCTGTCCACACACTCAATCAAACACTCCAACCTCTCCACAATGGCCAAGACCAGAGAGCTGTGTAAGGACATCAGGGATAAAATTGTAGACCTGCACAAGGCTGGGATGGGCTACAGGACAATAGGCAAGCAGCTTGGTGAGAAGGCAACAACTGTTGGCGCAATTATTAGAAAATGGAAGAAGTTCAAGATGACGGTCAATCTCCCTCGGTCTGGGGCACCATGCAAGATCTCACCTCGTGGGGCATCAATGATCATGAGGAAGGTGAGGGATCAGCCCAGAACTACACGGCAGGACCTGGTCAATGACCTGAAGAGAGCTGTGACCACAGTCTCAAAGAAAACACCATCCCAACCGTGAAGCATGGAGGTGGAAACATCATTCTTTGAGGATGCTTTTCTGCAAAGGGGACAAGACGACTGCACCGTATTGAGGGGAGGATGGATGGGGCCATGTATCGCGAGATCTTGGCCAACAACCTCCTTCCCTCAGTAAGAGCATTGAAGATGGGTCGTGGCTGGGTCTTCCAGCATGACAACGACCCGAAACACACAGCCAGGGCAACTAAGGAGTGGCTCCGTAAGAAGCATCTCAAGGTCCTGTAGTGGCCTAGCCAGTCTCCAGACCTGAACCCAATAGAAAATCTTTGGAGGGAGCTGAAAGTCCGTATTGCCCAGCGACAGCCCCGAAACCTGAAGGATCTGGCGAAGGTCTGTATGGAGGAGTGGGCCAAAATCCCTGCTGCAGTGTGTGCAAACCTGGTCAAGAACTACAGGAAACGTATGATCTCTGTAATTGCAAACAAAGGTTTCTGAACCAAATATTAAGTTCTGCTTTTCTGATGTATCAAATACTTAGGTCATGCAATAAAATGCAAATTAATTACTTAAAAATCATACAATGTGATTTTCTGGATTTTTTTTTTTGATTCCGTCACTCACAGTTGAAGAGTACCTATGACAAAAATTACAGACCTCTACATGCTTTGTAAGTGGGAAAACCTGCAAAATCGGCAGTGTATCAAATATTTGTTCTCCCCACTGTAAGTATCTTTACCATAGATGAATAGTGTAAACTTTTAATTATATTTGCTGACACCCTACAGTCACATTTTGGATCCAGTAAAATAGCTACCTAGCTATATAAACCACGCCGCTCCACAAACACACCTTCTCCGATGTTGGTTACAAGGCGGTACTTATTTAAATTAGGTAAGATAATATCATGTTACCATTGGTGTATTAAAATTATCCTGTCACCTATGTCTAAGTGTTAGACATGGAGGAGGGGACCAGTAACTTTATGATCAAACTTTATCAATGTAGTAGCAACAGTCATTTTTCATACTTTGGTCATCATACTTTGATCTGGTTTCATCCAAATATCATCAAATTTAAATGAAAAACATGGTTGACTGTTCATGATTTAGTTTAAAAGTTAGTTCACAACCCTACCATCTGGTATGCCTAACAGCACTGGACTTGCTTATCATGGCACGTATTGATTCATTTCCATGAAGGCAAAGATGGACAGAAGCCAGATTAATGATAACTAGCTGGAACTAATGTTGTCCTAATGGCAGAATGGAAATCAGGCAATAACAATGGGCTCCTATAGCTTCAGCTTATGAAGACACATATAGTGATATTTCTCACACCACTTCAAGACCACAGCTGGGTGCCCCTGCTCATGTCGGCCATAAATCAGAGTCCTCAGCAGAGGTATCAGTGTTCCTTCCTGGATACCTGCAATCTACAAAGCCAGCATTGTCCCTCTGTGAAACTGTACTCGACTCGCCAAATGAAATCTCTCTCTGCCACTCTGAGGTAGAGCAGTTTATCAAAGAGAGAAGCAGAAAGAGAGAGAGAGAGAGAGAGAGAGAGAGAGAGAGAGAGAGAGAGAGAGAGAGAGCCAGAGCGAGAGAGAGAGAGAGAGAAAGAGAGATTCCCAGCAGTTACCTCCCATGGCCATACTCCAGAACCCATATCCACAACAATGGCTTGAGCAGATGAAAAATCTGGGAAGGTCATCAGAGAGTACACATAGGTTCAAATAGTATTTGTTTTCTTTCAAGCACTTTAGCTGCACTTGACTAAGATTGCCTGGCGCAATGGAAACAATAGGATAGTCCCAAAAGTGCAAACCCTTTGCATCTGGCACTGATCAAACATTGAGGGATCAAACGCTCAAAGTATTTGAAAGAAAACCAATACTGTTTGAACCCAGGTCTGTCAGAGCGGCTACAATAGCCAGGCAATCACATCCTAGATCCTAATGAAACAGCCTGGCTGTTTCTAGGGTTACTAAAGTGTTGTCATCTATATTTCACTCACAATGACGATATCAATCTGAACCTTTATGAAAAGAAAAGGAATGAGTTTTCTGAAATGATGGAAAATAATTGATGATGGATGGAGAGACTGTAGAAACTGTAGAGACTGTAGAGAGACTGTAGAGAGACTGTAGAGAGACTGTAGAGACTGTAGAGAGACTGTAGAGAGACTGTAGAGAGACTGTAGAGACTGTAGAGAGACTGTAGAGAGACTGTAGAGAGACTGTAGAGAGACTGTAGAGACTGCATAGAGACTGTAGAGAGACTGTAGAGAGACTGTAGAGAGACTGTAGAGAGACTGTAGAGAGACTGTGGAGAGACTGTAGAGACTGTAGAGAGACTGTAGAGAGACTGTAGAGAGACTGTAGAGAGACTGTAGAGACTGTAGAGACTGTAGAGACTGCATAGAGACTGTAGAGAGACTGTAGAGAGACTGTAGAGAGACTGTAGAGAGACTGTAGAGACTGTAGAGACTGCATAGAGACTGTAGAGAGACTGTAGAGACTGTAGAGACTGCATAGAGACTGTAGAGAGACTGTAGAGACTGTAGAGAGACTGTAGAGAGACTGTAGAGAGACTGTAGAGAGACTGCATAGACTGTAGAGAGACTGTAGAGAGACTGTAGAGACTGTAGAGAGACTGTAGAGACTGTAGAGAGACTGTAGAGAGACTGTAGAGAGACTGTGGAGAGACTTTAGAGAGACTGTAGAGAGACTTTAGAGAGACTGTAGAGAGACTGTAGAGAGACTGTGGAGAGACTGTAGAGACTGTAGAGAGACTGTAGAGAGACTGTAGAGAGACTGTAGAGAGACTGTAGAGACTGTAGAGAGACTGTAGAGAGACTGTAGAGAGACTGTAGAGAGACTGTGGAGAGACTGTAGAGACTGTAGAGAGACTGTAGAGAGACTGTAGAGAGACTGTAGAGACTGTAGAGAGACTGTAGAGACTGTAGAGAGACTGTAGAGAGACTGTGGAGAGACTGTAGAGACTGTAGAGACTGTAGAGAGACTGTAGAGAGACTGTAGAGAGACTGTAGAGACTGTAGAGAGACTGTAGAGAGACTGTAGAGACTGTAGAGAGACTGTAGAGAGACTGTAGAGAGACTGTAGAGAGACTGTAGAGAGACTGTAGAGACTGTAGAGACTGTAGAGAGACTGTAGAGACTGTAGAGACTGCATAGAGACTGTATAGAGACTGTAGAGAGACTGTAGAGACTGTAGAGACTGTAGAGAGACTGTAGAGAGACTGTAGAGACTGTAGAGACTGGACTGTAGAGAGACTGTAGAGAGACTGTAGAGAGACTGTAGAGAGACTGTAGAGACTGTAGAGAGACTGTAGAGAGACTGTAGAGAGACTGTAGAGACTGTAGAGACTGCATAGAGACTGTAGAGAGACTGTAGAGAGACTGTAGAGACTGTAGAGACTGTATATAGACTGTAGAGAGACTGTAGAGAGACTGTAGAGACTGCATAGAGACTGTAGAGAGACTGTAGAGACTGTAGAGACTGCATAGAGACTGTAGAGAGACTGTAGAGAGACTGTAGAGACTGTAGAGAGACTGTAGAGAGACTGTAGAGAGACTGTAGAGACTGTAGAGAGACTGTATAGAGACTGTAGAGAGACTGTGGAGAGACTGTAGAGACTGTAGAGACTGTATAGAGACTGTAGAGAGACTGTAGAGAGACTGTAGAGACTGTAGAGAGACTGTAGAGAGACTGTGGAGAGACTGTGGAGAGACTGTAGAGAGACTGTAGAGAGACTGTGGAGAGACTGTAGAGAGACTGTAGAGAGACTGTAGAGACTGTAGAGAGACTGTAGAGAGACTGCATAGACTGTAGAGACTGTAGAGACTGTATAGAGACTGTGGGGAGACATTGGAAAGTGTTATGGAGGATTCTAGGTATTCTGGTATGGTGCAATGGCACCGAGATGAGATCATATAAGGTGTGCAAGAAGAGTATAGGAGTTAAGTGGTTAGAATAGTATAGGAGTTAAGTGGTTAGAATAGTATAGGAGTTAGAATAGTATAGGAGTTAAGTGGTTAGAATAGTATAGGAGTTAAGTGGTTAGAATAGTATAGGAGTTAAGTGGTTAGAATAGTATAGGAGTTAGAATAGTATAGGAGTTAAGTGGTTAGAATAGTATAGGAGTTAAGTGGTTAGAATAGTATAGGAGTTAAGTGGTTAGAATAGTATAGGAGTTAGAATAGTATAGGAGTTAAGTGGTTAGAATAGTATAGGAGTTAAGTGGTTAGAATAGTATAGGAGTTAAGTGGTTAGAATAGTATAGGAGTTAGAATAGTATAGGAGTTAAGTGGTTAGAATAGTATAGGAGTTAAGTGGTTAGAATAGTATAGGAGTTAAGTGGTTAGAATAGTATAGGAGTTAGAATAGTATAGGAGTTAAGTGGTTAGAATAGTATAGGAGTTAAGTGGTTAGAATAGTATAAGAGTTAAGTGGTTAGAATAGTATAGGAATTAAGTGGTTAGAATAGTATAGGAGTTAAGTGGTTAGAATAGTATAGGAGTTAGAATAGTATAGGAGTTAAGTGGTTAGAATAGTATAGGAGTTAGAATAGTATAGGAGTTAAGTGGTTAGAATAGTATAGGAGTTAAGTGGTTAGAATAGTATAGGAGTTAAGTGGTTAGAATAGTATAGGAGTTAAGTGGTTAGAATAGTATAGGAGTTAAGTGGTTAGAATAGTATAGGAGTTAAGTGGTTAGAATAGTATAGGAGTTAAGAGACTGTAGAGAGACAGTACAAACTGATCGGAAACTGATCTGAAACCAGAAGATCAGATGACCATGCTCAACACTAGTTATACCTGAATCCCACTACCTCCACTAAATGAGTAGCCAGGCCGCTTGGCTGTCACAGTAGGACTGACAGAGCTGACAGGCCCTACTTCCTGTGGGAGATGGGTAATTGCTGCTAAGTGCATTATCAAATCTCCAATTCAGCTCAACAAGGAAAGAGGGAGCACAGTAGCCCACTGCCTTGCTTTAATGTCTTCCCCATGAATACAGGATAACAACATCTACTAAATGCATTCATATCCCCGGAGCAAACTCAGGCAGGACTTTCAGTTCTTCTTATTGTCACGTATGTAGGAAGAACAGTACTGTGGAGATGTGCTAGTGTTTTTCTCCCACCCAGTGTATGCCCTATATTCCCTTTTTTTGTGACAATTTTTTTTCGGGATGGTAAAACGTTTTCAGTGTAAACCAGATAAAGTATATAGAAAAGTTAATGGAGCTAGAATACCAGTCAAAAGTTCAGACACCTACTCACTCAAGGGTTTTTCTTTATTATTTTTACAATTTTCTACATTGTAGAATAATAGTGAAGACATCCAAACTGTGAAATAACACATATGGAATCATGTAGTAACCAAAAAAGTGTCAAACAAATCAAAATATATTTTAGATTTTAGATTCTTCAAAGTAGCCACCCTTTGCCTTGATGACAGCTTTGCACACTCTTGGCATGGGGCCCACATTGATTTTGTTATAATGTTGAGTCACCTAGCTAGCATAAGAACACGGCATAAGCCATGAGAAAATGTGTAGAATTGCATGAAATTAGCTTCAAAACTACACATTTTCACAGCAAACGTTTGTCTCTGTGGCGAAAATGAGGGCGTCTTAAAAAAATAAAAATAGATTGTGGCCATTGGCCACGCCCCATGCTAACTTTGCCACCACTACTGAAAAGGTTAAACACGGACATTTAGCCACAGGAGAGAAATAAAATAGTCTATCTAGAACTCTATAGAGATATTCTAGGAAAATGCCTATACAGAAGTTTTTCGTTTTGAGGAGGCTATATTTATTTATTTTTATGACTTGAATGTGGAAGACAAGGCATTAAAACAATAAGACATTCTTCACATCTTCTCTCATTCCTAAGTAACTCATATCACTTTATGTGTAAACCTCCAACTAGGGATGAAATGGTTACCGGTTTAACGATAAACCACAGTAAAATTCCTGATGGTTAGTATTGCCGTTTCAAATGAAATAGCATTGAACCATAATCCATGTCGGGTTTGGATCAGAGAGTGGTGTTGTATGTGTGTCTTAAGTTCCTTCATCTGTATTTTACATGCTTTCTAATACATTCTAATACATTAGCATAGCTAAGTAGTATTACTCAACCCACTCACAATGTCTGTAGAATCACTTCAAACAGACACTAAGCAAACTGTTTTCCATGTTATCTCAACAAAAAATTCAGTAATGTTATTGACTATGAATATTACATTTGCATTACTAGTATTAACTTACTAACAGTATCTCTCGAACACTGTTGTTTAAGCTAGACACCAAAACAACTTTGTTTCACGTTTATAACATACCAATGTTTAGTTGTACATCGACAATGATTATATTATTTGCATAGATTTGCCAAAATGATCAGACAAACAACTTCCCAAGCATTTAAGCTCCACACCAAATCAACTCTTAAAATGTTTTAATCTGCATTAACAAGATGTTATCTCAATGACACAAACAAGATAAATACAAAAATGTAAAAACATGGTGAGTGATGTTCCATCCTCTTCTCCGGTGAGAGTAATTGGGGAGTTTCTCCCATTCTTCTCTACAGATCCTCTTAAGCTCTGTCAGATTGGATGGGGAGCGTCGCTGCACATCTATTTTTAGGTCTCTCCAGAGATGTTCGATCGGGCTGTGTGCTTAGGGTCGTGGTCCTGCAGGAAGGTGAACCTTCGCCCCAGTCTGAGGTCCTGAGCGCTCTGGAGCAGGTTTTCATCAAAGATCTCTCTGTACTTTTCTCTGTTCATATTTCCCTCGATCCTGACTAGTCTCCCAGTCCCTGCTGCTGAAAAACATCCCCACAGCATGATGCTGCCACCACCATGCTTCACCATAGGGATGGTGCCAGGTTTCCTACAGATGTGACACTTGGCATTCAAGTCAAAGAGTTCAATCTTGGTTTTATCAGACCAGAGAATCTAGCTTCTCATGGTCTGAGAGTCTTTAGGTGCCTTTTGGCAAACTCCAAGCCGGCTGTCATGTGCCTTTTACTGAGGAATGGCTTCAGTCTGGCCACTCTACCATAAAGGCCTGATTGGTGGAGTGCTGCAGAGATGGTTGTCCTTCTGGAGCTCTGTCAGAGTCACCATCAGGTTCTTTGTCACCTCCTTGACCAAGGCCCTTCTCCCAAGATCGCTCAGTTTGGCCAGGCGGCCAGCTTCAGGAAGAGTGTTGGTGGTTCCAAACTTCTTCCATTTAAGAATGATGGTGGCCACTGTGTTCTTAGGGACCTTCAGTGCTGCAGACATCTTTTGGTACCCTTCCCCGACACAATCCTGTCTCTGAGCTCTACGGAAAATTCCTTCAACCTCATGGCATGGTTTTTGCTCTGACATTCACTGTCAACTGTGGGACCTTATTTAGACAGGTGTGTGCCTTTCCATAATCATGTCCAATCAACTGAAGTTATCACAGGTGGACTCCAATGAAGTTGTAGAAACACCTGAAGAATGATCAATGGAAACAGGAAGCACCTGAGCCCAATTTCGAGTCTCATAGCAAAGCGTCTGAATACTTATTATATTAATGTACAATATTATATAAATAAGGTATTATTATTTATTATATATAAAAAAAAATAAAAAAGGGCAGGGGGTCTGAATACTTTACGAATGCACTGTATTTCAACATTCCTCCAAAGGACTATTCTATGGATTACATTTTGTGAATATACGCAAAATCATGGAATTTTTCTTATCTGGTTTTAGGGAGAATCACTCTATGGCAGGACTTGAAATTCTGCTCAATTCTATGCAACACCAGCTTTCTAAACTAATGTTCTGTGTACTGAAACTTAAAAAGACAAACTCTTCAGTCAGGCAACTATTTCTTTGGTTTTCTCTCGTTTTTTTGACTCTCTAAATGCCTTATTTAGGGTCCTTTCACAACACGGTGCCAATGTGCGCTGTCCGGTTTGTTTAGCTGATCCGAAATATTTAGGAAATCTGTATTTTGGCTCATAAACACGCTTGACTTGTTATGATTCTCTGAAAACCGGCTGGGACTGGGAACTTGCTAGAACCTGTTCAACTTGTTAACTCTGTAGGGACTCAGTAGGACGATGGTTTTGTAGGGACTATGTAGGGAGCACGGGTTAGAAAGCTGTGATTGTTATCTTGCTACAGTGGTGTTGAGGGACAGGATAATGAGACTTGATAATGATGGATGAACAACAGAACTAAAGGTTATGAAGGCTTAAAGAGGCTCCCCCAGGTGCCAGCTTCTTACACCTGCCTCTCCTGGGATATACGGAGTCATTCCACCACTCTCTTCTGTTCTGACTGGTGTGATGTGATGTGAATTAACAAACCAGTGTTGTGCACACATAATAAACTTGTTCTGCATATTAGGACACACTTTTATAAGATGATGTTTTTTGAACATTGAATCTTACTGTTTTATTCAAGCACTGTGATTACTGCTAGCATATGTCCGCCTTGTTGATGTTGTTGTTGTTGTCCTCTTAGTTTGAAAGCCCTGATTGTAAATCACTCTAAATAATAACATCTGCTAGCTAGCCTACATTCTCAGTAAAGATTTTTTCCATGATATTGCCACCACAAAATACTAAATTGTCCTTCTTGTCAGCTGAGGGAAGACATGTACTTCACTGGCTACTTGTCCTATTGCCTCCTGGTTTGCTCTGCCTCAAAGCTTATGTTTACTTAGTTTATTCATGCTTACTGAGGAAGCAGACTAAATTGAAATAATTTGTCTATTTTAGAATCATTACAATGGAACTATGGTTAAAATAAAATCTACAGGGCCTCCTGAGTGGCGCAGCGGTCTAAGACACTGCATCGCAGTGCTAGAGGTGTCACTACAGACCCGGGTTCGATTCTAGACTGTAGCACAACCGGGAGTCCCATAGGACGGTGCACAATTGGCCCAGCGTCGTCCGGGTTAGGGGAGAGTTTGGCTCCTCGCACTCTAGTGACTCCTTGTGGCGGGCTGGGCACCTGCAGGCTGACCTCGGTCATCAGTTGAACTGTGTTTCCTCCGACACATTGGTGCGGCTGGCTTCCGGGTTAAGCGGGAGGGTGTTAAGAAGCGTGGTTTGGTGGGTCATGTTTCGGAGGACGCATGATACAACCTTCGCCTCCCGAGCCCGTTGGGGGAGTGGCAGCGACGAGACGAGATCGGAAAAAAGGGATGAAATACAAACAAACAAAATCTTATAATAAAATAAATAATCTACAATAGAATAATACAGACAAAGTTAGCGCTGTTCTGTGAAGGGAGTCGTACACAGCGTTGTACGAGATCTTCAGTTTCTTGGCAATTCCTCGCATGGAATAGCCTTAATTTCCCAGAACAAGAATAGACTGACGAGTTTCAGAAGAAAGTTATTTGTTTCTGGACATTTTGAGCCTGTAATCGAACCCACAAATGCTGAAGCTCCAGATACTCAATTAGTCTAAAGAAGGCCAGTTTTATTGCTTCTTTAATCAGCACAACAGTTTTCAGCTGTGCTAACATAATTGAAAAAGGGTTTTCTAATGATCAATTACCCTTTTAAAATGACAAACTTGAATGAACTAACACAACGTGCCATTGGAACACAGGAGTGATGGTTGCTGATAATTGGTCTCTGTACGCCTATGTATTTATTCCATAACAAATCTGCCGTTTCCAGATACAATAGTCATTTACAACATTAACAATGTCTACACTGTATTTCTGATCAATTTGATGTTATTTTAATGGACAAAAAAATGTCATTTTCTTTCAAAATCAAGGACATTTCTAAGTGACCCCAAGGTGCGTATGGTAAAAATGCATATTAGGTGTCATAAGTACATAGGGAGAGCAAAAAAGACACTAAGATGAGAAAAATACAGGACTACTTTTAACAATTTCCACTGTAAATTTTACAAAAACACATTTACTTGAAGAACACTGTAGATGGAAAGTTTGGTAATCATTGGTTTATGTTTTATATACATTTTAAAGTGAAATTGTTATTGTCCTTTACGTATGTAAATGATGTATACTACGCAAAATGATGTTCTCCAACTTGTACACTGAGGGTACAAAACATTAGGAACGCCTGCTCTTTCCATGACATAGACTGACCAGGTGAATCCAAGAGAAAGCTATGATCCCTTATTGATGTCACTTGTTAAATCCACTTCAATCAGTGTAGATGAAGGGGAGGAGACAGGTTAAAGAAGGTTTTTTAAGCCTTGAGACAATTGTGACATGGATTGTTTATGTGTGCCATTCAGAGGGTGAATGGGCAAGACAAAATATTTAAGTGCCTTTGAACGGTGTATGGTAGTAGGTGTTAGGCACACTGGTTTGAGTGTCAAGAACTGCAACGCTGCTGGGTTTTTCATGCTCAACAGTTTTCCGTGTGTATCAAGAACGATCCACCATCCAAAGGACATCCAGCCAACTTGACACAACTGTGTGAGGCATTGGAGTCAAAATGGGCCAGCATCCCTGTGGAACACTTTCGACACCTTGTAGAGTCCATGCCCCGACGAATTGAGGCTCTTCTGAGGGAAGAAGGAAGCGCAACTCAATATGTAGGTGTTCCCAATGTGTTGTACACTCAGTGTATTTTGCAATTCAAAGTGTGGTACCGTGGAAGCCATTGCGAAACAACTCTCCTCCCTTCCCGGGCATCATCAATGGAGTGAATATTCTGGTGCCTTGCCTACTGTGGTCGTTTCGCATGGGAGGCGCTGGAGTGGTCTACAGGTCCGTGCCTGTGTTACTAAGCACCTCAAACAGGACCTCCGCTACTATGGAAGTCTGTAATCGAGCTTTCTATACATGAAGCAAGAATAATACACTGTGCCTTAACTTTCTTTAAAAGTGTGCTACATAGTCTCAGACAAGTAATTACCAGGAAGAGTTTTTCTCTCCTGGATTCTTTCCCAGGCTGGCTGTCGGGACTTTCTACATCTATGAGAGCGTGTATTGAGCTCACGGCAGTGACATACCTTAACTTTCGTTGATCATTTAAAGAAAAGCAACTTGGATACCAAAAAATATTCACTAAAATCGGTGAATATAAGCACATCAAAGTTCGTTGTCTTACCTTTCTTTTCCGGCAAAGCACAAGAGACCAAGGAGACCAAAGAGGTGAAAATGATCCAGATTTGAAACTGTGTAGCCATGGTATTTTTTAAACTCGTCTTCATTCTTCCTCTCCGAATGAAAACGTGTCAGTCCATACTAATTCTGTATACAATTCAACTAACTTTACAGTGAAACTGTGAGCTGGCGTCAACAGAAGGACGTTTCTTTACTGGTAAGTTTGACAGCTCCTCCTCTTCTCCACATCTCAACAATACGAGACGCTCCAAGTAAAGCGAGAGAAACCCCAGGGATGTCTGACGTCATCGAAAGGGAGGTCCGTCGGTCCACTTGCTCACCCGCCCTCTCAGGTAAGCGGGTCACCAGGTGTTACAATGGGGCTCCTTCCAACATTTCTGCATGAAGCTACACATTATCAGTGGCAATCCGTCATTCAGGGTAGGTGAGCCCCACATTTTATTTTGGCATTGATACGTGTCACATATACGTTTGTAAACAATGTAATAAAAAAAAAAAAATATATATATATATATATATATATATAATTGAGTTAATAAAGCAGCATACAAACATGGTCTCTTTTTTGTTTTCTTGAGTAAGGCAGCTCCAAAATGTTGGGGTTTCAACCTAGCTCAGTGCTTTCCGTGGTGGTGGGGCGGGCCAGCAGAAAATACAATGTTGCGCAGTGATTGGCTCAGTGTTCTGTCTAGTGGTTACCCGTCATTCAGGGCAGGTGGGACATAAAAAATGTGAGCCCTTTGGGTCCTTTCATAGACTTAGATTAGACTTAGTTCCCTTCCACGAAGGCTCAAGGTCATTGGCCACAGATATAATTAATTAAAATCACGTTATATCTACAGTGGCTTTGATTGGACTGATCCTGTCGACATACTTTCAAAATCTTAGCCAGCAGTCATCATCATAAATCAAGTAGACAATCCACAAGCACATCCTTTTTACTCCTTGTCATATGAAGATAAATAATTAAGAGAAATTATAGATAAAAACATATCGGTGCTCATCGGCCATTGGACATAAAGATTACGCAAATTCAACAATTAATCGTTGCTAACTGCAAGCGTTGCAAAGAAATCACTAACTTTAGCCTGCTATTCAATGAAGTGGCTGGTTTTTTTCTCTTCAGAATTCTCACCATAAATCCACAGAATGCCAGACTTTAATGACAAAGTTTGATAAAAAAAAATGTGCCCACAAAAGGACCGCTGCGCCACCTTCACAAGGTGAGTCCAAAAATGTCTTGACATATGCTGCTGCATAAATGGTGTAATATGCCAGGGAGATATGTATACTGTAGCTAAGAAAGTAATACTAAGTGTATGTTGTGTAGTAAGCTGTTAGTAGCCCTTGTGCCTCACCCTAATAATTTGTTTGTGGCCCGGTGTGTGCTTGTTTGGCTACTTTCTTGTACAGCTTTGACAGTGCTACTGATAGTAGGGGTGGCGCTTGGCTTGCACATTCAAATTCAGCACACACAACATTCTATAATAGAATTGTGTTATTTAAAGTGTCAAATTAAAAGGTTATTTAACGTTATTTAACGTGTCAAATAGTGTTATATGAAGGGTATCTTTTTTGACACACAAAGACCCAAACGGCGTACAATGTGAAATGTAATCAACAAATATTGTAAGAGCTTTCGTTGTCTGTTTAAATGTCCCCTTTATTTATCCTACGGTTCTGACTTGGTGTACAGGGAGAACACTGTAAGAACGGCCCATGTTCTGAATTCTGTCACTGTACATTTCAAAAGTGCAGAACAAATAGTTAAATTGACTAAGTCCGTCCAACTCGCTCATTAATGTCTTTATCCAAATGACAGATTGCCTCTTATCTGCTTGTCGTCCCCTTATGCCATAGTTTGTACATCTCAATGGTCAGTAGAAACCACATTTGTTTAAGCAAGTCAGCCATATCAGCTATGTTTTTTTAAAAGGCAGTAAATGAGGCTGAATTAACTTTCGCTGCCAGACAAGGCTCTACTGACGGCAGGTGTAGCAGTGATAAGGTGTTGGGACTATGGTATTGGTACAGCTTTATGTCGGCCCTAACAGTTTGTGGGCACCGTTTGTCACCGTTATAGTGACATTAATGTATTGTTTAGTGTTGTGTAGAGGCTTTGCTGGCAAGCATCCCACTTTCTATTTTTGTTTTGCCCCACCCAGATTTACATGATAAAATCACGTCTGGTTCTGTCACTCATGGGGACAATACGTCACCATGCCATATGAGAAAGAACGTGACGAGACTTACAGCTTCTCTGAGCCAGGCAAATTAATTTGTCTGTAATTTTGCAACTACAAGCATTTTTGTGTCTCGGGTCTGTTTTTAAGATAATTATTATATTTTACATATGTTAAGTAGACACTAAAATAATCCGGGCTGGAGACCGGCACTGGAGGTACCGGGCTGGGGATCGACACCGGGATTCTGGTGCGAGGAGCCGGCACTGGCGGTACCGGGCTGGGGACCGGCACCGGGAGATCCGGGCTGAGCCTTACCTCCTCCACCTTCCCCACGTCCGGGAATAGAGCCTCCAGCAGGGGCTCTTTCTCATGCCCCTCCCACAGCCCCCATAGCCCCCCCCAGTATGGGGGTTCTTCTGGGCTTTTCGTGGGGCCTGCCCTTTGGTTCGCCAACGTGGAGCTCACCGGCGTCGCCTCTGCCCTGGATCCTGGTCCCGATCCAGGGCTAGACAGTGGCGGTACTCCTCCTCAGAGACACGCTCCTTACCTCCGAGGAGTTCCTCCACTCTGCGTGGAACCTGTGGTGGTGGATCTTTCTGTCACAAATAAAGATCCACACACAACTGGGAAACTACTCAACTTAATGGGATCCCCAATTAGAGACAACGCAGGGCAGCTGCCTCTAACTGGGGACCAACAAAACCCAAATATAGAGTTTACTAGAACTCTCTCCTCTGTTAGGCCCTGACCTTAGCCACCAGACAAACACAGAGATGCCTGGCGGCTTCCCCACAGTCTGGACCTGACAGTCTGGATTTCACTGTTATGGTCTCACACCAAGACTTTTAAAACTCTGAAATGTATTAGAAAAATGTTTAGAATTTGAAAATATTTAATGCACCCATTGTTTATGTGCGTAAGCACTAAATATATTATTTTCCACGATATACAGTTGTCTCAAAGTATTGCGCCATTACCATCACACTGAACAAAGTAATCAATTATAGTGATTTTTCAACATTAAATAATGATATGGTGTACGCTACACCCTACTCATTAGATATGAAAGATTTAAGAGGCATTGTTACATTTGTTCGATAGAATACACCTCTCTCTCTCAGCCAGGTAACATAATGTCTCATGGGTAATGTATCAGAGGAAATGTCTTGCTCTTGATAACAGACCTAGGGTGCACTGCGGTGTAGAAGGGAGTCAGTGGAGGCAAATGAGGCTATTTTAAAACAACACACTCCATGGAAAATCGCCCCAGATCTGTCTCACCTTTTCCCGATGAAATTGGATTGATTACTCACTATTTATAGAACGGGTGAGTCCTGAATTGTAACGTGCATGCTGGGAGTCAGGAAGCAAGTACCGAGAGTGAATTTAATAAGAAATAATACATAGAACAAAACAAGAAACACGAGTAGCGTTCAGACAGGAAACACTGAGACAGAATCAATAACGCCTGGGGAAGGAACCAACGGGAGTGACAGATTTAGGGAAGGTGATCAGGGAGGTGTTGGGAGTCCAGGTGAGTCTCGTGAAGCGCAGGTGCATGTAACCATGGCGACAGGTGCGCGTAATGATGAGCAGACTGGTGACCTCGAGCGCCGGAGAGGGAGAATACGTGACATGAATGTTGTTTAAAATCGCATTCCAGCTGGTGTGAATCTCACAAGTTACCACCGGCTAAATCCATGATGTTAAAATACCTATTTACTCTGTTCCATCTGACCAATCCACTGTCTCTTCAGCCCAGCCAGGCAATTTATACACTAGATCTCCACTATAAAAAGCATCTAGACATTATCTCACATTTCTTTGAGACTAACATTTAGTTTTCAACAGAGGAGATTTGTATAAACCTTGCTGTCTCTCCGACATTTGTAACATTGTTTCAATATTCAAATCCGATCTCCAGCTGTCCGATAGTAATGAAGAGACAAAGACAGGCAGCCCTTCTCAGCCAGTCGATAAATCAGGAATCAGCTAGCATCATTTTAATGGATATTGTGGCAGCCCAGGGGAGTCAGAGGTGAAACTCACAATGAAATAAGACAGTGGGACACCGTTTTGCGGTGCTCAAACCAAAGTTGTTCTTTAATAAAGATTGGGGGGAATGGGGAGGGGAGAAATACAACTGAAAGGCGGACCTCCTGTGTTAAGTAACAAAAAAGAGAGAGTGATGAGTCCGGGGTTGGGTCCTCTTCCTTTGGGGCAAAGAACAGGAAGAGAGAGAGACAGGTCAGTCAAACAAAGAACAGGAAGAGAGAGAGACAGGTGAGTCAAACATGGCCTAGTGTCTTGTTTGGGGTTGGATCGAGGTGCTTAGGTTTTTCTGAGGTCTAGGCGTACCCTCTGCCTGTCTGCCCGAGTGTCTGCCCCTCTACCTGAGGTCTAGGCGTACACTCTGCCCGAGTGTCTGCCCCTCTACCTATACCCATTTGGGGTAACGAGGGACAGGTGGGACCAATTCCAGGTTCAACTGGACTGGGTAGTATTGGTCACCAGCCCCAGTTGGTGCCTGTAGAGCATGTCCATGGTGCTGACTCACCTTGGCCTCTCTAGCCCTCTGGTGCTGACCAAGGTCCTGCTTCTTCCTTTGCAGCTCCCTGCTGGCCCTCGGGTTGCCACAAAAAGGTCAAACGAAACGATGTACAGCTGGTTTGCAGTCTTTCCGGCTTCAGTTTGAAGTGATTGTGTTAGCTGTGTTGTTGGCTAGCTCCTCTGAACAACAGTGTCCTGACAAGTGAGCACATTTTCAATGCCAGGTGAATTAGTCATTGTTATAGATGTCTCCAAATCAATGTCACTAGAAATCAGCTTAAATAAATGCAAATGCAGTTGCTTTTCCGTTATTCTGTCTGACTGACAGTAAATTAGCCGTAGTTGGCTAGCTAGCAAGCAAGGGATAAGAATGTTGCCAGCTAGTATCGCGTCCATAGAACAAAAAGACTGAACGACTGGGTCGCGTCTCTGGCAACTGAACCGAACGACCAGCCGGCTTGGGTATTATTATTATTATTATTTTTATTTTTTTATTAACTAGGCAAGTCAAATTCTTACAATGACGGCCCTGGAACAGTGGGTTAACTGCCTTGTTCAGGGGCAGAACGACAGATTTGCACCTTGTCCGTTCGGGGATTCGATCCAACAACCTTTCGGTTACGGGCCCAACACTCTAATTTATCATAATAACGTTTTTTATGAAAATATGACAATCATTATTTGAATATGTTGGTAATGCCTTTGAAGCCGGCGTTTGGAGGATATTTAAGCAATAAGGCACGAGGGGTTGTGGTATATGGTCTGTATACCACAGTACATTATCACTTAAATGTACTGTGCAATGGACATTCTGTACTGTACTTTACTTAAGGGTTGAAACAGGACAGGATGACTACTGTACCACTTGTGGAAAGATTCCTATTGGATTAAAGTAACCAGGTTTATTCATATACTCTTGAGTGTTTACTGTATAAACCAATGGGCTGCTATGGAGACCACATGCTCTGACAAGAACCGTATTGGCCTAGGGAGATATTTGGGAAATGGTAAAACCATCACCAAGCAATGAGAGAAGTCCTGTTGTCACTGTGTCAGCACAAACATGTCTGTGTGTGTACCTTTGTACCTGTGTACCTGTGTACCTGTGTACCTGTGTACCTTTGTACCTGTGTACCTGTGTACCTGTGTACCTTTGTACCTGTGTACCTGTGTACCTTTGTACCTGTGTACCTGTGTACCTTTGTAACTGTGTACCTTTGTACCTGTGTACCTGTGTACCTTTGTACCTGTGTACAGTACATACGCTATATCATCCACCACAAAACGATGTTGTTGCTATTAACAGTGGAGGAATCTATAATTGAAAATATTTTTCATCTTCAAATATTAGCTAGCCTTAGCTGTGTGAACACAGTGAAAACTTCTTAGAGGAAAGCAGATGCTATCAGGTGGTGTACTGTAATCTCTGCAGCTCTGCTAATTACCTCTTAATTAATTGGCGTTAGGCTGTTTGTTCACAGTGCCTGGAGCCTGAACCATTGACATAGCCTGGTTAATCCAGATTGAATGATGTGAACTAACCATTTCTGAGCATTCAGTCTGGCTTAATCAGGCTGCCTTTGACAATAGGATTCAGTTATCCCTTTCAACATTTTAAGTCTGCTGTGTGTGTTCTCCACATGTTAGTGGTATCCTACAGTTCTGAAGAGAAAAGGGGCCCAAGTCAGTTGGTCAGAAATAACAGCTGTATTGCAAAACAACAAAGCCTATAGGTAGGAACAACACCCACTATCTTCTTGTAATGCTGATGTACCAACCCAAATCCATAACAACACCTCTAATGGAGTGATGGGTCAATCTGGTAGATGCTATATAGCCTCAAGCTGACACAGGAACCTCTTATATGATATACCATATGGTGTTTACTGGTGTTTCCCTCCCCCTCCTCCTCTGTGTGCCTGTCACCACCCACTCTCTGAGGAGGATTGGGGAAGGGTCTCTCTGGGTATTATTTGGTTTTCCTACATTTAATTAATAACCTAGTTAGGTGAGAGGCCTCTGGTCCAGCTGATGTAGATCAAACCCGAGCAGAGCCCTGAGACCTGGAGGGCATCCCCCCCTCACACCACAGTCACATCACTCACATCACAGTCACCACCCTCACACCACAGTCACATCCCTCACACCACAGTCACATCACTCACATCACAGTCACATCACTCACACCACAGTCACATCACTCACATCACAGTCACCACCCTCACACCACAGTCACCACCCTCGCACCACAGTCACCACCCTCGCACCACAGTCACATCACTCACATCACAGTCACCTCCCTCACACCACAGTCACATCACTCACATCACAGTCACCACCCTCGCACCACAGTCACATCACTCACATCACAGTCACCACCCTCGCACCACAGTCACATCACTCACATCACAGTCACCCCCCTCACACCACAGTCACATCACTCACACCACAGTCACATCACTCACATCACAGTCGCTTCCCTCACACCACAGTCACATCACTCACATCACAGTCACCGCCCTCACACCACAGTCACATCACTCACACCACAGTCACCACCCTCGCACCACAGTCACATCACTCACATCACAGTCACCCCCCTCACACCACAGTCACATCACTCACATCACAGTCACCCACCTCACACCACAGTCACCTCCCTCGCACCACAGTCACATCACTCACATCACAGTCACCTCCCTCGCACCACAGTCACCTTCCTCACACCACAGTCGCCTCCCTCACACCACAGTCACCTCCCTCGCACCACAGTCACCTCCCTCGCACCACAGTCACATCACTCACATCACAGTCACCCCCCTCACACCACAGTCACCTCCCTCGCACCACAGTCACCTCCCTCGCACCACAGTCACCTCCCTCGCACCACAGTCACCTCCCTCGCACCACAGTCACCTCCCTCACACCACAGTCATCTCCCTCACACCACAGTCACCTCCCTCACACCATAGTCACCTTCCTCACACCACAGTCACCCCCCTCACATCACAGTCACATCACTCACATCAAAGTCACAGCTGTTGTTGAATAATTCCTTGATGGACATGTATCTATCATAGTTGGGCTGCTTTTCTTTCCGTTTCAGTAGATGCTCCTAATCCCTTCTTCAGTCAGCTGTGTGTAGGCTACAGACCTGCTCCCTGCTAATATTCCCCTTCTTTATGTGAATGTTTCCTCCTCCAGTAGGTATTTCCTGGAGGAACAGGTCTTAAATACATGAGGAGTGGCTAAATTGAAAGGTGATGAGTGAAAGCAAGGAAGGATGATCAACCACTACGTTCATTCAGCCACAACTGAATCCCCAGTAGACTAGCTGGTCATTATGTTGTGTTTGTTTTAAGTTTCTGCTTGGGTGACAGCTGTGGTATGGGGCTGACAGCTGTGGTATGGGGCTGACAGCTGTGGTATGGGGCTGACAGCCGTGGTATGGGGCTGACAGCCGTGGTATGGGGCTGGTAGCCGTGGTATGGGGGTGGGGCTCTTAGTAAGTTAGGGTCTGTACAAACAGCCTGAGGGAGGGAGAGAGTGGTGGAGAGTGCCAGATATGGTGTGTGGGGCGTGCTCTGATAATGTTTTAAAGGCAGAGTTATGGGAACATTAGCAGGGTCTGTCACAACAACATGTTTATAATATGGCCATACATTTATATTTGGGTCAGCATCATCATGGAACTAAACATGTTGTTTCCTTTTCTTGTGTCAATGCAGATCTGAAAATGATCTTGTTTTCAAAAGTGTTGTAAACATTTAAGCAGTAAGGCATGAGAACCTGGGAATTATCGTGTGAATAACTCCGTCCTAAGGGCTGTTCTTAGGTCCTACGTGAAGCCAAGGTCTGGGAAACAGCCCTTAGGAGGGAGTTATTCACACGATAATTCCCAGGTTCTCATTCCTTACTGCTTAAATGTTTACAACACTTTTGAAAACAAGATCATTTTCAGAGCAGGGGTATACCGTTTTTATGCAAACGTACACATACCTTTTGTTCTACTTTGTGATGGTAATGACAGTGTTGGTCATGACAATTAGCAACTTTTGGGGATTTAACTGCCAGGCTATAAGGTTTGCCTCGTTAATATGATCAGCTATCATTTGATAGCTCCAATCACAACAGAATGAGATGTATTATTTCAAATAGAGGACCATCTAGTCGAGTTGTAGTCTTTGCAGTAATGACGCATAATAAAAATAGTGTTCTATTTTGATGGATTCTTGGAGATGGAGATTTAATTTAAAACACTGTCATGTCCTTGCTCTCCACTTCCCAGTTCTTGTGTGACTTGATGTCTAAAATGTTGAAAAAGCTGTATTTCGTAGAAAATAATATATTTAGTGCTTATGCACATAAAAAATGTATATAGAAAATTCCTATTATTTTTCTAACCAGGTGCATTAAATATTTTCACATGAACATATTTTTTCTAAGTGTAATACACAGATGAATATTGAAAAATTATGATATTTAAAGCTGAAAAAAAATACAATAAATGTTATTAGCATTTTTCCCACATCATGCCCAAATCATCCAAAAGTATCTACAATTGATTGTGAAACTCAACAAAGTCACTTATAGATGTTTTGAATATGAATGTGTGAAAAATTATAATATCGGTCCCATGACTTGAATTGGATTTGTGGCACAAATGCTAAAACGTTAGCATGTGGAAATAGTGCAAAGAAAACTAGACCAAAGCATGGATTGCTGTCATACCTTGTCCATAGACTACTTACACCAGGTGTATCAAACTCAATCCATGGAGGGCCTAGTGCAGGGCTGTCCAACCCTGTTCCTGGAGAGCTACCCTCCTGTAGCTTTTCACTCCAACCCCAGTTGTAACCAACCTGATTCAGCTTTTCAAGCAGCTAATTATTAGAACCAGGTGTGCTAGATGAGTGTTGGACAGCCCTGGCCTATTGTCTACAGGTTTTTGGTTGTTCCCTTTCAATTAAGCCCTAGACAACCAGGTGTGAAGAGTTCCTTACTAATTAGTACACACACTTGCACAATGCACACACTCTGTCTATAAATGTTCCACTTACTTATCTTGGGAACACAGAGGTAGACATACCCATTTTGGTAACAATTTACCTGACACCCAGCATCATACACAGTCATAACCATGTCATAACAGCTGACATAGCTTGTCATAACCTGTCATAACATGGTCATAACACTATTATGAACCATATATTTACACCTGTTGTGACATACAGTATATTTCGTTATTTTATGGCTGGTTATGACACCCACGTAAGAGTGTCAAAACCCACATGTATTCAAATGTGGGTTTTTTCCTGCCAAGAAGTTTCCTTTCGTTTGAAAGTTAGTTTCATAAGTGCTTTGTTCTTGTTGTAATAAATACTTTACAGTCATGGTTTTTTTCCCATCATATTTTAAATAACTTGCAGAAAATACACTTTATGGCACTGTCATTAATTATTTCGAGCATCCTGTGTCACTTTACTTGGACTAAGAAAATGCACTTTGTGACACTGTCAAGAAGCAGTATGATATCATAATCATAAAAGCCAGATAGGCCTATCACGTACATGCCCTTATATCAATCATCAGTCATAAAGAGGGTGTCTTGTCCTGCTCCTGAAATCTGCTCCTACATTCCTCCCAGTCATCAGCAACAGAGCATTGTGGGTAGGTGCATGTCTGACAGCAATGTGTGAACAATTACAATGATAATATAATATGGTACATTTCAGAAAATGATATATAACGTAAACATACTGTTGGCAAGTAGGCTATGGTGGAATAGAATGTTTTGCCTTGTGTGGTAGGATTTGTGGGTTTTGACACTCTTATGTAGATGTCATAACCAGCCATAAAATAACTACCGTGGAAGATTTTGTGGGTTTTTACACTCTTATGTAGGTTTCATAACAAGACATAAAATAATCCAATATATGTCACAAAAGGTATAAATATATGTGTCATGGCAGTGTTATGATCATATTACGAAAGGTTATGTCAGCTGATTATGACATGGTTATGACGCTGGGTGTCAAGTAAAGTGTTACCTTCAGCTTTTCTAAGACGGCAAACTAGGTGCAAAATAGCACACTAACTATTCATATATGAAATATTCCCTTCAATTTAGCCAAGCACTCTATGAAGTGTGGTTTATAACTTCACCAACACATATCGTCTTCCTCCTCTGTCCAGTGGCCCAAGACAATTTGCAGAGCCATTAAGCTCCAACACATAGACTGTAAAAAGAATAGACGGAGATTGTTCCCTATGTTTTTGGAAACATTGCATGCACAGTTTGAGCTACTTTAGGAAGTGACGTTGTAGGCTAGGTCAGTGCTGCCCCATCTCATCTCATCTCAGTTTGACCGGGATACTGCAGGCTACCAGTAGCCACTAAATGATCCTTTAACTTCTTCTGTGTGCGATACTAAAATAATTTGGTTCAAGGACATACAGTACCAGTCAAAAGTTTGGACACACCTACTCATTCAAGGGTTTTTCTTTATTTTTTTACTATTTTCTACATTGTAGAATAATAGTGAAGACATCAAAACTATGAAATAACACAAATGGAATCATGTAGTAACCAAAAAAGTGTTAATCAAATCAAAACATATTTTATATTTGAGATTCTTCAAAGTAGCCACCCTTTGCCTTGATGACAGCTTTGCACACTCTTAGCATTCTCTCAACCAGCTTCTTGAGGTAGTAACCTGGAATGCATTTCCATTAACAATTGTGCCTCGTTAAAAGTTAATTTGTGGAATTTCTTTCCTTCTTAATGCGTTTGAGCCAATCAGTTGTGTTGTGACAAGGTAGAGGTGGTATACAGAAGATATCCCTATTCGGTAAAAGACCAAGTCCATATTATGGCAAGAACAGCTCAAATAAGCAAAGAGAAACAACAGTCCATCATTACTTTAAGACATGAAGGTCAGTCAATACAGAAAATGTCAAGTGCAGTCGCAAAAACCATCAAGCGCAATACTGAAACTGTCTCTCAAGAGGAACGCCACAGGAAAGGAAGACCCAGAGTTACCTCTGCTGCAGAGGAGAAGTTCATTATTGCCTGCAGTACTCCGGTCAGCCTTGAACTGAAATCCTCAATGAGAGTGGGTAATCGTTCTCCCCTGCTCCAACATAATGTGATAACGACTGAAAGGGGATACTAGTCAGTTCTACAACTGAACGCATTCAACCGAAATGTGTCCTGCATTTAACCCAACCCCTCTGAATCAGAGAGGTGAGGGGGACGGCCTTAATCGATGTCCGCATCATCAGCGCACAGGAGCAGTTGTTGTTTGGGGGTTAACTGCCTTGCTCAGCAAAACAAACAAACACACACACATACAGACATTTTTGTACTGACACAGTGAAACAGGACTTGTCTGATTGCATGGTGATGGTTTTACCGTTTCCCAAATATCTCCCTAGGCCAATACAGTTCTTGTCAGAGCATGTGGTCTCCATAGCATCCCACTGGCTTATACAGTAAACGCTCAGAGTATATGAATGAACCTGCTTACTTGAATCCAATAGGAATCTTTCCACAAGTGGTACAGTAGTCATCCTGTCCTGTTTCAACCCTTAAGTAAAGTACAGTACAGAATGTCCATTTTACAGTACATATAGTGAGTATTCAAGCCAATTTCATCATAAAAAGGTGAGACAGATCTGGGGCGACTTTCCATGGAGTGTGTTGGTTTAAAATAGCCTAATTTGCCTCCACTGACTCCCTTCTACACCGCAGTGCACCCTAGGTCTGTTATCAAGAGCAAGACATTTCCTCTGATACATTACCCATGAGACATTATGTTACCTGGCTGAGAGAGAGAGGTGTATTCTATCAAACAAATGTAACAAGAAATTTCCCCCTCGGGGATCAATAAAGTATCTATCTATCTATCTATCTATCTATCTATCTATCTATCTATCTATCTATCTATCTATCTATCTATCTATCTATCTATCTATCTATCTATCTATCTATCTATCTATCTTAAATCATGAGTAGGGTGTAGTGTACACCATATAATTATTTAATTAAAATATGTTTGGCTTGGCTTGTCTCAGTATATTTCTCTTGTCCCCATTTGAGTAGTAGTAGAGAACCTGTTTCTCAGGAGAACAATGCCAGCTTGTGGTTAAAGTACAGTATCTCTGTCTCATGCAGATTGCTGTCATTGGTACCCAGATGAGGTTTCTTGTCTCCATGCATTCATTCACCAATCACCATGAACCTGCTAATGGAGTATTAGTAGTGGTGTTAAGGTAGGTTTATCTGATTGAATGGTCATTGATATTCAAATGTTACTGTCTTCACTGAATATCATATGTGTATATTTTTATGTATCTTTATCACGGAATAGGCCATATGATGAACACTGTTAATAGACACTTTACTACATGACATTGCTACAACCATGTAAAAGTCTCTACTTGAATGATATTGGTGCCTATTGAAGGATCATTGCTCCATCTGTCTCGGGCTATTTATATTCTCAATGTACATATTTTATACCAGAGTACGTTGCATTTGCCTGACGACTGGAAATGAATTCTTCCTCTGCTCAATGTTCACTCTGAAGAAGAAACTAACGTCCGTGGGCCACTGGCATATAGTTTACCCACGCTGCAGCCCCCAACCCCGTAAAAAGGATAGATATATATATATTTTTTTTTTATGTAGGTTGGGGTCCACCCAGAGTTCGGGTCCACCAGATAGCATATGAACACTTCATAAACCATGATTGTGTTATTTTTATTACAGGAAATTAGCTTTAAAACTGCCGCATTCTATCTCAGCCTCATGGCAAAATGTGTAGAATAGCAGGAAATTACGTCAGGGATTAACATTTAGTTAATATTAAGATAAATATTGATGGGGAAAAATTGAGATTGTCACGTCTTTCAAGAATCCCTACAAAAACGGGGGGGGGGGGGGGGGGAAATCTCAGCCTCGTGACAAGACGTGTAAAATAGCATGAGATCAGATATAAAACTGCCGTGGGCGAACATGGAGTTGCGTTTGGGAGCGAAGAGTTTGGGTAGCCAGGCAAACATTACATGACGCTGGTCTTTACGCCTTCGTGGGGAGTGTTGCGCTGCTGGAAACATCAAAGCGCAGGCGTAGACTCCGGAGGTATGATTACTGTACATGGCCATCGATGCCGCTGGATAAACCAAACCAGCGATGTAAATAACAGCGACTGAGGCCGTGGACCTAACATGTCTCATTCTATCACAGCTTGACATGAGAAAATAATACATGGCATCTGGGTTTATCCCCTTGGCAAAACCACCGCGGCCGTCCTTTTATGCGCGTCTCGGAATTTGGCTTTGACAGCTCGCCCGAACCTAATCAGACTACGGGTGGTTTTTATCTAATAACCCACTTGGGAAAAACGGGTCATTATGACCTTAGTATCCACATCTAAAAGAAACCCATTGGATTGTTTTTTGGCAGCAGCGTTCTGCTTGCATTTCTTGCTGTGGATTCTATGCGCTGTGTCCGGAGAAGAGCATCATCAGTTCAGCGTTGAGGTAAGATAAATGGCCTGCTAGTGGTTCGCCGCTGCTCATCATAAATGACTGTGCACTCTCCTCTGCTCGGGTGGCAGCGCTCTGCGCGAAAAACAATATTAACTGTAGGTGAGGGTTGTTATTAATCTGGCTACATTATTACTGATGCACGTTTCAAGACCCGCGGAACATCGACATTATTATGCGCTCTGTACATTTTTTACAATCAGAAAAAAACCCATCGGATGCTTTTGGCATTACTTTAGACTGCGGGTGAGAGAGGGAGAATGGGCGACCATGAAGGAGATGGTCCGGCGCGTCCGCTCAGTCGACTCATCATCTGACAGTCTGTAATATTTGTACATAATATAATATATATGTGTAATATATATGTGTGTGTGTATGTATATATATATATATGTATGTATATGTACATATATACATATACATACATATATATATATATAAATATATATATATATATATACATACACACACATATATATATATATATATACATATATATATATACATACACACACACACACATATATATATACATATATATATACATATACACACACACATATATATATACATATATATATACACATATACACATACATATATATATATATATATATATATATATATATATATATATATTTACATACATATACACATACATACATATACATATATATATATGTGTGTGTGTGTGTGTATATACACACACACACACACACACATATATATGTATACACACACACACACACACACACACACACACACACACACACACACACACACACACACACACACATATATATATATATATAGTATACTGTATATACTAGTATTCTATAAATTATACACACAATTAGGTGGGTTTATGGTTGTGCAGATGTGATCCAAGTTGCATAATAGGATAGATAGGGTTGAATATCTTGTACCATATTACTCTCTGCATAGACCTACTGGAGGCTATTCTCTCTCACCCCTCAAGTCAATGCCACGTTCTGGCCTCGGATCCTTATTCAGTTCTTTGTGCTGTGAACCAGAACTTGGGCCTTAGATATACACAGACAAAACAAACAACCAACCACTGGCTACATCTGATTAAGGGATGGTGGAAAGATGGGCAAACAACAACAAGACGTTTGGCCCAATGAGGAGCGGGGAGCGAGCGATAGAGGGAGGGATGAGTGACAGATAGATGGAGTATTAGCGATAGCGTGCTAATGATGGTGGTTGCGAGGCAGCAGCAGTTGGTTGGTGTGTGGGAAGCTGTGGAGGAGCGTGGCTGCCTGCTTAACCGCCTCATGGCTCTTGGCTACAGTCAACAGGAATTGGGTCTGACAATGACCCCTGGACGACTCTGAATCTCTGCTTTACTCAGAAGGAGTGGAGTGGTGTCAGTGTCACTTTGTGTGGGTGGCAGCTTTGAGCGTTGGTGGTTATAGGCAGAAACACTGAGGGAATGTTACTGGAAGGGATGTGGGTAACTGGGCATAGCCATGTGGGTAACAATGTTCAGCCTTGAATACTGAACTTCTTCCCATCCTAATATGCAGAAAAGATTAACCTGAACTAGGCTTTTTCTCTGTCATTGTCACTGTGTGTGGGTTGGGGCTTTGAGCAGTATTGGATATAGACAGCACTAAGTGTTCCTGTAACTCTGGAAGGCATGTAGGTATATTGTAGCCTGTATGATGTTACTTAGGTTGTTCAGATTGGAACAGAGAAACTTCTAGCCTTTTCCTTATAGTTCTCCAGCAATTATGAACCTGAACTGTATGACCAGTTTGACTCATACTAGAGACTTTATGAACAAGGACAGACCTGCATCTGTTTCACCCTCTCATTTCTCTCTTGGTGACAATGACTAAAATGTAGCTTATAACTCATGTACTAACCATGTAATAGCAGCATTTGTCATGACTCTCTCCCTCCCTCTCTCTCTTCCGTAGGGATGGCTACAGCAGTATGGCTACCTGCCCCACACAGACCCCAGAATGGCTGTCCTGCGCTCAACCCAGACCATGCAGCAAGCCATCGCAGCAATGCAGCGTGTCTACGGCCTCAATGTCACAGGGACACTGGATGAGAGGACCACATAGTGAGTACACACACACACACACACACACACACACACACACACACACACACACACACACACACACACACACACACACACACAAACACACACGCACACGCACACACACAGACACGGACACAGACATGCGCGCACACACACACACACACACACACAAACACACACACACACACACACACACACACACACACACACACACACACATACATACACACACCTATAACTAGCAGCCCCGTGAGATCATAACACTTTTCATTCTTCTCCTTCTTGCTTAATTGATGAAGTGATGTCACACTAAGGTGAGGGTCTATCTTTTACATATTACTAATTGATGAAGTGATGTCACACTAAGGTGAGGGTCTATCTTTTACATATTACTAATTGATGAAGTGATGTCACACTAAGGTGAGGGTCTATCTTTTACATATTACAAATTGATTAAGTGATATCACACTAAGGTGAGGGTCTATACATATTATGTCACTTTTGTTTTGTACTATAATATGTTTGTGTTTCGCACCCAGAGGTAATATATACAGTCACGTGAAAAAGTAAGTACATCCCCTGGAAAGTTCTCAATTTTTTTTGTTTTTACATATTTGGATAGATGGATATGTGATCTTCACTATTGACAGATAAAGGTTACCCAATTTAACAAATCACAAAAAAAAAAAACTTCCATAAAGATTAGACAATTGGTCTGGTTTGGTCTTAACCATATGGGTGTGTGGTAACACATCAGAAAGAGACTGCACAACTTGGCCTACATGGGAGGTCAGGAAGGGAGAAGCCTCTGCTCTCAAAAAATAATATCAAGACACAACTGACTTTTGCCAGACAACACCTGGTTAAAGTCAGTTGTGTCTTGACATTATTTTTTGAGAGCAGAGGCTTCTTCCTTCCTGACCTCCCATGTAGGCCAAGTTTGTGCAGTCTCTTTCTGACAGTGTACCCATGCAATTCAACATTGATTGTGGCAAGAGAGACCTGTAGATCCCTTGATGTTACCCTGGGGTTCTTAGAGACTTCTATGAGCATCTTTCGGTCAGCTCTTGGGCTGACTTTGGTGGGACGACCTGTCCTAGGTAGTTTGGTGGGACGACCTGTCCTAGGTAGTTTGGTGGGACGACCTGTCCTAGGTAGTTTGCCAGTGGTCTGGAATTTTCATCAGACAGTGGAATGATGTACTTTGAATTGCTTGGAAATGGATCTGTAACTCCTCCCAGACTGTAACTCCTCCCAGACTGTAACTCCTCCCAGACTGTAACTCCTCCCAGACTGTAACTCCTCCCAGACTGTAACTCCTCCCAGACTGTAAACCCTCCCAGACTGTAACTCCTCCCAGACTGTAACTCCTCCCAGACTGTAACTCCTCCCAGACTGTAACCCCTCCCAGACTGTAACTCCTCCCAGACTGTAACTCCTCCCAGACTGTAACTCCTCCCAGACTGTAACTCCTCCCAGACTGTAACTCCTCCCAGACTCATGGGCATCAATAATATTTATTCTGAGGGCCTCAGTAGGTCTTTTGATCTTTGAATGATGTTACCACACACCCATATGGTTAAGACTAAACCAGACCAATTTTCTTATCTTTATGGAAGGCTGGACCCTCCTAAGTTTCTATCTAATGTTTTCTAATCATTTGCACTTTTAATTGCATAACATTTTCCTTTTTTTTGTTTGTGTAATTTGTTAAATTGGGTAACCTTAGATAGATAGATAGATAGATAGATAGATAGATAGATAGATAGATAGATAGATAGATAGATAGATAGATAGATAGATAGATAGATAGATAGATAGATAGATAGATAGATAGATAGATAGATAGATAGATAGATAAATGCCACAACGAAAGTACACAAAAGACAGATACACGGTACATGAAAAAGTATAGAAATACAAGATATCTGGAGTGCAAAAAAAGCTATAAAAAGACATTGCATAGTATGGGTGGTTGGCTGAATATGTACACAATACATTGGTGGGTGTTGGATGGTTAACTATACTATACAGGTCGATGGCAGAGAAATACTTCAGTATACTAAAATACTAAAAAATACTAATACAAATACTAAAAATGCATATGATATGAGCTAGGGTAATAATAGTTTACTTAATAGACAGACTGGCTTAATGAACAGGTAAGTGAATATTATGCATGGTTAAATTAGCTGTACAGGTAAATATACAGTTATATTTACAGATAAGTGAATACTTGCATGGTTACACAAACTGTACAGGTAAATGACAGGAAGAGATACTTAAATAGCTAAATGTGTGTATGATATAATTTGGGGTAATAATAGTAATTCCCTTAAAATACAGTCCTTAGTGCGCAGGGTTTAATTACAGACAACTGCACGTATTGCACATTCAATATACTAAAAGCAATGAGAAAAGGTGCAACTGACAGGATACTAATATGCATTCCTGAGTGAATGCCTACGTAAGTTAGGTCCAAGAATTACTAGCAATATTGCACGTACAGACCTGCATGAATAAATAAGTCCTGAGTGAATGAGTGATGACGGACCAGAGTTACTCACGGATGGATTCATAATTGTTAAACTAGGTCCTAGCACCCCAACAGTTCCAGATCTATGTTGCCGACGGCACGGCACCCCGATGAGGCATTATATAGTCTAATAGCCGCCGGCAGGAAGGACCTCCTGTAGCGCTCTCTGGCACACCGTGGTGGGATCAGTCTGTGACTGAAAGTGCTCCTCTGCGTCATAACCATGGCATGCAGAGGGTGGGTGATGTTGTCCATGATGGCCAGCAGTTTGGCCAGGATCCGTCTCTCCGCCACCTCCTCTAGAGTGTCAAGGCTCATCCCCAGGACAGAGCTAGCCTTCCTGATCAGCTTATTTACCCGAGAAGCATCACCGGCTTTAATGTTTGCTCCCCAGCACACCACTGCAAAGAAGATGGCACTGGCCACCACAGACTGGTAGAAGGTATGCAGTAGTTTACTGCACATGTTGAAGGACCTGAGCCTCCTCAGAAAGTAGAGTCGGCTCTGGCCCTTTTTGTACAGCACAGGGACCCTTTCTAGGCTCAGGCTAAGGTTGAAGCAACGTTGGAGTATTCCACACAGTTGGTCAGCACAGACCCTAAGCACCCTTGGGCTGATGCCATCAGGGCCCGCCGCTTTCCACTGATGTAGTCTCTCCAGCTCTCTCTTCACTTGGTTGGTGGTGAAAGCCAGCCCAGGTGGGGAGGTGGGGGGAAGGGGGGTGTTGAGGATCAGTCCAGGGGGGGCAGGGGCGGAGGAGGGGTCACTGATTGTCTCAGCAGAGGTGTTGTGAGCATAGTGAGGGTGGGACAGTTGTGAGGGTGTGTGGCCTGTGGAGCTGGAGGGGAGGTGGACAGGGCCAGCATCGAACCTGCTAAAAAAAAATTTTTGTTTCAGCTCATTGGCTCTGTCCTGGGTCCCCTCCGTCTGCCCACTGTTTGACTTTTTGAAGCCAGTGATATTTCTCATACCCTTCCACACCTCTCTCACCTGGCTCTGCTTGTCCATCTTCTCCTTATACCCTCTCTTCCCCTCAGCAATCCGCAAGTTCAGCTCCCTCTGGACGCATTTCAATTTGTCCTTGTCCTTGTCCCTCTCCTTGAAGGCCCTCTTCTTCTCATTCAGCGTACCTTCCTGGTGGGTACAGTGTTGTCTACACAAAAATTAATATAGTCTGTTATGCAGTCAGTAAGTCCATCGATGTCCTCCCCGTGAGCCTCACAGAGCACATCCCAGTCTGTTGTTTCAAAACAGTCCTGTAGGGCCTCATTCGCCTCCGGGGACCATCTCCTAATGGTCCTGGTGGTCGCAGGCTGCTGTTGGACCAAAGGCCTGTAGAGTGGGGTGGGCTGGACAAGGTTGTGATCCGATCTACCGAGGGGAGGGAGTGCAGTGAAGTTGTATGCGTCCTTCACACTAGCATATAACAAGTCCTGTCAATCTCGTATCTGTCAATCGTGTTGAAGTGAAGATTACATATCCATCTGTCCAACTTTCCAGGGGGTGTACTTATTTTTTTGTCACACCATCTCAGTTCAGTCTTGCAGTTACTCTTTGTTGTTTGTTTGGGTTGATGTTAAGGTCAGTGTTAGAAGGATTATTAGGGACAGTAAGAGGCAGCTCTTCACTGAGTTTGCAAAACATTAGGAACGCCTGCTCTTTCCATGACACAGACTGCCCAGGTGAATCCAGGAGAAAGCTATGATCCCTTATTGATGTCACTTGTTAAATCCACTTCAATCAGTGTAGATGAAGGGGAGGAGACAGGTTAAAGAAGGTTTTTTAAGCCTTGAGACAATAGAGACATGTATTGTGTATGTGTGCCAATCAGAGGGTGAATGGGCATTGAACGTGGTATAGTAGTAAGTGCCAGGCGCACCGGTTTGAGTGTGTCAAGAACTGCAAAGCTGCTGGTTTTTCCACGCTCAACAGTTTCCCGTGTGTATCAAGAATGATCCACCACCCAAATGACATCCAGCCAACTTGACACAACTGTGGGAAGCATTGGAGTCAACATGGGCCAGCATCCCTGTGGAACGCTTTCAACACCTTGTAGAGTAAACGCCCCGATGAATTGTGGCTGTTCTGAGGGAAGAAGGTAACGCAACTCAATATTAGGAAGGTGTTCCTAATGTTTTGTACGCTTAGTGTATATTATAGTGGGAAGCACTCGTCCCATTGTCCACTATACTGCAGTATGTTTGGTATTCTAGTTCAGATTAGTGCTTGTTGCATCAGATATAACCAGTCAAACATCCTGTAGGTACACTACATAATCAAAAGTATGTGGACACCTGTTCCTCGAACATCTTATTCCAAAATCATGGGCATTAATATGGAGTTGGTCCCCCCTTTTCTGCTATAACAACCTCCACTCTTCTGGGAAGGCTTTCCACTAGATGTTGGAACATTGCTGCAGTGACTTACTTCCATTCAGCTTTAGTGAGGTTCGGGAACTGATTAGGGCTGGCTCGCAGTTGGCGTTCCAATTCATTCCAAAGGTGTTCGATGGGGTTGAGGTCAGGGCTCTGTGCAAGCCAGTCAAGTTTTTCCACACCGATCTCGACAAACCATTTCTGTATAGACCTCGCTTTGTGCACGGGGGTATTGTCATGCTGTAACAGGAAATGGCTTTCCCCAAACTGTTGCCACAAAGTTCGAAGCACAAAATCGTCTAGAATGTAATTGTATGCTGTAGATCCAGTGAAGATTTCCCTTCACTGGAACTAAGGGGCCTGAACCATGAAAAACAGCCCCAGACCATTATTCCTCCTCCACCAAACTTTACAGTTGGCACTATGCATTGGGGCAGGTAGCGTTCTCCTGGCATCGCCAAACTCAGATTCGTCCATCGGACTGCCAGATGGTGAAGCGTGATTCATCTTTCCAGAGAACGCGTTTCCACTGCTCCAGGGTCCAATGGCGGCGAACTTTACACCAATCCAGCCAACACTTACATGTGCGGCTGCTTGGCCATGGAAACCCATTTCATGAAGCTCCACACAAGCTTACAGAACGGGACTGCAGAGTGCTGAAGGGCTCCCAAGTGGCGCCGTGGTCTAAGACACTGCATCTCAATGCTATAGGCGTAACTACAGACAACCTGGTTTGAATCCAGACTGTATCACTACCGGCTATGATTGGGAGTCCCATAGGGCGGCGCACAATTGGCACAGCGTCGTCCAAGTTTGGCCGGTGTAGGCCACCATTGTAAATCAGATTTTGTTCTTAACTGACTTGCCTAGTTAAATAAAGGGTAAAAAAATGTGTCACCACATTATTGTGCTTATCTAACCAGCTTGTCCTCCTCCTCCCTCTTTCACCTTCACTTCCTCCCTTGTTCTTAGTTGGATGAAGAAGCCGAGGTGTGGAAATCCAGACAAACTAAAGGGCATCTCAAGGTCGCGGAAGAGAAGGTACGCGCTGACGGGGCAGAAGTGGCAGCGAACACACATCACTTACAGGTGAGAAACGTAGGCCGGCACATGCACGCACACACGCACCACCTACAAGTGAGAGACGCATTCCAGCAGCCTTAGCGGTTACCGTGACAACCGGCCGTTAGTCAGATTTGCCAAAGGTTATTATAGGGTTCCGTGTTTGTCAATGTAGTTATTAATTTATGCTCTTTCTTCCTCCTTGGTCTCACATTCCCTCAGCGTTGCCTTGGAGACAGCACATACGGGCACTCGCATATCCACACACACACACACACACGCACACATTGATATACACAGAAGAAGAGTTGTTTGTGTGTGAATAGAAGTCAAGTCAGATAACAGAATAAAGTGATGGAATGGTTTTCAAATGCTTTTCTCCTTTGCATTCCATTGCAGTTGTCTTTCATTTCTCATGTTAAGAACACCAGAAGACAAAGTGCCTCATTTTAATAGCAAGGACGATCGAGGACGAGGACAACTTTTATTTCATCCTATTCTCTCTAAAATCCTCTATGTAAATCATCCAATAATCTCAACAAAAATATTCAAATTCCCCATCTTATCACGCGTGATTAAGTCTCCGCTGCTAATGGGGTCTGAGAGAGCAGGAAAAGGTGTGCTGCTCGGCGCGGTGGGAAATTGACAGGTTACAGCCGTAAAAGACGATAACACTGTCAATTTATTTAAATCCTTCCTTCCTTCCTGCATGTGAATTGATGAGGGACCTCTTCTAATGGAATGTCAGTCAGCCTGGCTGTGCTGGCAGGCTCTGGCTGCTGCTGCTGACTGCAATCTCTCCATGAAAATTAGTTGGGGAGAGGAAACGAAGGGAAGGAGATTTCTCTCTCTCTTTCTCTCTCTCTCTCTCTCTCTCTCTCTCTCTCTCTCTGTGTCTGCGAGCGACTGATAACGACAGCTGTGTTAAAAGTGCAGTGAAAGCTGCTGGGTTTGTTGGAATAGTTGAATACTGAAACTTTTTAAGTTTCTCATCATCCATTTTAGAGAATATTCTCCCCAAGCAATAGTGGGAGGGTGGTTCAGATATGATATGTGGTGCTGTATGTGACTCTGTAGCCGTATGTTTCTTTCTATATTTAAGCTTTGTTGTAGCCCCTTTCCTGCAGTCAAATCCCCCTCTAGTGGCCTCATGGGTGGAATGTTATTCATATTTTTCAGAATGTCATGTTAATCAACATTCTTTTTTTTTTAAGCCGAAAATCCAGTGTTTCTATGTCACATGGTTTGTTATATTTCAGTCTTCTAAGATGTATATAAAGTGTAAAATTGGGATGCAAACTCGACATTTAATACATATCAACTCTATGTCTGACATGGTACAGGTGTCTTCTTTTTTGTAAGCCCATAACCATGTGTGTGAGGTGTATACTTTTGTTTCAAAGTAGATTTGTTTAAGACTACTAAGAAACACTATGTGACCTTCATTTAACCCACTGCAGTACAAATTATTAATTATTTTAATTATTCTGGCTAGATCAGAATAGGAGTAAAATATTTCTAAAGAGTAAAATATTTCTCTTATATTACTGTCAATGTCTTATATATTTTGTTTACCAGTAAAAAGTGTCTCTCGTCTAGCTGGTGGTACCATCCAGCCTTCCAATAACCCCCCACCCAGGATCGATCACACAATCAGTTTTTCACTTTTATCATATCCCCTATCCATTTGAAATTTTTCTCCTAACATCAGGTCTTTATTGTAAAAACATGTTGTCAATGTAAATAAGAATATATTCTTAATTGACTCACCCTCTCTTCCTCCCTCAGCATAAAGAACGTCACACCCAAAGTGGGCTCCAGGGAGACCCACGATGCCATCCGGCGTGCGTTTGACGTGTGGCAGGGGGTGACGCCGCTCCACTTCGAGGCCGTCCCCTACAGCGCCCTGGAGAGCGGCAGGCGGGACGTGGACATCACCATCATCTTTGCCTCAGGTAAGAATTGTATTGAAGCGTCCTGGGATAGGAAAACTGAAACTATGTCAATGTTTCCCTAATCCGTTCTCCCAATGTAAACTTTGAAGTTAAATTAAATTGATCTCACCTCAGGTTTCCACGGCGACAGCTCACCCTTCGACGGCGAGGGGGGGTTCCTAGCCCACGCTTACTTTCCGGGCCCTGGGATCGGAGGAGACACACACTTCGACTCAGACGAACCCTGGACCCTGGGGAACCCCAACCACGATGGTGAGAGATGGAGGGAGAGGAAGGGGGAAAGAGGGAGTGGGGAGGTTTAGAGAGAAAGATTAAAGGAATATGGTTGTGAGAGAATCATATCAAAGACTAACAAGTCAAAAAAAATGTATGGATACAGTCCAGTGATGTGCTGTGAGGTCAGTGGCTGGGTAGGCACTGGCTATTATCAAAGCCAGATTTACTCACAAATAAACCTTTATGAAGCCCAAGTTCACCATACAACAGATAGCTCCAACAACCAGAGTGACATAGGCTATTAAGCGAAATTGACAAAAAAAAATACCAATGTAGCTAAGATACACAACGGACAGCCTCCGATGGCGGCATATTTCATATCATCCGACAAAAATGAAACACTGCTCAACTCAGCTCAGCCATAGGCCGATGTAGCGTCCACAGTTACAACAAATAGGTGTCACTAAAATAGCCATATATGGATACATTTCATCCAAATAATTCGAAACGCAAACAAACAAACACACAAAGACACATAATAATACTATTAGGTGAAATATTATTAAACACAAATACTGTATATAATAAATATGGTACTAGCAAAATGTCCATATCAACAATCGAAATGACTGAATACATTTTTCAAAAAGTGTCTCATCAAAACGGAATTCTAGTTTGATAAATCAAATGCATCAAAGGGATGTTGTCCGTTAATCAAAATAAACAGCTAGACCACTTTAGGAAATTAAATACATATTAAAAGCCACTAAAGTACAGACAATGGCGAAAATGAGGATGTAAGCTATAAAGGAAAATATTTTCTAAAGTTATCTGAGGCTGTGGCCAGGATTCAGCACTGCCGAATGGACAGCGCCTTGGAGGCCACTTGTGATAGCCTAGAGGTTAATTCCGTCGTGCTGAATGGTAAGCAGCACTATTCTCATGCTCAGTCAACAGTAGCCTAACTCGCAAATAAATACAAATGCATTTAGACCTACCGTTACTTGTCGTTTGTCTTCGTTCACTAGTGCTGTTATTAAACAACTAATTGACCGACGTCGGTCCAAAAATTTCTAGCTAGGACAGAGATGGATACACTTTTACCTGCTACGTTAGGTTACAAACACACAGACCGCATGAAAGAGGAATCTACACAAAGCCGGCGTGAGATATGGGTCGGACAATGTACCTCAATGTAGGGATGAGATATGTCACTGTACTCCAAATTGTACCTTTATCCACACTGATACATCGAGAAGATTGAAATATGTCTTTTTTTTATTTTTATTTTTTATTAATAATCGAACTGAAACCGAACCGACCTCGAAAAGCCCCTAATCGCTCAGCACCAAAAACTCTTCCTTGACTTCGCTTTTAGCCACATAATGCAAAATCACAGAGATCTGGTCTCAACTACTTCCACTGCAACAAATGGGGCTGAATTAGATAGATAGATAGATAGATAGATAGATAGATAGATAGATAGATAGATAGATAGATAGATAGATAGATAGATAGATAGATAGATAGATAGATAGATAGATAGATAGATAGATAGATAGATAGATAGATAGATAGATAGATAGATAGATAGATAGATAGATAGATAGATAGATAGATAGATAGATAGATAGATAGATAGGTACTTTATTGATCCCCGGGGGGGAAATTTCATTGTCAAGCAGCTACAACAAAACACAGGGCAGGTGCAAAATGCCACAACGAAAGTACACAAAAGACAGATACACGGTACAATGCGTACGATATGAGCGAGGGTAATAATAGTTTACTTAATAGACAGACTGGGTAAATGAACAGGTAAGTGAAAATTTTGCATGGTTAAATTAGCTGTACAGTTAGGTATACAGTTATATTTACAGATAAGTGAATACTTGCATGTTTACACAAACTGTACAGGTAAATGACAGGAAGAGATACTTTAATAGCTAAATGTGTGTATGATATCATTTGGGGTAATAATAGTAATTCCCTTAAAATACAGTCCTTAATTACAGACAACTGCACTTATTGCACATTCGATATACTAAAAGCAATGAGAAAAGGTGCAACTGGCAGGATACTAATATGCATTCCTGAGTGAATGCCTATGTCCAATAATTACTTACAATATTGCATGTGATATAATATAACAACTGTATTAATCTCATCTTTAATGTAATTTCGAATCACATCACTGACTGCTTCTATCAAATCATTCTGTTTGATAACCAAACACACGTGGAAGTCTGTTTAGTTAAGCTTTAGTCTTTTTTAGCAAAGGTCTACAATAATTCCACATAGTTGCCACAATTACATGAGCTTGTACTTTCATCATTACCGTGAAACGTTTCCCTATAGGTAGAATGTTGCTCCAATAAGGTCCTTCAAAATCTCACGGTTTTCCTTTACCTTAGCATTGTGGATGGTAACTTGTTGTTTTTTCTGTTCATTTAAAGGCAAATCGATCCATGTGTTCCCTAAAGTTTTTAGGGTGATCTGGTGTTGGATGTGCGATGTCGACTTTTCGTGTTTGTTGAGGGCCTTGGTCAGATTGTTGAGGTTGCAGTAGCCGCCAACCCGAACATTGTCCCCGGTTGAGGGAAGGGAAAGTACAGGCGGATGCTGGTAGCACAGCCACACAGCATACAACTCCTGTTTAAATGACCAGATGATTTTCTGTTCCTTCCCCTGATGAAATTCAGGAAGTGCAGGTGTTGGTCTTCCTTGGAAATCTAAGAGCTTTCATAGTCCCCAAATCCAAAACAAATTCAAAAAAGCGTACAGTATTACAGTTGAAGTCGGAGGTTTACATACACCTTAGCCAAATACATTTAAACTCAGTTTTTCACAAATCCTAATATTTAATCCTAGTAAAAATTCCCTGTCTTAGGTCAGTTAGGATCACCACTTTATTTTAAGAATGTGAAATGTCAGAATAATAGTAGAGAGAATGATTTATTTCAGCTCCTAGTGGGTCAGAAGTTTACATTCACTCAATTAGAATTTGGTAGCATTGTCTTTAAATAGTTTAACTTGGGTCAAACGTTTCAGGTATCCTTCCATAAGCTTCCCACAATAAGTTGGGTGAATTTTGGCCCATTCCTCCTGACAGAACTGGTGTAACTGAGTCAGGTTTGTAGGCCTCCTTGCTCGCTCACGCTTTTTCAGTTCTGCCCACAAATGTTCTATAGGATTGAGGTCATGTCTTTGTGATGGCCACTCCAATACCTTGACTTTGTTGTCCTTATTCCATTTTGCCACAACTTTGGAAGTATGCTTGGGGTCATTGTCCATTTGGAAGACCCATTTGAGACCAAGCTTTAACTTCCTGACTGATGTCTTGAGATGTTGCTTCAATATATCCACATAATTTTCCTTCCTCATGATGCCATCTATTTTGTGAAGTGCACCTGTCCCTCCTGCAGCAAAGCACCTCCACAACATGATGCTGCCACCCCCGTGTTTCACGGTTGGGATGGTGTTCTTCGGCTTGCAAGCCTCCCCCTTTTTCCTCCAAACATAACGATGGTCATTATGGCCAAACAGTTCTATGTTTGTTTCGTCAGACCAGAGGACATTTCTCCAAAAAGTACAATCTTTGTCCCCATGTGCAGTTGCAAACCGTAGTCTGGCTTTTTTATGGTGGTTTTGGAGCAGTGGCTTCTTCCTTGCTGAGCGGCCTTTTAGGTTATGTCGATATAGGACTCGTTTTACTGTGGATATAGATACTTTTGTACCTGTTTCCTCCAGCATCTTCACAAGGTCCTTTGCTGTTGTCCTGGGATTGATTTGCACTTTTCGCACCAAAGTACGTTCATCTCTAGGAAACAGAACGCGTCTCCTTCCTAAGCGGTATGACTGCTGCGTGGTCCCATGGTATTTATACTTACGTACTATTGTTTGTATAGATGAATGTGGTACCTTCAGGCGTTGTGGAGGTCTACCGTTTTTTTCTGACGTCTTGGCTGATTTCTTTTGATTTTCCCATGATGTTGAGCAAAGAGGCACTGAGTTTGAAGGTAGGCCTTGAAATACATCTACAGGTACACCTCCAATTGACTCAAATGATGTCAATTAGCCTATTAGGAGCTTCTAAAGCCATGATTTTCTGGAATTTTCCAAGAAAATAATCTGTCTGTTGGAAGAATTACTTGTGTCATGCAGAAAGTAGATGTCCTAACCGACTTGCCAAAACTATAGTTTGTTAACATGAAATCTGTGGAGTGGTTGAAAAAGGAGTTTTAATGACTTCAACCTAATTGTATGTAGACTAAACCTCAACTGTATATAGAGCCGTTATTGCATGGAATTGCCTTTTATTTCATATTGCTCAAATAAACAGCAAACCTAGAAAAAAATAACAGATAAAGCAACACACAGCACAACGCCCCTCCCCTATTTCACCTAGATATTTTGTGTTTACTGTTTGTATTGATATGTAGCTATGTGTGCCGTTTTTAAATGTACTGTATGTAGTTCTGTCCTTGAGCTGTTCTTGTCTAGTAATGTTCTGTATTATGTCATGTTTCATGTTTTGTGTGAACCCCCAGGAATTTTAAAGGATGGGAGGAAGGCATGCATACCCTGGCACCTTTCCTGAGCATAAAAACCACCAGAATCACTGAGAAAATACAGTTTTTTATATAATTGTATTTTTTATTTGGATTTTCATAACAGCTTTTTTTGTTTTGATGGTCTACTTAATGTCACTGATACAGTCTGCATTTCAACAGTCTGCATTGTATTACACAGCACCTTGCGGTAATCAGATATAAACCCTCACATCTCTATTCTGTTATGGTCAGGGAGTGTATTGTACTGTAGCCGCTGGGCAGGGTGGAGTGGGGATCCAGACTTGAAGACGGTAATCAGAACCCTCTCTCAACCCTGTCAGCCTCCATCCACCGTCAGGCAGTACTTTACTTTAATTACCTTTCTGCCAGCCTGCTTTGCTCTGGCTGCCGTTAGTGCTGCCTGCGGAACAGCACATTAACAGGCTACCGCTTAGACAGGCAGTCCCCTCCTAGGCCACCTGTCTGTCAGTATGAAAAGGGTAATAGCAGCCAGTGTTTTGTTTGATTATTGGTGCAGCTTTTTGCCCTATCAATTCTCCTCAGTCACATCTTGTTATTATCTCTGATTCAGATTCCTCTTTACCTGTTGTTTAAAAATCATGGCTACCCATGCAGAATAGACTCTGGTTCAAAACTTTGCCTTAGCTTGTGTGTGTAAATCAATGACTGTAGCTGTCAAATAAGGGTTTAGTCGCATGTTAAGAAGGGGTTAATTGGTTTTCACAGTGATGAATGTAATGGTGAATGTTGTATGTTGACATGTGTGCTAATGTTGGCCTGGCCTGTCATCCTGGGTATTATTATGGGCTGTGGTTAGTGGAGGAGGAATCAGAGTCCATGTGTTGTGGTGGCTAGTTCTGTAGGTGAGATGGAGTGGGATGGGGTTGGATGGGGGAAGCAGAGGGTATGCCCATAGGTTTAGGATGGCTGGTTAAGTTAGCTTATTTGTACCCCAAACAAAATGCATTTTTACATCTTAACACTTTAGTTTATTACCTAAAATGGATCATGCTATAAACTACGAATGTTAAGATGTAAAAATGTTAAAACTTTTCTGCACTTGAAATCACAGAGTTTCAATACAAGTCAGATTACTTTGATTTTTCTGAACAACAGGAGACTCAAAAATTTGATTATACCTATTAGGAAAATAATACAAAGTAGCAATTCAATTTCTCCGGTTAGCTCCATTAGGTATGTCACCACTTTCAGATACAACATGTGGAACTCTCACAGTCACCCTCCGCCAAAAGGTCTGCTAGCAGTGTTGCCATTTTTACTACCCCAGAGGTGTTGATCGCTGGAGATTTTAATCTTGCATGGGGAACGCAGGATGCTGATTGTTTAAAGCATTTTTGTACTTATCTAAATTTGAACCAGCTGATTACAAAGCCCACATTATAGTTAATCACTGAAAATGTCTGTTCACATACATAGGTTGACCCAAACAGTACAAACATCTTCTGAGCATGACTCCTAATCTTTGGAAAGTTTTGTTAATCAAGAGATGCATAGAACCTCGTCAGTGACATTGTTTTGAATAGTTCCCCAATCACTGCATCAGACTGAAGATCGATAAGCTCAAGTTGCAGGTCAGTGGGAGCGTTATCCACATTGAAGGTGAAAGGAGAGGAAACCACCAGCATGTCATTTTCCAACACTTTCAAAATGACAGCGATGTATACTTTTCCCGCTGGTCATCTGATAGGGAACAGACTAGTAGTGTCGGAAGGTGGGTGAGATTGTTGGCTTCTACTTTGCGGGTCAGGAGGAGTAATTTTCCCTTGAAGGCTTTGACAAGGCTGTACATCTGATGTGCAAAAAGGCCCGTCCCTTGTAGTTTGGAATTCAGTTCATTCATGAGGGCCGTGATGTCCATGGTGAAGGCAAAATCAGCCAACCATTCTTGGTTGAGGGAAATCCACATATTTTCCATTCATTTGCAAAAACACACCCTTTTAAGCACTTTCCCCAAACTCAGCCATCTCATGTTTGTGTGGTAGGGGAGATCTGCATGAACCAACTCTGTCTCTTCCAACAGTGAGACAAACTGCCTGTGGTTTAAAGATTTTGTTCCACTTTAGTGACAGTATCCATAACATGGCTCATTTTCAGAACACATTTACAGGGCACCTCCTGATGAATAATGCAATGCAGGAAAATCATTTTCTGATCTAGGTTCAGCTTAGCTACTTGATCTTGTATCCTTTTCAAAAGGCCAAGGTTTTTTCCTGTAAGGTTTGGGCACCCATCAGTGGTCAGACTAGATAACTTTTCAAAACTCAGTCCCAGCTTTTCCACACACTTATTAACCTCCTCCAATAAATATTTCCCTGTGGTTGTGCTCTTCATTGACTGCACTGAAGCAAGCTCCTTTGTCATTTCAAAGACTGGGGTTATGCTTCGTAAGAATATCAACAACTGCGCCGTGCCACGTGTACCACTGCTCTCATCCAGGGCCAAGGAGAAATAGGTGAAATCCTTTACCTTGTCTTTCAACTGTTGTTCCATATTCTCTACGATGTCCTCAACACGTTGTGTCACTGTTCGTCTTGACAGGGAAACATTTTCAAACAGCTCTTTCTTTCAAGTATTGCTGCAGAGTCAATTAAACATTCTTTAATGAATTCGCCCTCAGCGAATGGCTTCCTATGTTTAGCAATTTTGTGGGACAGTACATAGCTAGCTCTCGCAATTCCGTTGTTTGCAATTTTGTGAAAAGTCCTTGCTGCTTTTGCAACTGTGAAAGTAATTCTTTGGATGCACTTGCCCTCTGCTCAGAAGACATATTCCTATATTTCTCTGCATGCTTCGTCTGGAAGTGTCGGGACAAGTTGTAGTCTTTCAAGACAGCGATGCTCTCTTTGAACACTAAGCACACAGCTTTCCCTGATACCTCAATAAATAAATATTTCGATGTCCTCTCTTGCTGGAACACCCTACATTCATTGTCTACTTTCCTTTTCTTTGAAATCTTTGAAAAACAAATTTTTGCTCAATTTCCAGCTAGCTACTATTTGTAACTGAGACGTGTGTCAGCCTGTCAGTCACTGTCTGTCCTTGTGCAGTTGTTATTTATACGTGCCTTCAAAATAAATGTCCCACAAGCGGTGGGAGTTAAATCATTACACAAAGGTTAGTATTCATTGGGCTTTTAATTTGAATAACAAATACTTTTTTCTAAACTTTACTATCGCAAATTCTTTATTTGATCTGAGCATGATTCTGTGGGCCGTATCGAATCAGGTCGCGGCCAGCATACTGCCTCTGGGCCGGCCTTTTCCCAGGCCTGTACTAGATGACGAGCTGAAATGAGTATAACATCCTGGCATTTAAACCATACTCAATTTTCGAATCTCACTGACGCAGTGCCACAATAAAACACTTTTTTGCCATGATTAAGCTAGCAGTGTTATTAAAAGTCTTATTCAAACATGTTCTCGGAACGTTATTTAATTACCTTCAAATAACCTATAATTTTCCTTCTCAGAACGTTAATAAAACGTCCCAGAAAAACGTTTAGGGAACCATAGCAAAACATTCTCAGAACCTCCCTGCAACCTAAAAATGAACGTTCCCAGAACATGCAAAATATTTAACTTCAGTTTACAGAACATTTAAAAAACTTTCAGTTTCACCGTTCAGGAAATTGATGGCTTCGTTCCCAGAACCAGTCGAAAACCAAAAACGTACATTCCCACAACTTCGAAGGAACCAAATGTGCTAGCTGGGGTCTGTGTGTGTGTGTCTGTGTGATGTGTGTGTGCGTGCGCGCGTGTTTGCGTGTGTGTGTGTCTGTGTGGTGTGTGTGTGCGTGCGCGCGTGTGTGTGTGGTTCTAAGGTTCTAATCCTCAGTTTCTCACTCTCTCCGTTCCCAGGTAATGACCTGTTCCTGGTGGCAGTCCATGAGCTAGGCCACGCCCTGGGTCTGGAACACTCCAATGACCCCACAGCCATCATGGCTCCATTCTACCAGTACATGGACACAGAGAACTTCAAACTTCCTCACGACGACCTTCAGGGAATCCAGAAAATCTATGGTACTGTACCTACAGGTAACGGCCAAAATATAGGAAACACCAACATGAAGTGTCTTAATAGGGCATTGGGCCACCCACCACAAGCCACCTTCAATGCACCTTGGCATAGATTCTACAAGTGTCTGGAACTCGTTATGACTATAACTACTGTTCCCTGAACGAGGGTAACCATGCTATGGGCAGTCACACTCTTGCGACTTCGGTTGAAGGATCTACAATCATGCCTTCCACAGGTGATAAAGCGCGAGGCTCGGATTCACTCTTTCAATTTAGTACCACTCTTCACTGAGCCCAGGAACGGGGGTTGCGTTTCCTCCTTCAGGGAACAGTAGTTATAGTCATAACGTTACCTTTCAGTCAGTCAACTTCGGTACAACATGCAATGGGGAATTATAATAACGCCTCAAGCTGAGGTAAACCTCTAGCCCATATTAAACAAATCTCTGGCCTCGCTTGCCAAACCTACCTGTGCCCCTGGGACAACAGGTTCCTCCGCAACGGGGGTTTCTACGGGTCTAAAGGCGAATGATCTCCGCAAACCAAGGCTGCCTGGGCCAACGGGGAGCCACAAGAATCAATGGTAAGAGAGAGGGTTCCACCTGGATAAAAGATCTGCATCCGAGTTAAGGCAACCAGGGACATGCGAAAGCATGTGCGCACTGCTCCCCAGCAAAAGGGAGCAAGCAAGGTTGGGAGGGAGAGAGAGAAAGTATTTTGCCATCTGTTGATGCATGTCCCCAGTGACATATTGTCGGTTCTGACCAGCACAAACTGGCTCGACAAAAACAGGGGGAAGATCCTGAGTGCCAGACACTCCAGGTAATTGACATGCACCAGTGTCCATACCCCCAAATCGAAAAAAGAGTGATACGTGAGTGAGTCCAGCTCTGAGATGGAGTGTTCCACCCTTGATAGCCTGCATTCTCTCCAAGAAAGGTGTTGGGAGCCAGTCTGTTTTGATTTCAGTTTAGGTGTGATGAAGAAACTTGTAACATTCTTCCAACAAACTTTTCTCCAAGACCTTGACTTAATACTCCCCAAGTTGTATGCGTTAATGAATACTTGGATCCATTTCTGAGGTACCCGAGGGTCAATCACTTTTATTTATTTTACCATGTCCTTATTACCCAAAACTGACTGTATGGGTATCTCTGTCAAAGTAGTTTCAATATCTTTCCATTTGGATTCGTATTCTGAATTGCACCAACACACCAGAGGCCTCAATTGGGCTGACATAAAACGATATTTTAGGCTTGGTAAAGCCATGCCCCACCTGTCTCTTGGTAATTTTTGTATATCTAATTCTTGGCCTCTTACTGTTGCAGATAAACCTTGATATCCGTTTAACTGTTTAGGTGGTATTTCTATTGACAGTGATTGGAACAAATAGTAACCTTGGCAGGATATACATTTTGTTAGTTTCAATTCTACTACTAAGATCCAAAGGAAGTGAATCCAGGTCATATATTTTTTTGTTGTTGATGGCGAACGTAATTCATGACATAAAGTTTGGGTGTATCTTTTAGTAGATTTACTCCAAGATATTTAATGTATGGTATTTTTGGGGTATTTTATTTTATTAGCTGTTGTGAAAGCAGCAGCTACTCTTCCTGGGTTCCACACAGAACATAATACAGAACATAATACAGAACATTAATAGACAATAACAGCTCAAGCACAGAACTAAGTGCATTTAAAAACGGCACACATAGCTACATATCAATACATACACATAAAATATCTAGGTCAAATAAGGGAGAGACGTTGTCCCGTGAGGAGTTGCTGTATCTGGGTTTTTTGAACCAGGTTTGCTGTTCTTTGAAGATGTTTGCTGCTCATGAAGAGGTCCACTGGAAGTTATACCTACACTTCAGCTCTTGCTGTGGGGTATAATTATATACTAGGTCTTGGCTCTTGTGTACGTTAAGAACGTGCCCTGAATATGTTCCAAATGTTTTGTCAAACATCAATCTAGGTACACTGGAACCTGGGTCTTTAAAGAATGACAGAACAACATCAGCATACATGCATATCTTATGTGCACTGCCTGTCTTATTGCCTGTGCTAATGGCTCAGTGTACAAGGGGAAGAGCATGGGTGAAAGACTACAGCCTTGACTTGCCCTTCATTTTAATCTTATCATTTGTGACACGTCCATTCATCTTTATTCCAGCATTTAGACATAAATACAGTGTTTTGATGCACTGTATCACTTCTTTGTCGAAACCAAACCTATCCATAACTTGTAATAGATAGTCCCATCCCACTGAATCAAATGCTTTTTCTGCATCTAGACTGATTAATATAACGCTTGTCTTTATGCTGAGTGATGTGGTCCATGACGCGTAGCGTTCTCCTTCTGTTGTCCTGTGTCTGTTTATTTTGTATGAAACAAGTTGGATAACTGTCAATCAATTCTAGGATTATGTCCTCAATTCTTTTGGTTATTTATAATCCATGTTAAGAATTGGATAGGTCTACGGGAACTGCATTCCTTCGTATCTTTACCATCTTTTGGAATTACAGATATGATGGCTTCTCTCCACGATGGTGGTCGATCCCCCTCCCGCAGAGTCCAGTTAAAACAGGCCTGAAGTAAAGGTGTTAGGCTTTGAACCATTCTGAAGGGAAGCCATCAGTGCCTGGAGATTTTGGGGCTTTTAGATTAGATATTGCATTATTAATGTCTTCAGTGGTTATTTCTGAAGTAAGTCTATCATTTTGCTCTGTCCCAATTGAGGGGAGATCAAGTGAGTTTAAAAAAAAATGCTCTATTATCTGTGCATCTGCCTTCTATGGTTGCTTTTACAGATTTGTATAGAAATGCATTCTGTATTTCATCCAATTTGCATTGAAAAAATTATTTAGAAAAATATATTCTATGCTTGTTGTTTTCTGAGTCTCCAAGCTAGTAATGTTTTTCTGCCTGCTTCATAATATCGTTGTTTCAGGAAACTGAGCTTCTTCTCTACTTCTTCACTATGAATCTGGTACATTTCCTGTTGTACCTTTTTTGAATCTCTCGTAATAGAAGAGGGTCTTTGTAATGACTATGAGATCGTTCTAAGCTTCATAATGTTTCCTGTCATTTCAGCAGTTTCTCTGCTTTAATCGTTTTCCCTCTAATAACTGCCTTAGCTGCATCCCACAATGCAGCAGGGGATACTTCCCCGTTATCATTATTCTCCAGGTAGACGTTCAATTCTGTCTTTATTGATTCCTTGAATGCTGGATCATTCAGCAGGCGTGTATTAAGCCTCCATAGAGTATTTCTTGGTTTGCTATCGAGGTGTAGAGTTAGGTTAACTCCATTATGATCTGATAAGTTGCTCTGCCCAATCCTACAACCCTTTAGCCTGTGTCTATCTGCGCTGTACATTAAATAGTAGCCTAACCTGGAGTATTCAGTGTGGAGGGCTGAGTAAATAGTAGTTTAACCTGGAGTATTCAGTGTGGAGGGCTGAATAAATAGTAGTCTAACCTGGAGTATTTAGTGTGGAGGGCTGAGTAATATATAGGTCATGTGTGCTAGGGGTGTGAGTATAATGTAATATATAGGTCATGTGTGCTAGGGGTGTGAGTATAATGTAATATATAGGTCATGTGTGCTAGGGGTGTGAGTATAATGTAATATATAGGTCATGCATGCTAGGGGTGTGAGTATAATGTAATATATAAGTCATGCATGCTAGGGGTGTGAGTATAATGTAATATATAGGTCATGTGTGCTAGGGGTGTGAGTATAATGTAATATATAGGTCATGTGTGCTAGGGGTGTGAGTATAATGTAATATATAGGTCATGTGTGCTAGGGGTGTGAGTATAATGTAATATATAGGTCATGTGTGCTAGGGGTGTGAGTATAATGTAATATATAGGTCATGTGTGCTAGGGGTGTGAGTATAATGTAATATATAGGTCATGTGTGCTAGGGCTGTGAGTGTAATGTAATATATAGGTCATGCATGCTAGGGGTGTGAGTATAATGTAATATATAGGTCATGCATGCTAGGGGTGTGAGTATAATGTAATATATAGGTCATGTGTGCTAGGGGTGTGAGTATAATGTAATATATAGGTCATGTGTGCTAGGGCTGTGAGTATAATGTAATATATAGGTCATGCATGCTAGGGGTGTGAGTATAATGTAATATATAGGTCATGCATGCTAGGGGTGTGAGTATAATGTAATATATAGGTCATGTGTGCTAGGGGTGTGAGTATAATGTAATATATAGGTCATGTGTGCTAGGGCTGTGAGTATAATGTAATATATAGGTCATGCATGCTAGGGGTGTGAGTATACAGTCTGGTCTCTATCTTATAGCCTACTATGTCTTAATTATTTAGTTTTATTTTATTTAACTAGGCAAGTCAGTTAAGAACAAATTTGTATTTCTTTTTTTTTTTTTTTTTAACCTTTATTTAACCAGGGAGGCCAGTTGAGAACTAGTTCTCATTTACAACTGTGACCTGGACAAGATAAAGCAAAGCAGTGAGACAAAAAACAACAACACAGAGTTACACATGGGATAAACAAACGTACAGTCAGTAACACAATAGAAAATCTATATACAGTGTGTGCAAATGTGTTATTAACGTGACCATATATAATGTGTCCATAAAGGCCAGCTGGGAGAGCTGTTTTACCTCTTGCAATGTCAACCCTAGTCTCTCTTGAATGTGAACGTGCTCTCACCGAAGTGACTTCCCTCTTTCTCCGGGTCTCTGCTCGCTGACCACGGTCCATTGGAGCTGCTTGAGTCTTTCCGGCGGTGAAGACTCCTTTCTCCTAGAGGTATACTCCACTGGGATGCCCCTTGACTTCAGGTCCTCAGCTGCCTCGTCTGCATGCTCGTATGAAACCGGGCCTTTATCCAGAAATACTCACACCTTTGCCGGAAATTGTGTTTGGAAGCAATGACTTTTCTCCTTTAGTGGCTTCTTGATAGGGGTGTATTCCTTCCTTTTCAGTGTCTCTCCCGCCCGTCATGATCGAAGAACACTCATTGGCCTTGGAAGTTAACAGGTTTTTTCCAGGCTGCATGGAGGACTTTCTCTTTGATGGAGAATTGTAGGAACCGTACCACTATGGATCTTGGTGGGGCGCCGCTGGGGGGTTTTGAGGCCAGAGAATAGACCCTCCAAGAATTTGGGCATCAAATCATTTTCTGTGCCCTCAGCCACGGAAGTCTAATGTTATTACGACATGAAAAACCTTTGAGTTCTGTCATTTTTGCCTGTAGTGTGTGATTTTCAAAGACTACAAGTGAATCTTTAACCACAGTGTTCCATGTGTCCGTTTCCCCAATGTGCTGTTCTGCATCCCCTATTCTTGTAGATATGCTGTGAAGTTATTTATTTTTTTCCCCCTTCTTGAACTTGAATTTTCTTACATCTTCTCGGAGTTCCTCTCGAAAGCCAGCGAGCACCTCGCAAATTTCTCCATCACCTCACGGGATGAGGATTATTTTGCTGCTGCTAGCTTGTTTGCGCTAGCATTAGCCATCTCTGTTATGCCAATGATTTTAGCTTCTCCTATCTTGTTACAGACTATCGTTGTAGCTCCTCAACCTTTAGAGGAAAGTAGGAAACTCAGTTTAGGTGGTAAAATGCGTTCCAGTAACTGTCTGGCACCTGGCGCTGGACCAGCCGACCAGTGATAGGCACTGGCGACAAAGCGCCTTCTAACCTAGTTGGAAATGCGACCGACAGCTCTAAAAAAAACGGACCCCTTTTTTTGTAGCAGACAGGGGCGATTCGTAATTTAATCTTAAAACCGGCAATGAGAACCACAGAGACTGTGTGTGGGATAATAGCGTGGTCATGTCTAACCCTGCTCGTTCCCTCGACTCCGCTACCAACAACTAATCTCCTATAGAGCCCATAACCTGTATCACTAGACACATTATAGGGACTAGTGAGCTACAGGCAGAAATCAGGAATGATACCAGTAATTAGCCACCTATGGGGGAGAGGCGCCCCCTTGTGGTCAGTGACCCAACTTGTCACTCTCACCCTAAGGAGATTGATATACCCCTTGAACCCTGTAGAACGCTGGGTAACAACATACGCTGTGCTTCCGTGAGACTGTATAGCCTGCATGAAGCCTGTCCCCTTTACGGGCACAGGGGGCTCTAGCAATGGCTGATGTAGTAACCATTTTATCTAAAGTGGGGGCACTGTTATCACAGACCCATGCCAAAGCCCCTCGCTCGGAGGGCTGCGTCTTCATCTGAGGTGCACACAAACTCCATTTCCTTCACTACCTTCAACTCCAAGAACTGAAAATAGGAATAGGGTTGCCACAACGCGAGGTGAAAGCTTTTAGGTTTCACACGCTGGAAGTTAAGCATGCTAGCCTCTTTGACCGCAGCCTGGTCCGTTTAAAATAACCAAGCAACTTAACAATACATGTACTGAACAAGAGAGCTACCCCAGCAACTCCACCTTGGGGAGGCAGGAATAGCTAGTAATAGCTAGCTCGCCTCAGTGAGTTAGCCAACCTGGCTAGCACGCTATGCAGCGCTCGTTAAGCTAGCTCGTTCTCGAAAGTCCACATAGGAACGAATCACTGAGGTGGGAACGGACCCTTCATCAACAAGTCTGAGAAGAGAGGCTGTCGACCCCAAACCCCAGCCATCGTCGTCTCGGTCATTTTCTTGGCCATCTTACTCATTGCACCAGCAAATTGAAGAATAACTAATTGTTTATGATTAGAAAGCTTAAGAGAACAAGTACAGCGTCCAGTGAGCACGCTCTACCACTATGGGACAGTTTAGTTAGCACAATGTAAGACAGTCTCGTTTTCCAATTGTTTGTTTTAGTATCGTGAATCGTTCCTGTTTTTACATTTCAGTCATTTAGCAGAAATTCTTATCCAGAGCGACTTACAGTAGTGAGAGCATACATTTTCATACTGGTCCCTAGTGGGAATCGAACCATGCTCTAGCGACTGAGCTACACGGGACCACACTGAGGTGAAGAGCGGGGAAGAGTGTAATAATTGAAAGATAGAATCCGAGCTTCACACTTATCACCTGTGGAAGGCGGAGCTTCTAGCGAGGCATGGATTTCTTTGGCCTTGTCAGGCGTGATTGTAGATCCTACAGAATGTTGTACAGAAGTTGACTGACTGAAAGGAAACGCTCCAGAATCTCCCATAAGTTTTCAATTGGGTTGAGATCTGGTGACTGAGACACACACACACTTTAAACCTCCTACGCTCCTTTGAGACCCCTCTTTCAAAGCCACTGAGATCTTTTCTTCTTGCCATGGTAGCCAAAATAATGGGCAACTGGGCATTTCTATACATGACTCTAAGCATGATGGGATGTTAATTGCTTAATTAACTCAGGAACCACACCTGTGTGGAAGCACCTGCTTTCAATATACACTGTATCCCTCGTTTACTCAAGTGTTTCCTTTATTTGGGCAGTTACCTGTATCTATGGTACTGCATTTCATTTCCCACATAATATTATATTATAGTAATGTTTAGTGCACTAAATCTACACAAAGTAGTATAATAATAGTCTTGTGAATATAATTTAAAAAAACATTTGTTTTATTGTTTTCATTTAAGGAACAAATGTTCAACGATAATGTTCACTGACAATATGTATATTTTTTACGCCCTTAGCTAGTTAGCTGGCTAGGCTAATGTTTTTCATTCATCTCCAGGTCCACCAGACAGGGCTCTCCAGCCCACCAGGGCCCCACCCACGGCCCCTTCCCCACGCTTCCACTCCCCATCGGAACCACGTAAGCACGACCGCCAGGTCCGGCCCCACCGCCCTCCTCAGGGCGCCAAACCCTCCAACCCCTACGCCAAACCCAACATATGTGACGGAGGCTTCAACACACTGGCCATCCTCAGACAGGAGCTGTTTGTATTCAAGGTAGGTTGGCATGCACAGATACTGTATAATGTGCACTTGAAACGTGTGGCTTTTTCCGCAGCTTTCTTTTTCAAATTACTATAAATTAATGCACTTATTTCCTAAATCTTGTCAATACTAAACATCATATTAATGTGTGGGACATTCATTGTGTGACAAGGAATAACTAGCTCCATCAGCTAGAATTTATCTGTGGGAATATGGCGTCTCTCAATACCAGACAATACCAGATTGTTGTTGAGGGGGGAACGACCAATGGGTGGGTTTCCCTGTGCGTCCTGCTTTTGTTTTACATCCATGGGCTTATTAACACGATCACCTATTAAACGTTCCAGCTGTCTTGATATCCTAGCGAGAAACCATGTAGATAAAGCAATGTTGCAAGGAAAACACCTGTTCCAAAAGGACACCCATAGAATAGAGAACCATTTGTAGAAAGTGGCTGCTTTTTCATCAGCCCCAAATACCCAAGCAAAATGTTTTTTATATTTAAATATACTTGAATCATACTTCATTAACATATTTTAAGTGTATTTAATGCATTTAATGTACATTTTATTTGTATTTTATTACCATTTAAGTATATTAAATACATCAAGAATTATCTAAATTGGGGCAATTTTTTGGTACTTAAGTATATTCTTAGTATATTAGATAAAGAGCAAATCAAATATACTTTGAATACACCTTAAGGACATTTATGTGTATTTATCATAAATGAAGTATGTTTGGAATATTTTGGGAATATTTTTCATCTGTATATTTGTATTATTATTATTATTATTATTATTATTTGTATTTAGGTCATTATTGTGGACTACAATGTTGTTGATCCAAACTCAGTTTTCTCCCATTGAACTCTGTAACTGTTATACAATCAATCACCGACGGCCTCATGGTAACATCCCTTAGCAGTTTAATTCCTGTCCTGCAGCTCAGTTCAGAAAAAAACGACTGTACCTTTGCTATGTCTGGGTAGTTTTAATACATCATTATTAACTTGACCGTGCTTAAAGATATATTCGATGTCTGATCTATCAATCATTGCCCTTTTATGAGGCTTTTGAAAGGCTCCCCCTGAATCTATGCTTGAAATTCAATTCTTGACTGACGGATCTTACGTGTGTTTTATTTGGGGCGAGACATAGACTTCTCACAGATCCATGTAACATATTCTGTGATTTGTTAAGACAAATTTTTACTCCTGAACTAATTAAGTAGCCTAAACAAAGGGGCTGAATACTTACGCAATGACTATATTTTAGTGATCTAATTTGTATTATTTATTTTTTACTTTGACATTACAGAGTATTTTGAGTTCATTGTTGACAACAAATTACAATTAAATCCATTTTAATCCCACTTTTTAACAGAATATCATTTGAATATATAATTTGGGGTATGAATACTTTTTCAAGGCACTGTACACTTTTAGTGATCACTCACAAGCAGGGTTTCATAATAAAATCTAGTGTATTTTGAATTAATATATTAAATTACAATAAAAGTGGACATTTGTTACGTGTTTAAGTTTAACAACAGTGAGCATATAGTATACATAAGACGGAATAGTAATTCATTTAAAGTGATGATAGCATATTTATAGTATTACTACAAGACTGAAAAACAATGAATATAAAGTACACTTTTAATACGTGTGTTGAAGTGTAGTGATAATATAGTTATAGTATATTTAGATGTATTGGAAAAATACTCTCGTATTTGAAGTACAGTACCTGTCAAAAGTTGGACTCACCTACTCATTCATTTTTTTTACTGTTTTCTACATTGTAGAATAATAGTGAAGACATCAAAAGTATGAAATGACACATATGGAATCATGTAGTAACCAAAAAAAGTGTTAAACAAATCAAAATATGTTCTTCAAAGTAGCCACTCTTTGCCTTGATGACAGCTTTGCACACTCTTGGCATTCTCTCAACCAGCTTTACCTGGAATGCTTTTCCAACAGTCTTGAAGGAGTTTGCACATATGCTGAGCACTTGTTGGCTGCTTTTCCTTCACTCTGCGGTCCAACTCATCCCAAACCATCTCAATTGGGTTGAGGTCAGGTGATTGTGGAGGCCAGGTTTTGGGGGGTCATTGTCCTGTTGAAAAACAAATGATAGCCCCACTAAGCGCAAACCACATGGGATGGCGTATCGCTGCAGAATGCTGTGGTAGCCATGCTGGTTAAGTGTGCCTTGAATTCTAAATAAATTACTGACAGTGTCACCAGCAACGCACCCCCACACCGTGATACCTCCTCCTCCAATCTTCACGGTGGGAACCACACATGCAGAGATCATCCTCTCACCTACTCTGCGTCTCACAAAGACATGGTGATTGGAACCAAAAATCTCAAATTTGGACTCCAGACCAAAGGAGAAATTTCCACAGGTCTAATGTCCATTGCTGGTGTTTCTTGGCCCAAGCGAGTCTCTTCTTCTGATTGGTGTCCTTTAGTAGTGGTTTCTTTGCAGCAATTTGACCATGAAGGCCTGATTCACACAGACTTCTTTGAACAATTTATTTGGGCTGCAATCTGAGGCTGGTAACTCTAATGAATTTATCCTCTGCAGCAGAGGTAACTCTGGGTCTTTCCTGTGGCGGTCCTCATGAGAGACAGTTTCATCATAGAAAAAAGGGTTCCAAAAGGGTTCTTCGGCTGTCCCCATAGGAGAACCCTTTTTGGATCCAGGTAGAACTCTTTTGGATTCCATGTAGAACCCTCTATGTAAAGGGTTCAACATGGAACTCACAAGGGTTCTACTCCTCTAGAACATTCTCCTGTATCAATGTCGTACTGTTATCCACTCCTCTATTTTATTTTAATCAAGAAAACAGACATTCGACATATGAGCGTATCTGATCATCACGCTTATTATAGCCAGATACAAATGGCAGAATCTCTTAAAAGAGCCACAAGATGGTACTTTAATGGTTCCTTACTACTTAATCCTACGCTCTGTGAACAATTTGAAACTGTTGATGATCCTCAGATGTTTATGGGAAGCCATTAAAGGTTTTGTTAAGAACAAATGCAAACTGCATTTAAAATCACAATTAAAGAAAATATCAGAATTGGAAAAGTTTTTAACGACGTTAGAGCTTTTAAAAGTCAAGACACGTCTAAATCTGTTGACGAGACAGAGAGCAGAATTTGACATCCATTGAATTAGACTCAGCCTTTACTTCCATGGTAACCGACCCAGTCGTCTACTGGCTAACAAGCTTTGCAGTAGTGATCAATTAGCGGATGTTGCAACTATTGAATCTGAATCAGGTGAATTACTATCAGAAAACCTTTGATGACTAACAGGGTAAGCCTAAACGAAACACAGCCCTTATTTGAAGTGTTTCTAACATTCCCTTGTGATCCTCCAATGAATGGTGGGAAAATGTCACTGTTTGGCCGCTAGATTTTATGGTTATCATGACACCTCCACTTTGGATGGAGACGTGTTGGCTGGGTGGGGTTGGGTTGGGTTGGGGGAATGGGATGGGAAGTTGAGTTATACTACTACAGAGAAGTGGATGAAGATAATGTATTTTTGTCTGCATGTCTGTAGGACCAGTGGTTCTGGAGGGTGAGGGACAACTCAGTGGTCCCTGGCTACCCCATGCAGATCAACTACTTCTGGAAAGGCCTGCCTGCCAAGATCGACGCCGTCTATGAAAACAGCGAAGGGAAGTTTGTCTTCTTCAAAGGTGAGAGAAAGAGAGGAATGAGAGATAGAGGAGAGGAAAGAAGGAGGGGGGAGGATAGATGGAGTAGATGAAAGGGAGCTTATTTGACTCTTGTATCAGCAGAAGGCAGCATCAACGGTAGTTTGAGGAGAGCAGTTGAGAGACAGAAACAAGGCAAAGCAGTTTGTGGTTCATCACAATGTCATATTGATAAGTACAAGATAATGCCAACTCAATTAGTAGAAATATAGCTTATATGTTCTAAATAGCATCCATTTTGTACTGTATGATAACGGGTGAGAGTTCAGCTCCTCCAGCTCCGTCTCTCTATCTATCCGTCCCTGCATCCCTTCATCAGGCAGATGAACATGACATCTGTCACCCAGCAGGATCACAGAGAGCATCATGCTTTATTTATTCCCTTGTGGAGGAGCTACTTACTGGACTTGACTCGCAACACTTTAGTGGCCCCTTACTGTACTGCATTTACAGTAAAACAACACTTTAGTGGCCCCTTACTGTACTGCATTTACAATAAAACAACACTTTAGTGGCCCCTTACTGTACTGCATTTACAATAAAACAACACTTTACTGGCCCCTTATTGTACTGCATTTACAATAAAACAACACTTTACTGGCCCCTTACTGTACTGCATTTACAGTAAAACAACATTTTAGTGGCCCCTTACTGTACTGCATTTACAGTAAAACAACACTTTAGTGGCCCCTTACTGTACTGCATTTACAATAAAACAACACTTTACTGGCCCCTTACTGTACTGCATTTACAATAAAACAACACTTTAGTGGCCCCTTACTGTACTGCATTTACAGTAAAACAACACTTTACTGGCCCCTTACTGTACTGCATTTACAATAAAACAACACTTTAGTGGCCCCTTACTGTACTGCATTTACAATAAAACAACACTTTAGTGGCCCCTTACTGTACTCATTATAATAACACTAGTTTTCAATAGGTCTTTACTTCACTGGTGTAACTCAGTTCCCCCCCGCATGTCTATGTGGCTGCCTGTTGAATTGATGATGCCAGGGCTTGTAGCCTATAGCTTTGCTTTAGCTAATGGATTGGATAAATGTTTATTACTAGGCCTATTTATATTGTCATTTTCTCATGTTTTACATTTTACAAAGCTATACACGGTTTCTGCCAGCTGACGGCAATAATGTAATTACTTAGGAGTAGGAAATTCAAACATTGTAACGTTCATTTTCGATGCAACAGCATACTAATCAGCTCCCAACAGATTTTTTTGAATATACAGTATAACTAGCCTACCTGAACATGCATGACATGAGCAGTCCTCACGTTCTCTCCCAGCTTGGATAGAAAGTTGTGCGTAAAACCATGTTAATGCCACATTTATTGACTCTCCAGCATCCAGATGACCTTTCTCCAGAGCTTCCTGTAAAGTTAATCTCCTTCCATAACGTGTTGAGGCCAGCGATTAAGGAGAATGAGATAAAGATGTTGCAGAACTGCTGTATTTGAAGCACTGCTCCCTTCTGCCCAGTTTCCCTGATGTTGCTATGGCAATCAAGTTGTTTTTACCATCCCTGTAACTGTCGCTGCTGTGGAGAGATCGTTTTTCTCAACAAAAGAACCGTAGAAGCATTAGGCTCTCGGCATTTGTTCACCGGTCCCGTTTATTTCAATCAGTTTATTTAGAGGCACTATTTCAGTCACATTCCAGAAGCCCAAGAAACAAACACTTTGCTTCCTAGTACATATTGAAATGAAAAAGGTTTATAAATTACTTTTTTAAATGAATAAAATAGACATCGAGGACAAGCGGATGGGCCCCAGAGGTGTGGATGGACAAGCGGATGGGCCTCCCGGTACGCCAGTGTAATAAGCCCTCATTATTGGAATGAGTGTATGAAAAGTGTAAAACATTATGTTTGCACCCAGGCTCTGTTTGTGATTACTGAATAATGTATTTATTTTTAGGGAACCGCTTCTGGGTGTTCAAGGACACTACTCTGCAGCCCACCTACCCTCAGGATATCTCTCTGTTTGGGAGTGGAATGCCCACCCAGAGTATAGAGACCGCTGTGTGGTGGGAGGACGTGGCCAAGACATATTTCTTCAAGGGAGACAGGTCTGTTTTCCCATTTCATTTTGATTCCTAGTGAAGATATGTGTAGCTGATAGAATCGACTGTCAGGCATTGATGTCAAGGTGCTATAGAGGCTTTGAGACCATCAATGTATGTGGACTGTGAGAGGATGAGACGATATAGTCAGTACATAATGTTTACCAATATGACTCAAATATTGTGTGAATCTGTCGTGATAGATTAAATCATATGAGGTGCTGACCCTGTTGTGAGAGCAGATAAAATGATTTGTTATGATGCTGTCATCCTTCCGAAGCACGCTGTTCACTAATGTGATGTTCTGTTCTGAAGAACATGACATCATCCCTCTTTGTTTGACAGCATAACACTATCTTGAGCCTTAAAAGTTGTGTGTACGTGTAGAAGATGAGATTATAACTTTGGTGAGTGTGTGTGTGTGTGTGTGTGTGTGTGTGTGTGTGTGTGTGTGTGTGTGTGTGTGTGTGTGTGTGTGTGTGTGTGTGTGTGTGTGTGTGTGTGTGTGTGTGTGTGTGTGTGTGTGTGTGTGTGTGTGTGTGTGTGTGTGTGTGTGTGTGTGTGTGTGTGTGTGTGTGTGCAGGGAATTTCAGACTTAAGTTACCCTATCAAAAAATGTAACCCCTATAAAAACGTCATTAATTACAATCCACATAATTATTTCCTATTGCTGCAGGTTTATTTTCTTGCTTTAGCAAACTGTCTCAAATTAAGATCCTACATCTGCATTTATGGACATTGACTGCACTGTTTCATTCCTACCTGTAGATACTGGAGGTACAATGAAGACATGAGGAACATGGACCCTGGTTACCCCAAACCCATCACGGTGTGGAAGGGCATCCCTGACTCCCCTCAGGGGGCATTTGTGGACAAAGCCAATGGTAGGCCATCCATTCCTCTCTATATATCATCCTCTATCTCTGCATCTATTTCTAATTACATGCTCTATGTAGAATATTGATGCCTTGCTTCTCAATACAGGAAGTAAGGATTGTGTTCTAAAACATCATAAAACGTTTTAGGATAAACTTTTCGTCACAGGTCATTTTATTAACTTGTTTAAATGTTGTGTTTTTTTCTCCTGTGAACAGGATTCACCTACTTCTACAAGGGGAAGGAGTACTGGAAGTTCAACAACCAGCGGTTGCGTGTGGAGCCGGGCTACCCCCGATCCATCCTGAGGGACTTCATGGGCTGCGACGGCCTGCCGGCCGACCCCGACTGGGACTGGAGCCCCCCGGAGGTGGAGGAACGCCACTCCGACAGCAGCAACGGTGACGTGGACATCGTCATCAAGCTGGACAGCACGGGGGGCACAGAGAATGCCGTGGCTATCGCCATCCCCTGCATCCTGGCGCTGTGCATGATGGTCCTGCTCTACACTGTGTTCCAGTTCAGGAGGAAGAGCACACAGAGACACATACTGTACTGCAAGCGTTCTATGCAGGAGTGGGTGTGAGCTGAACCTGAGAGGGAACTGGAACTGTATGGAACTCCCACTAGGGACTGTAGGAGTTATCAAACTCCTATTGCTCTCTAGTTGTTGAACCAATCCCCTCTGTGGATGGACAGTATATGCAGTACAGTAGAGGAGTCCTCCTAACATGTTCAAAACTGTCTTTATGACATGCAAGGTGGAGTGAAGCTAGCCGTCTTCATTCAAGACTATGATGGACTGTGGCTGCCAATTCCAACTAAGAGGTGTCTGCTGTAACTCTTGACTATCATTGGGCACACAGTAGTTACTGGAGAAAGAGGAAAGCTGTGTGGGACATATGTTTGTCTCTGTCTCTGCACGCCTGTAACAAGCCCTTACTTCAGTACAGTGGACAATTTAGTAATAGGCTACTAATTTTTATTTTCATGTCCTAGTAAAGTTCAAGTTGCCCAGACTCTGTGCTTTTTGATTTAAGTCTCTTTAAGATATTAGGTGGACTGTCTGATACCCAAACCAAATATGACCTTTGACCTTCCCAGAGAGAATTACGACTCCCGGATTCTTTGTTGGGATGTTTAATTCTAATCTAACATTATCATGACATGACATCACTCTTACATTTACTTGTCCATGTCTTGTCCATATCTGCTCATGACCATCTGTCTGGTTTGGTGTCTAAGGAACAGAGCTGAGAACTGAATAAGACTGTTGTGGCAGTCTGTCTCTAACACGGGGGACAAAACCATCTGTGCAATATTTTGGAGACTGCCTTAATCATAGCTTACTTTTGTGTGTGTGTGTGTGTGTGTGTGTGTGTGTGTGTGTGTGTGTGTGTGTTTTAACAGTTTTAATGTATCCATCCATTTCTTAACATCTTTTGGCATGTTGTTCTTCTGACTGGCAGTGGCAGCGGTTGTTTTTCCAAGTATCCTTTTACATGCTGTGATCTGAAGACATATACAGTAGGTACAGTCAATGTGAATACAATATACAGTAGGTCCCAAGAAACATGTTACAGTATATTGTCTCTGAATTGCCCATGGTTGCCCTCCACGATATTAAAACCAATGTGTGATGTCACGTTCCTCTCGACGTGTGTGAGATGAGTCGGTGTGTGAGATTCCCGGTGAACGTGAAGAAACGTCTTTTTGAATGTTTGATTTGAGTTGTCCACATTTGTGTTACAGGATATTGAACTCCATATCAACAGCTATATCTATACTATACAGTGCCTTGTGAAAGTCTACACACCCTTGTAAAGGTTTTTACATTTTCTTGCCTTAAATTTCCATCCACAAAGAAATTAGCTTTTTGGCCTAAATAAAAACAACATGTGCCTCAGTCCTCTGAAGACCTAACACTGGGATATGATAGTATTTTTCAGTGGGACAAATATACACATCGTAAGGCCAAAGACACTCCAGAATGGAGTGGTCCAGTCTTAGTCCTGACTTAAATCTTCTTGAAAAACAGACAATATTTGAATATCGCTATGCATCAATAATTTCCAATGAAATTGACTGAGTTTGAGGAATTTAGACAAAAACAATGGATATACACTGAGACATGGATAGTGTATGTGTGCCATTCAGAGGGTGAATGGTTAAGACAAAAGAGCCTTTGAACGGTGTATGGTAGTAGGTGCCAGGCGCACTGATTTGTGTCAAGAACTGGAACGCTGCTGGGTTTATCACGCTCAACAGTTTCCCGTGTGTATTAAGAATGGTCCACCACCCAAAGGGCATCCAGCCAATTCGACACAACTATGGGAAGCATTGGAGTCAACATGGGCCAGCATCACTGAGAGCACTGATGCAGCTTCACACAGATATGAGCTGGCAAAGGGTACCATGAGTTTTATGGTACCACATTCAAAACAACTCGGATCTCAGAAATCTCAGACTTCCGACCTCAGTGCATTCAAAACAACTGGGAACTCAGGAAAAAAATATCTCCGACTGGGAAAAAAGTATTTGAATGGTCATCCAACTCGGGATTCCAACTCGGGAACTGGGGCCTCTTTCTAAACTCCGACTTTCCGACGTGAAGATCACTGACGTCATGATTTGAGTTCCCAGTTGTTTTGAACGCTGCATAAGAACTTAAAGGTAAAATCCAAAATATATATTTACAAAAAATATATATTATAATATCGTCGCAATCCCTAGTTTGGGAACCGCTGCCTAAACATTGAGAGATATTCTATAAATGTTCTTTCACTTTGAAGATGTGGAGTAGGTTGTGTAAGAAAAAAAGCATAATTTAGATTAAAATTGAAGGCAGGAAAATGTGAAAACTGTGCAAGGAGTGTGTAGACTTTCACTAGGCACTGTATCTTAATCCTTTGAAATCATAAAACTAAAGGGTTCTTATCTTGCTTTGGGTTCCCGAGTGGCACAGCGGTCTAAGGCACTGTGTATCAGTGCTAGAGGTGTCACTACAGACCCTGGTTCAATCCCGGGCTGTATCACGGCGCACAATTGGCCCAGCGTCGTTTGGGTTAGGGGAGGGTTTGGCTGGGGTAGGCTGTCATTGTAAATAATAATTTGTTCTTAACTGACTTGCCTAGTTAAATAAAGGTACACAAATTGAGACTGTTTAGTGCTAAAAATAAGGGGTTAAATACGTAACAAATGTTGTCTGATCTTTCTTCTATCTCTCAGATAAGGACAAACACAGATTTTTTGGGGGACTCGTTGTTGTTCAATGTAGTGAATCTGTTATTCAATGCGTTTGGATGGGCCAATAGCAGTAAGGCCAAATAAAAATGGTCATTAAAAAAGTATATAGGGGTCTTAAAATTCAAAATTTCATAGCAAAATGATCATTGGTATGACCTTGTTAAAACAGTTCCATATAGCTTAGTATTCCATGTAAATTCTTGAAGTATGCTGAAATTCCAATTTTCCTCACTGAGTATTTGGAATTCAGTCGGTGTACTTCTTTATTTTATTTATATTTAACCTTTATTTAACTAGGCAAGTCAGTTAAAAACAAATTCTTATTTACAATGACTGCCTACCTACAGGGTCAGACCCTTGAGCAAATTATGGTTAAGTGCCTTGCTCGAGGACACGTCACCAGGTTTTTTCACCTTATCGGCTTGGGTATTCGAACCAGCAACCTTTCTAACCACTAGGGTACCTACCGCCCAATCTTCCTGAGTTGACTGAATTGAATTTAAATGAAATGGAACCAACTCTGAAGCAGTGCCAGTCAGGCTAGTTCAGTTCAGTCAGTACTGTATTGCTGTATTTATTCTGGTCTGAAGGCAAGATAAAGTCTGTAAATTAAGTGGATTTTAAAATGCAGTGCAGCTTTTTCGGTCATCCTCATGCATTGTTTGTTGATTGTTGTTTTGTACATCACCGTCACATCATTCATGTACATGTTATTTTCATTTTAAGTGTTTAAATCGAAGAAAATTATATTTATAAGTTATCATCAAATGAAATACAGGGGTAGTAGTATCATCTCCAACAGAAATTATGATTGAATAAAACTACAAAGTTTGAAAGCAAGAGATCGAAAGAGAAAATTTGAAAAAAAGGCAAAACCAAAAGGATGAATACGCTGTTTAAAAAAGGCTTTGCCATTTAATCATTTTTGGTTGTATAGAGAATTCCATCTGTGTGTACAAAGGAACAGCATCAATGCCAAAACAAGCCAAAACAGTAGAATTTTATAGTCAACTAACATGAGATCTTCTGCAATAAGAGCAAAAGGAAACATTATAAAAAACATTACATGTTAAAACTGCCTGGCATTGTTACCAGCTCTGTCTGTCCTCTGGAAGGAGATAAGTGTTATCTTCACCAGCCTCTTGAGTGCCTCTCCCTCGGCTGCTTTGGCACATGCTGTTAAGCCATTAGGGATCATTTGGAGTGCCGTTAATGGAAGTGGGAAGAGGCCATTACACAGCAGTCGATACAAGAGACGTGACATTTTTGGAGAGAGAGAGATCGAAAGAGAGACAAAGAGAAGTGGGGTGCACACACGCACACACACACACACACACACACACACAGCACAGACCAATATATTCATATCCATCTGTTTTGTCCTCGACAATTAATGACATTCAACAAAACAAAAATACTAAAAACACATATGCTAATGAAGTTAAAGTCAAAGATGGTGAACAGAAGGTTTGAAATATGTATTATATCCAGGAGAGTTACTGTTGTACTGCTGCATCACAGTAGGTACTAAATCTCTGATTAACAGTGACAGGCAGATGAATCAGGCTGGGGTAATTTGACATGCATCATGGGACAGAGGCAAATAAGAGGATAATATAATTCTCACAGAAACAATTAATTACTGTACTCCATGGGACACATTATTAATGTCTTCTCTTGACCACACAATATAGTGCATGATAATAATCCATGGAAATGGTCATACAAGATGAGACATGCAGAGTCCTCAATTGGCAAATGATACAATGTGTGAATGATTACCTACTGTATGTATGAATGAAGAATATCCTGACCACTTAAGGGAGGTGGATCAGTAAAATAAGCTTTCTGTAGGGATCTACATCTATCTACGGGCCATCAGAGAATCAGTCAGCATAAATCTTATATATCTACAGTATATTCTGTAAAAATTGTAGTACAATGTACAGTAGGTTAATATACAGTACAGGACACACCTACTCATTCAGGGTGTTTTTCTTTATTTTTACTATTTTCTACATTGTAGAATAATAATGAATACATCCAAACTATTAAATAACACATATGGAATCATGTAGTAACCAAAAAAGTCTAAATATATTTTATATTTGAGATTCTTCAAAGTAGCCACCCTTTGCCTTGATAACAGCTTAGCACACTCTTGGCACATTCTCTCAACCAGCTTCACCTGGATTACAACCGTTTTGATGGAGTTCTCACATATGCTGAGCACTTGTTGGCTGCTTTTAGATAGATAGATAGATAGATAGATAGATAGATAGATAGATAGATAGATAGATAGATAGATAGATAGATAGATAGATAGATAGATAGATAGATAGATAGATAGATAGATAGATAGATAGATAGATAGATAGATAATTTTAAGTTGACGTAATTTTTACCTACGTTTTTTCAAATTGTTCGAGACATGGACAATTACACATTACCCAAACGTTATAATATATATAAGTCGAAATATAGCTTTTAAAAGTCGACATTTCCAAAGAACATGCATCTGACACTAGCGATGCCTTCCATCAATCTAAGTAACATAATAAAAAAATAACATACAAATCTGTCATTTTAATGTTGCGTGGGCTGAGTCTCAATTCACTGCATCCGCCCATGTCGGTCTTCCACATCTGCGGTAGAAGGTGTCCGAGCTACAGCAGTGTTTGTCAGACCATGAGACATCCCGAAAAGTGTCCCGGGACTCATCTGAACCCATAACGTTGAATGGAAGTATGGAGGTAGTTTTGTGCCAACATAAATAAGAGTTTAAATGTGTCCAAAAAAAACAAATATATTTCCTGAGCTTTCTCATCTCCTAGATATAGGACAGACACTTCAAAACCGTATTCCTTTTGATTTATTTTTTGCCATTTATGCATTTCTATGGGCTTTTCTAGTAATGGCCAAATTCAATATTTTAACATTTTGGGGGGGATTTCTTTTTATACCTAAAGGGGTCCTAAAATTCAAAATAAAATGATCCATAGTATGACCATCTTAAAACAATTCCATATCTTAGCTTAGTACTCCAGTGACATGATCCACCCGGAAGCTTAGGGAATTGAATTGGAATTTGTGGAATTGTTGGGGATTATAATTGAATTTGTGGAATCAACTCTAACCCTGTAATACAATGTTTCTCCACTAATCATCTACAGCAGCACTAATCATTGGCCAGAGCCTATTGATTATCATGATGGTCTTTATGAGGTGTTTAAACCTCTTAGATGGATCAGAGGAATGTTCTACTATTACAGTTCACTGGATTATTATAGTATTACCTTTTAAAATGCCATGAACACAAACTGTCATGATGTTTTCATTTGATTGTCAAACAAAGTTTCACGGTTCATCCAAAATAATGGACTGTGCACATGCCAACATTTCATCAATTCCAAAGTGGCAGAAACAACATGTATCTCACCGGAGAAAGCATATGAGCGAGCGAGCGAGCGAGCGACCTACCTACCTACCTACCTACCTACCTACCTACCTACCTACCTACCTACCTACCTACCTACCTACCTACCTACCTATCTATCTATCTATCTATCTATCTATCTATCTATAGACAGAATGACAGCGATTCTGTCTTGCTTCAGAGAGAATGGTAAGTCCGCCACTGAGGGCAGTGAGCTCAAGTTTTAGGCGTCAGTCATCTTAAGGGGCTTCAGTTTTTTCTGATCATACGATCTGAACTGGAAAAGCTCTGGGCCCGTTAAAGACTATACCTAGGGCAAAACATTGTTTTTTTTTGTCATAGCCTCTCTCTCTCTCTCTCTCTTTCTGTCCCATGTGACACTGTTGAGAGTTCATGCTCTTACCTATAGAGCCGTAGTCTGTCATTCACTCAACTATTGACAGAGATGGTTTACTTCACTCTGAACTAATTTCTCAAAACTAAATGCTGGAGAACATGAAGCTTAACAGATTCTGCTCTAACTTGCTCAGAGAGAGCACATAAGTTGTCAAACTGTAGCCTATATGAAATACACAATTTACATATGAGTATTCACACACCTGAGTCAATGATTTGTAGAAGCACTGTTGGCATCTATTACAACTGTCTTTAAGAGCTTTCGACACTTGGATTGTGCAACATTTGTCAATTATTAGTTAAAAAATGTATCAAGTTCTGTCAAATTGGTTGTTGATCATTGTTAGACAACCATTTTCAGGTATTACCCTAGATTTTCAAGTAGATTTAAGTCAAAACTGTAACTCAGCAACTCCAGTGTAGATTTGGCCTTGTGTTTAAGGTCATTGTCCTGCTAAAGGTGAATTCGTCTACTATTGTCTGGTGGAAAGCAGACTGAACCAGGTTTTCCTGTGCTTAGCTCCATTCTGTTTGTTTTTTTTTATCCAAAAAAACTCCCCAGTCCTTAATGATTACAAGCATACCCATAACATGATGCAGCCACCACTAAGCTTGAAAATATGGAACGTGGTACTTCGTAATGTATTGGATTGGATTTGCCCCAAACATAACACTTTGTATTCAGGACTAAAAGTAAATTGCTTTGCCACATTTTTTGCAGTATTACTATGTTGCCGTGTTGCAAATAAGATGCATGTTTTGGAATATTTGTTATTCTGTACAGGCTTCCTTCCTTTCACTCTGTCAATTATTTGGGGCGGCAGCTAGCCTAGTGGTTGGAGCATTGGGCCAGTAACCGAAAGGTCGCTGGTTTGAACACCCGAGCCAACAAGGTGAAAAACCTGTTGATGTGTCCCTGAGCAAGGCACTTAACCCTAATTTGCTCCAGGGGCATTGTACTACTATGGCTGACTCTGTAGGTAGGCTGTCATTGTAAATAAGAATTTGCTCTAACTGACTTGCCTAGTTAAATAATAAAATTATGTTAGCTAGTATTGTGGAGTAACTACAATGTTGTTGATCCATCCTCAGTGTTCTATCACAGTCATTAAACTATTTTAAAGTCACCATTGGCTTCATGGTGAAATCCCTGAGGGGTTTCCTTCCTCTCCGGCAACTGAGTTAGGAAGGACGCCTGTATCTTTGTATTGATACACCATCTAAAGTGTAATTACTAACTTCACCACGCTCAAAGGGATAGTCAATGTCTGTGTTTTTTATACACACCTACCAATAGATGCCCTTCTTTTTGAGGTGTTGGAAAACGTTCCAGGTCTTTGTGGTTGAACCTGTGTTTCAAATTCACTGCTCGACTGAGGGACCTTACAGATAATTGTATAAGTGGGGTACAGATGTATCTATCAGACATCATGTTAAACACTAGAATTGCACACAGAGTGAGTCAATAAATCTTATTATGTGACTTGTAAGCACAAATTTAACCCTTGATCTTATTTAGGCTTACCCTTTCAAAAAAAGATTGCCGTTTTGAAACTGCAGTAAAAATGCAGTAAATGCAGTCGACTGTGGTATTTTGGACACAGTAATTGCAGAATAACTATTGTGTACTGCAGTTATACTGCAAAATTACTGCAGTAATACTGCATTCTAACTTTTAATTTTTTATTAATTTGTAAAAATGTTGAAAAACATAATTCCACTTTGACAGTATGGGGTATTTTGCTTTAGGCCAGTGACAAAAAAAATCAAAATCTTATCCATTTAAATTCAGGCTGTAACAACAACATGTGGAAGAAGTCAAGGGGTGTGAATCCTTTCTGAATGCGCTGTAAACGGTGTGTAGCATTTTGAAAGAATACTCAGTTCTCCAAACACATGGTGGTAGGATATTATTGAAGGCTATATTAATATGTCAATGGCCGTATGAGTAATATAATTGAGTATCCTAATGTCATTCCTCATTAGGATACATTTTCAATTGTATCAAACTGCACAGGTTACAGTAGGCTACTCAATCAAATTCTCGCGATAGTTACGACTTGTTGCTTCCTAGTCTTAGCGGTGGGTCTTCCTCTCTTCTGCAAGTTGGGAGGAACGCGGTGGACTACTGAATCGAAGCAAGATTTCCAGGTCTTATATAATTTTTTGATACATCGTAGTGTCGTGACTAATGAATGTATATTTTTTCACCAATGAACTGAATAGCTGTTGCGTTTGCAGAAATCGCAGTTGTATGCTCCAGCCCGCTATAAATGCTAAGCTCAGTCACTAAATCCAGTTGATTGCCTGTTAAATGATCACATAATGTTACATATAAGTGTGCTGCAAAATCTAAAACAAACGATGCAAGACGGCATTATTTTAGTGAGCAAATAACACTGGGAACAATGAAATGCTATGTATTCGCACCAGAGACTGCAGGAGACCGTAGCTAGCAGGTCATGTGAGTTGAAATAGGGGCGTGTGACCTCTTGTATACAAAACCAGCCCACAAGGCCTGAAAACTAGCCCAATATTTTTTCTCAGTAAGAGAGGAGTTGCCACATTTATCCAATAAACCCTTTTTTCCATAATGTTATCGAGCTAATTAGAGTAGTAAAAGTACATGTTTTGTAAGCCAATCAGCATTCAGGGCTCGAACCACCCAGTTTATAATTGTAGATAAGTCCCCTTTGCGCATGTGCGTAACTATACAGTACAGAAAGTATTCAGACCCCTTGACTTTTTCCACATTTTGTTACATTACAGCCTTATTCTAAAATGTATTACATTTATTTAATGAAACATTTTGAAATGTTGGCTAATTTACTAAAAATAAAAAAAATATACATTTACATAAGTATTCAGACCCTTTACACATACTTTGTTGAAGTACCTTTTGAAAGTGATTACAGCCTCGAGTATTCTTGGATTTGACGCTACAAGCTTGGCACACCTGTATTTGGGGAGTTTCTCCCATTCTCTGCAGATCCTCTCAAGCTCTGTCAGGTTGGATGGGAGCGTTGCTGCACAGCTATTTTCAGAGATGTTCGATCAAGTTCAAGTCTGGGCTCTGGCTGGGCCACTCAAGGACATTCAGAGACTTGTCCCGAGTCTGAGGTTGTGAGGGCTCTGGAGCATCAAGGATCTCTGTACTTTGCTCCATTCATCTTTGCCTCAATCCTGACTAGTCTCCCAGTCCCTGCAGCTGAAAAACATCCCAAGAGCATGATGCCGCCAACACCATGCTTCACCGTAGGGATGGTGCCAGGTTTCCACCAGATGTGAAGCTTGGAATTCAGGCCCAAAGAGTTTAATCTTGGTTTCATCAGACCAGAGAATCTTGTTTCTCACGGTCTGAGAGTCTTTAGGTGCCTTTTGCCAAACTCCAAGTGGGCTGTCATGTGCCTTTTATTGAGGAGTGGCTTTAGTCTGGCCATTCTACCATAAAGTCATTATTGGTAGAGTGTTGCAGAGATGGTTGTCCTTCTGGAAGGTTCTCCCATCTCCACAGAGGAACTCTGGAGCTCTGTCAGAGTGACCATCGGGTTCTTGGTCACCTCGCTGACCAAGGCCCTTCTCTCCTGATTGCTCAGTTTGGCCAGGCGGTCAGCTCTAGGAAGAGTCTTGGTGGTTCCGAACTTCTTCCATTTAAGAATGATTGAGGCCACTGTGTTCTTGGGGACCTTCAATTATGCAGACATTTTTTGTTCCCTTCCCCAGATCTGTCCCTCGACACAATCCTGTCTCTGAGCTCTACGGACAATTCCTTCGACCTCATGGCTTGGTTTTTTCCTCTGACATGCACTGTCAACTGTTGGACCTTTATATAGACAGGTGTGTGTGCCTTTCCAAATCATGTCCAATCAATTGAATTTACCACAGGTGGACTCCAATCAAGTTGTAGAAACATCTCAAGGATGATCAATGGAAACAGGAAGCACCTGAGCTCAAGTTCGAGTCTCATAGCAAAGGGTCTGAATACTTATGTAAATAAATATTTGTTTTTTATTTATGTAATAAATTCTAAAAATCTGTTTTCACTTCGTCATTATGGGGTATTGTGTGTATTTATTACATGTTACATAAGGCTGTAACCTAACAGAATGTGGAAAAAGTCAAGGGGTCTAAATACTTTCCGAATGCACTGTAGATAAATCTGACAGGAGAGTTTGAGTGTTCTAAGTTGGACAGAGGATCTCAATCTCTGCAAGAAACACTTGGACGAACTTTAGTCTATTTTCTGGCAATCGTGCCATTATTATGTGCCAGATGTTAAGACTACAAACTGTTATAATCTGCCTATTTGCGAGATATACTTGGTTTGCTGAGCTAGATGCAGGTAGCCTATAGCCCCCTTATAGGCCAACATATAATTTCAGGTAAAAATCCGCTTTGAAACTGACATTGAATGTGGTGAATGATACATTTGCGATACAGCTGTGACCATGATCACAATTGATCACTTCCAATTTAATTAACTAAACTTGGCTATTAATCATTGGCCATTAAACACAAGGCTACAACAGAAAACTGAAGTTATAGGCTATTTATTACGTCTGTTTGCCAGCTCCAGGTAGGTTACAATGACTACAGTGATATTTTCATTTCAACATTTTTAATGTATCAAGTTGTAGGCTACAGATGCAAATGTATCATTCTCCACATTTAATGTCAGTTTCATTGTGGACTTTCCCCTCATAACAGAAGCACACAAGGGAGTTCCATAACTTCCATTTTGAATTTCCACTCGGCACAGCGCTCCACACGCTAGAACTGAACATGCGTAAAACCCTTCGCTTTATATGGTTTTCCATAGAATGCGGTTTCCTTTAAACCACCTCTGAGTGAATTTATCTAAAGAGCTCTAGTTTTCCAATGCTTTGTCACCGTTATATCAGTTCTAACGCGTTAATCTTTTATGGGAATCCAACAACTGGTAAGAAGTTGTCACGTTGTGCACGTGTACTGTTCCGTCTCGGTGACTCAACTGCCTGCTGCAGCCTCTCTCAACCAATGGTCTTAACGCGCGCACACACACACCCCTCCTCACTTACTCAGTAACAGCCTGCTCACTGCCTCAGCAGCAGCAGTCACAGTGACACTACCGGTCAAAAGTTTTAGAACACCTACTCATTCAAGTGTTTTTCTTTATTTTTATCATTTTCTACATTGTAGAATAATAGTGAAGACATCAACACTATGAAATAACACATATGGAATCATGTAGTAACCAAAAACGTGTTAAACAAATCAAAATATATTTTATATCTGAGATTCTTCAAATATAAAATATTTGCCTTGATGACAGCTTTGCACACTCTTGGCATTCTCTCAACCAGCTTCATGAGGTAGTCACCTGGAATGCATTTCATTTAACAGTTGTGCCTTCTTAAAAGTTAATTTGTGGAATTTCTTTCCTTCTTAGTGCATTTGAGCCAATCAGTTGTATTTGGTAAAAGACCAAGTCCATATTATGGTAAGCTCAAAACAGCTCAAATAAGCAAAGAGAAAAGACAGTAACTTTAAGACATGAAGGCCAGTCAATACGGAACATTTTAAGAACTGTGAAAGTTTCTTCAAGTTCAGTCGCAAAAACCATCAAGCCCTATAATGAAACTGGCTCTCATGAGGACCACCACTGGAAAGGAAGACCCAAATGCTTCACGGAGTTCAAGTAACAGACACATCTTAACATCAACTGTTCAGAGGAGACTGTGTGAATCAGGCCTTCATGGTCGAATTGCTGCAAAGAAACCACTACTAAAGGACACCAATCAGAAGAAGAGACTTGCTTGGGCCAAGAAACACGAGCAATGCACATTAGACCGGTGGAAATTTGTCCTTTGGTCTGGAGTCCAAATTGTTCTTGGTTCCGACTGCCGTCTTTGTCAGACGCGGTGTTGGGGAATGGATGATCTCCGCATGTGTGGTTCCCACCGTAAAGCATGGAGGAGGAGGTGTTATGGTGTGGTGGTGCTTTGCTGGTGACACTGTCTGTGATTTATTTTGAATTCAAAGCACACTTAACCAGCTTGGCTACCACAGCATTCTGCAGCGATACGACATCCCATCTGGTTTGGGCTTAGTAAGACTATCATTTGTTTTTCAACAGGACAATGACCCAACACACCTCCAGGCTGTGTAAGGGCTATTTTACCAAGAAGGAGAGTAATGGAGTGCTGCATCAGATGACCTGGCCTCGACAATCCCCTCAACCAAATTGAGATGGTTTGGGATTAGTTGGACAAGTGCTCAGCATATGTGGGAACTCCTTCAAGACTGTTAGAAAAGCATTCCAGGTGAAGCTGGTTGAGAGAATGCCAAGAGTTTGCAAAGCTGTCATCAAGGCAAAGGGTTTGTTTAACACTTTTTTGGTTACTACATGATTCCATATGTGTTATTTCATAGTTTTGATGTCTTCACTATTATTCTACAATGTAGAAAATAGTAAAAATAAAGAAAACTCCTTGAATGAGTGGGTGTTCTAAAACTTTTGACTGGTAGTGTATATATTTTTTAAGAGAAATGCCATGGCAGCCGCAATTTAGAATTAGCCCAGAAACCCGCGACCTATACATTTACACCCGCAACATCGTTTTCAAAGTAGCCCGTTTTTACTGGAAACCACAAACATGGCAACCCTGCGTGAATGGTCACCTGTCTAGTCATACCTATTCATGTGAAAGAGGTGTGTCCTAAATGCACAGTTGCTTTCTATTGTTGTGTTTTGCTGCTGGTCTGAATCCATGGAACTATCCATCAACCAAATAATAGTTTCCCCTTAAAAACGACGCACCATTGGCCCAGCATCGTCCTGGTTAGGGGAGGGATGTCCTTGTCCCTTCGCGCTGTAGCGACTCCTTTGGCGGGCCAAAAGTGCGGCTGGCTCCCGGGTTAAGAGTACATTGTGTCAAGAAGCAGTGTGGCTTGATAGGGTTGTGTTTCGAAGGACGCACGGCTGCCGAGTCCGTACGGGAGTTGCAGCGATGGGACGAGACTGTAAATACCAATACTGGATATGACGACATTGGGAAGGAAAGGGGATAAATAAAAGTGTACTAACTGCATTCTGACTGCTGTCGACTGTGGTATTACTCTGTTATACTGCATTCTGACTGCTGACGACTGGGGTATTACACTGTTATACTGCATTCTGACTGCTGACGACTGGGGTATTACACTGTTATACTGCATTCTGACTGCTGACGACTGCGGTATTACACTGTTAGACTGCATTCTGACTGCTGACGACTGTGGTATTACACTGTTATACTGCATTCTGACTGCAGTCGACTGTGGTATTACACTGTTATACTGCATTCTGACTGCAGTCGACTGGGGTGTTACACTGTTATACTGCATTCTGACTGCAGTCGACTGGGGTATTACACTGTTATACTGCATTCTGACTGCAGTCGACTGTGGTATTACACTGTTATACTGCATTCTGACTGCAGTCGACTGGGGTATTACACTGTTATACTGCATTCTGACTGCTGACGACTGTGGTATTACACTGTTATACTGCATTCTGACTGCAGTCGACTGGGGTATTATACTGTTATACTGCATTCTGACTGCAGTCGACTGTGGTATTACACTGTTATACTGCATTCTGACTGCAGTCGACTGGGGTATTACACTGTTATACTGCATTCTGACTGCTGACGACTGGGGTATTATACTGTTATACTGCATTCTGACTGCAGTCGACTGTGGTATTACACTGTTATACTGCATTCTGACTGCAGTCGACTGGGGTATTACACTGTTATACTGCATTCTGACTGCTGACGACTGGGGTATTATACTGTTATACTGCATTCTGACTGCAGTCGACTGTGGTATTACACTGTTATACTGCATTCTGACTGCAGTCGACTGGGGTATTACACTGTTATACTGCATTCTGACTGCTGACGACTGTGGTATTACACTGTTATACTGCATTCTGACTGCTGACGACTGTGGTATTACTCTGTTATACTGCATTCTGACTGCTGACGACTGTGGTATTACTCTGTTATACTGCATTCTGACTGCTGACGACTGTGGTATTACACTGTTATACTGCATTCTGACTGCAGTCGACTGGGGTATTATACTGTTATACTGCATTCTGACTGCAGTCGACTGTGGTATTACACTGTTATACTGCATTCTGACTGCTGACGACTGGGGTATTACACTGTTATACTGCATTCTGACTGCTGACGACTGTGGTATTACACTGTTATACTGCATTCTGACTGCAGTCGACTGGGGTATTACACTGTTATACTGCATTCTGACTGCTGACGACTGGGGTATTATACTGTTATACTGCATTCTGACTGCAGTCGACTGTGGTATTACACTGTTATACTGCATTCTGACTGCAGTCGACTGGGGTATTACACTGTTATACTGCATTCTGACTGCTGACGACTGTGGTATTACACTGTTATACTGCATTCTGACTGCTGACGACTGTGGTATTACTCTGTTATACTGCATTCTGACTGCTGACGACTGTGGTATTACTCTGTTATACTGCATTCTGACTGCTGACGACTGTGGTATTACACTGTTATACTGCATTCTGACTGCAGTCGACTGGGGTATTATACTGTTATACTGCATTCTGACTGCAGTCGACTGTGGTATTACACTGTTATACTGCATTCTGACTGCTGACGACTGGGGTATTACTCTGTTATACTGCATTCTGACTGCTGACGACTGGGGTATTATACTGTTATACTGCATTCTGACTGCAGTCGACTGTGGTATTACACTGTTATACTGCATTCTGACTGCAGTCGACTGGGGTATTACACTGTTATACTGCATTCTGACTGCTGACGACTGTGGTATTACACTGTTATACTGCATTCTGACGACTGTGGTATTACTCTGTTATACTGCATTCTGACTGCAGTCGACTGGGGTATTATACTGTTATACTGCATTCTGACTGCAGTCGACTGTGGTATTACACTGTTATACTGCATTCTGACTGCTGACGACTGGGGTATTACACTGTTATACTGCATTCTGACTGCTGACGACTGCTGACGACTGTGGTATTACTCTGTTATACTGCATTCTGACTGCAGTCGACTGGGGTATTACACTGTTATACTGCATTCTGACTGCTGACGACTGTGGTATTACTCTGTTATACTGCATTCTGACTGCTGACGACTGGGGTATTACACTGTTATACTGCATTCTGACTGCTGACGACTGGGGTATTACACTGTTATACTGCATTCTGACTGCTGACGACTGCGGTATTACACTGTTATACTGCATTCTGACTGCTGACGACTGTGGTATTACACTGTTATACTGCATTCTGACTGCTGACGACTGTGGTATTACACTGTTATACTGCATTCTGACTGCTGACGACTGTGGTATTACACTGTTATACTGCATTTTGACTGCTGACGACTGCGGTATTACACTGTTATACTGCTGACGACTGGGGTATTACACTGTTATACTGCATTCTGACTGCTGACGACTGCGGTATTACACTGTTATACTGCTGACGACTGGGGTATTACACTGTTATACTGCATTCTGACTGCTGACGACTGTGGTATTACTCTGTTATACTGCATTCTGACTGCTGACGACTGTGGTATTACACTGTTATACTGCATTCTGACTGCTGACGACTGCGGTATTACACTGTTATACTGCATTCTGACTGCAGTCGACTGGGGTATTACACTGTTATACTGCATTCTTACTGCTGACGACTGTGGTATTACACTGTTATACTGCATTCTGACTGCAGTCGACTGGGGTATTACACTGTTATACTGCATTCTGACTGCAGTCGACTGTGGTATTACACTGTTATACTGCATTCTGACTGCTGTCGACTGGGGTATTACTCTGTTATACTGCATTCTGACTGCTGACGACTGTGGTATTACTCTGTTATACTGCATTCTGACTGCAGTCGACTGGGGTATTACACTGTTATACTGCAGTTGACTGGGGTATTACTCTGTTATACTGCATTCTGACTGCTGACGACTGCGGTATTACTCTGTTATACTGCATTCTGACTGCTGACGACTGCGGTATTACACTGCCACCTTTTTTCCTAAGGGATCTTTTTCTAGTACTGGAATAGCTTAGAAATAATCAGTTATGTACAGTTGAAGTCGGAAGTTTACATACACTTTGGTTGAAGTCATTAAAACTAATTTTTCAACCACTCCACAGATTTCATGTTAACAAACTATAGTTTTGGCAAGTCCAGAAAATGATGTCATGGCTTTAGAAGCTTCTGATAGGCTAATTGACGTAATTTGAGTCAATTCTAGGTGTACCTGTGGATGTATTTCAAGGCCTACCTTCAAACTCAGTACCTCTTTGCTCGACATCATGGGAAAATCTAAAGAAATCAGCCACGACCTCAGGAAAAACAATTGTAGACCTCCACAAGTCTGGTTCATCCTTGGGAGCAATTTCCAAATGCCTGAAGGTACCACGTTCATCTGTACAAACAATAGTACGCAAGTATAAACGCCATGGGACCACGCAGCCGTCTACCGCTCAGGAAGGAGAACGTACTTTGGTGCGAAAAGTGCAAATCAATCCTAGAACAACAGCAAAGGACCTTGTGAAGATGCTGGAGGAAACAGGTACAAAAGTAAAAAACAAGTCCTATATTGACATAACCTGAAAGGCCGCTCAGCAAGGAAGAAGCCACTGCTCCAAAACCGCCATAAAAAAGCCAGACTACGGTTTGCAACTGCACATGGGGACAAAGATCGTACTTTTTGGAGAAATGTCCTCTGGTCTGATGAAACAAAAATACAACTGTTTAGCCATAATGACCATCGTTATGTTTGGAGTTGAAAGGGGGAGGCTTGCAAGCCGAAGAACACCATCCCAACCGTGAAGCACGGGGGTGGCAGCATCATGTTGTAGGGGTGCTTTGCTGCAGGAGGGACTGGTGCACTTAACAAAATAGATGGCATGATGAGGAAGGAAAATTATGTGGATATATTGAAGCAACATCTCAAGACATCAGTCAGGAAGTGGGTCTTCCAAATGGACAATGACCCCAAGCATACCGTGTATGTAAACTTCTGATCCACTGGGAATGTGAATAAAAGCTGAAATAATTCTCTCTACTATTATTCTGACATTTCACATTCTTAAAATAAAATGGTGATAGATAGATAGGTACTTTATTGATCCCCGAGGGGAAATTTCTAACTGGTCTAACTGACCTAAGACAGGGAATTTTTACTAGGATTAAATGTCAGGAATTGTAAACTCAGTTTAAATGCATTTGGCTAAGGTGTATGTAAACTTCCAACTTCAACTGTACAATGTAGTAATTATAAAATATTCTATTCTGCATGATCAGAACCCCAGAGACTCATCCATTTCACCATGTCAGCACTGAGCGGTAAGGTCCAGACGGTATTGGGTCTGATAGAACCCGACCAGCTGGGTAGAACCATGACCCACGAGCACCTGACCATGACCTTCGAGTGCTGCTACTTCCCTCCGGCCCTGAGGGACGAGACCGTGGCCCAGGCACCCATCCAGATGAAGAACCTGTTCTGGTTGAAACAGAACCCTTACAGCAGGTACACTCCCCTCCATGTGTATTTCGACAGTGAAGCATTTTATTTGGGTCTACACTCCAGCATTTTAGATTTGAGAGAGGATGTTTCGTATTAGATGACAGTACATAATGTCAGCTTTTATTTGAGGGTATTTTCACAAATATCTGTTTTACTGTTTATATACATAAAGTACTCTCATTTCTAGTCTTCCCATTTGAAGAAGTCGTATTTTGGATAAATAAATAAATTCACTTAGTTTATTAATGTAGTCAAAAGTTTAGTTTTTGGTCTCATATTCGTAGCACACAATGACTACATCAAGCTGCGGACTACGAACTTGTTGGATGCATTTACGGTTTTTGTTTTGGTTGTGTTTTGGTTGTGTTTTGGATGTGTTTTGGATGATGGTTTGTCCAATAGGAACTGAATGGTGAATAATGACTTGTGCCGTTTTGGAGTCACCTTTATTGTAAGTAAGAATAGAAGATGTTTCTGAACACTTTTACATTCATGTGGATGCTATCATGATTTATGGATAGTCATGAATGATGAGTGAATCATGATGAGTTCGAAGGTTACAGAGGCACAACGATCATACCACCCCTCAAAATGCTAACCTTGCCTGTTCTTGGTAATGGTGAGAGGTTAGCATGTTTTGTTGTAGCCTCTGAACGGCATCTCACTCATCATTATTCATGATTCATTCATGATTTTTCTTAACCATGGATTAATCAGAAACATCTTATCTACTCACTTATAAAAATAAAATTACTCCAGTCATAGGGCTCTATAAAATCTGTTTTTTTGCTTGATTACGTGTTTTCCCTAATTCAGTTTTCTCTGTTTAGTTTTTCCAGGTTTCCATTCATCCCATTTTTTTTCAGGTTTTTGATCTAAAAAAAAAACATTATCGAAAACCAGATGCTTTAGGCTTAGTTATAGTGAAACAAGTCGATTCTGCGCTTCATTTTGACAGTTTGTTAGAAAACCAGATGCAGTAGGCTTAGTTATAGTGAAACAAGTCGATTCTGGGCTTCATTTTGACAGTTAGTTAGAAAAGGGATAAATGTTTGGCTTTAAGTAGTAAAACTAGCTCTTTTGCCCCTAGCGGTTCAACTCTACCATTGAAATCATGAGAAGGTGCAAAGTGCCTCTACGTCATCTCAAGGGAGGGGTTCAGTATGAAATACACTCCCTTCTAGGTGTTGTGGATGGTACCACCTCAAGGCTTAATAAAAGTCGGTCTTATTTGGCCATGGTCTTGGTAAGTGGAATGTGCCAATATACTTTACCTGATGCTATCTTGACTAGACTATGGAAGTTACACAACATTCAAAAGGCAGTAAGGCACATTTCCACATATGATCAAATTATGTGCTTTTACGGGGGGAAAATAACATGTAGGCTATGAGGATTATACGTTTATATTTGTAGCTACAGTTGAAGTCGGACGTTTACATACACTATAGTTTTGGCAAGTCGGTTAGGACATCTACTTTGTGCATGACACAAGTAATTCTTCCAACAATTGTTTACAGACAGATTATTTCACTTATAATTCATTATATCACAATTCCAGTGGGTCAGAAGTTTACATACACTAAGTTGACTGTGCCTTTAAACAACTTGGAAAATTCCAGAAAATGATGTCATGGTTTAGAAGCTTTTGATAGGTTAATTGACCTCATTTGGGTCAATTGGAGGTGTACCTGTGGATGTATTTCAAGGCCTACCTTCAAACTCAGTGCCTCTTTGCTCGACATCATGGGAAAATCTAAAGAAATTGTAGACCTCCACAAGTCTGGTTCATCCTTGGGAGCGATATCCAAACGCCTGAAGGTACCACGTTCATCTGTACAAACAATAGTACGCAAGTATAAACACCATGGGACCACACAGCCATCATACCGCTCAGGAAGGAGACGCGTTCTGTCTCCTAGAGATGAACATACTTTTGTGCGAAAAGTGCAAATCAATCCCAGGACAACAGCAAAGGACCTTGTGAAGATGCTGGAGGAAACAGGTACAAAAGTATCTATATCCACAGTACAACGAGTCCTATATTGACATAACCTGAAAGGCCGCTCAGCAAGGAAGAAGCCACTGCTCCAAAACCGCCATAAAAAAGCCAGACTATGGTTTGCAACTGCACATGGGGACAAAGATTGTACTTTTTGGAGAAATGTCCTCTGGTCATAATGACCATCATTATGTTTGGAGGAAAAAGGGGGAGGCTTGCAAACCGAAGAACACCATCCCAACCGTGAAGCACGGGGGTGGCAGCATCATGTTGTGGGGGTGCTTTACTGCAGGAGGGACTGGTGCACTTCACAAAATAGATGGCATCATGAGGAAGGAAAATTATGTGGATATATTGAAGCAACATCTCAAGACATCAGTCAGGAAGTTAAAGCTTGGTCGCAAATGGGTCTTCCAGATGGACAATGACCCCAAGCATACTTCCAAAGTTGTGGCAAAATGGCTTAAGGACAACAAAGTCAAGGTATTGGAGTGGCCATCACAAAGCCCTGAACTCAATCCTATAGAACATTTGTGGGCCGAACTGAAAAAGCGTGTGCGAGCAAGGAGGCCTACAAACCTGACTCAGTTACACCAGTCCTGTCAGGAGGAATGGGCCAAAATTCACCCAACTTATTGTGGGAAGCTTGTGGAAGGCTACCTGAAACGTTTAAAACACCCTACAGTTATCATTCAACATTCAGTTACTATTGGGCACAACCAAAACAAACTGCAAATGCATCCAAAGAGTTTGTAGAGTCACGCTACTCTACACTACTACTTTGATAAACTATAAGTGAATTCGTCCAAATACTTATGACTTCTTCACATGGGAGGGAATAGATTCATGAAGTGCTATCATTTCTAAACGGTAAAACCGATGTGTATGCAAACACCCTCAAATAATAGGTGAGATTCTGTACTGTTGCTTCATATGAAACATTTATTCTCAAATGAAAATGCTGGAGTATAGAGCCAAATGTAAAACATTTGCTTCACTGTCCAAATATATATGGAGGGGAGTGTAGTCTAGAACCCATACAGCAGGTTGTCTAGAACACTTACAGTGTTGGTCTAAAACCTGTCACTGCCTCATTATTTCTCCCGCCCCCCAGAAATACCATCATGTAAAAGCACGGTGATCCTTCTATGTAATCATCCTATCCTGCCACACTGATTACAGACATGCTCTCTTATTTGTACATAGAGTGAGGCGTTGCGTTGCTTGTTAAACAAGTGGATTCAGGGATCAAGTGTAGCTCAGCTGGTTGCCGCTATAGAGGTCAAAGGAACGCCACACACTTTCCCTCTTTCTCACTTTTTCAATACGGTGGATAAAAATGGGTATGCCAGCTGCACTCTTTGCCTGAAAGAGATCAATTATGCCAACACAGGGTCTCATGCTCTACTGCTGGCACATTGTGGAACAGACTAAGTGTACAGAACGCGCAGTGTAGCCCAACGATATGGTTTTGTGTTGAACTTGACATACTGTAACACTTGTGTGAGTGAGTGAGGGGGGATTATTAGATTTTTTACTCAGTGTATGTTATTTTTGCACACGTAGCCTTGTGCACTTGATCAATGTCTACTATAGTGGCCACAATATTAAAACTGAATGAAAGTTTGTTTCATTCTATTTAAATATGTTTTTTTCACAAGTGCAATATTTAGATGTGTGTGAGGTCACAAGCTTTCTATTATAAATGCTGTCATGGCTAACTGCTATATTAGTGGATTGTTTATTCTGTGGACTTCAGTGTCATTTGAAGTAAAGTCTAGGAAACAGATAACATTGGATTTTAAAGCTGAAAAAATAAATAATAATAATAATCCCCCTAGCAGGGATTTATTTTGTGTTTCAGTGCAAAAAAAATGTCACCTTTTTGGGCCCTCACCAGTTTGCATCCCTGCACTTAATTCTTATTATTGTCTTGCCCATTCACCCTCTGAATGGCACCTGGTCAGTCTGTCATGGAAGGAGCAGGTGTTTCTTAATGTTTTGTACACTCAGTGTAGTCTAGAACCATACAGCAGGTAGTCTAAAACCTGTTACAGGAGGTAGTCTAGAACCTGTAAAGCAGGCAGTCTAGAACCTGTAAAGCAGGCAGTCTAGAACCTGTAAAGCAGGCAGTCTAGAACCTGTGACAATGGCCCTCTTATTATTTTTTATTTTCTTATTTTTCTTCTTCTTCTTCTTCAGCCATGAGAACCTGCTGCTGCTGCAAGAGACCAGTGCCGTGCGGGAAGAGCTGCATGAGTACCGAAAGGCAGGAGGGGGAACCATCGTCGAAAACACTACCCAGGGTATCGCCCGGGATCTGCCCTGCCTCAAACAGCTGGCCAAGGATACGGGCGTCCACATCATTGGAGGGGCGGGGTACTATGTGGACGCCACCCACTCTGAGGCCACCAGGAAGATGACCGTGGAGAAGGTGGGGGAGGTTTATGGTAGTTTGTGTCTGTGAAGGTATACTGGCTCATTTGTAGAAGCCCTGTCTCAGTATAAGATGTATCCAAGTGGCTTTGGTCAGCTGTCTCCCACCTGTCTGCCTCTCCCTCCCATGACTAACACCCAACGTCTCTCTCCAGCTCACAGACATCATCATCAGTGAGGTTCTCCACGGGGCGGATGGGACCGAGATCCGCTGCGGTGTGATTGGAGAGATTGGCTGCAGCTGGCCAATCACGGACAGTGAGAAGAAAGTGCTGCAAGCCACTGCACACGCTCAGACCGAGCTGGGCTGCCCAGTCATCATCCACCCGGGACGGAACCCTGGTGCACCAGCTGAGATAGTCCGTCTCCTGCAGGAAGCTGGAGGTGACATCAGCAAGACCGTTATTTCACACCTGGATAGGTGAGAGCTTTCAGGACCCAGACTGGACTGGAGGGGTTGCAGGACTTTTTTTCCTGGTCAGTCACGTGGTCAGGAAAAAGTCAGAGCCCTACATGAGTTTATAATATGGTATAAACAATTATACTTATAAAGCGAGCTTCTACAGTACATTCTGAAAGTATTCAGACCCATTTTCTACATTTTGTTACGTAACAGCATTATTCTAAAATTTATCAAATTGTTTTTTCCCCTCATCAATCTTCGAACAATACCCCATAATGACAAAGCAAAAACTAAACAACAAAGTTTCAAAAATAAACAACTGAAATATATTACAGCAGTTATTCAGACCCTTTACTCAGTACTTTGTTGAAGCACCTTTGGCAGCGATTACAACCTTGAGTCTTCTTGGGTATGACACTACAAGCTTGGCACACCTGTATTTGGGGAGTTTCTCCCATTCTTCTCTGCAGATCCTCTCAAGTTCTGTCAGGTTGGATGGGGAGCGTTGCTGCACAGCTATTTTCAAGTCTCTCCAGAGATGTTCGATCGGGTTCAAGACCGGGCTCTGACTGGGCCACTCAAGGACATTCAGAGACTTGTCCCGAAGCCACTCCTGCGTTGTCTTGGCTGTGTGCTTAGGGTCGTTGTCCTGTTGGAAGGTGAACCTTCACCCCAGTCTGAGGTCCTGGAGCAGGTTTTCATCAAGGATCTCTCTGTACTTTGCTCCGTTCATCTTTGCCTCGATCCTGACTAGTCTCCCAGTCCCTGCTGTTTAAAAACATCCCCACAGCATGATGCTGCCACCACCATGCTTCACCGTAGGGATGGTGCCAGGTTTCCTCCAGACGTGACGCTTGGTATTCAGGCCAAAGAGTTCAATCTTGGTTTAATCAGACCAGAGAATCTTGTTTCTCATGGTCATAGTCCCTTAGGTGCCTTTTGTCAAACTCCAAGCGGGCTGTCATGTGCCTTTTACTGAGGAGTGGCTTCCATCTGGCCACTCTACCATAAAGGAGTGCTGCAGAGATGGTTGTCCTTCTGGATGGTTCTCCCATCTCCAGCGCTGTCAGAGTGACCATCAGGTTCTTGGTGACCGGGTGGCCAGCTCTAGGAAGAGTCTTGGTGGTTCCAAACTTCTTCCATTTAAGAATGATGGAGGCCACTGTGTTCTTGTGGACCTTCAATGCTGTAGACATTTATTGGTACCCTTCCCCAGATCTGTGCCTCAACACAATCCTGTCTCGCAGCTCTACAGACAATTCCTTCGACCTCATGGCTTGGTTTTTGCTCTGATATGCACTGTCAACTGTATAGACAGGTGTGTGCCTTTCCAAATCATGTCCAATCACTTGAATTTACCACAGGTGGACTCCAATCAAGTTGTAGAAACATCTCAAGGATGACCAATGGAAACAGGAAGCACCTGAGCTCAATGTTGAGTCTCATAGTAAAGGGTCTGAATAGTTATGTAAATACGTTTTTTTATTTTTTTATACATCTGTTAAGATTTCTAAAAACCTGTTTTTGTTTGTCATTACGGGGTATTGTGTGTATTTTAGAATAAAGCCGTAACGTAACAAAATGTGGAAAAAGTGAAGGGTTCTGAATACTTTCCGAATGCACTGCAGCTGTTCAGGAATGTGTTAATGCTTATTGTGGAGAATTTCTATCTATCTGCTGAAGGATCAAAGGTAGCTTCAGTGATGAGCGACTGTAAATGATTTATGGGTTTTTTCTAACACAGGACCATATTTGACAATGGAGAGCTGCTAGAGTTTGCTAAGTTGGGGAGTTACCTGGAATACGACCTGTTTGGAACAGAGATGCTGAACTATGCCTATGACCTGAAGGTGGACATGCCCAGTGACAGCCAGAGAGTCAAGGCGTGAGTGCTCTTTATATTGCTACCAAACAACCAACTAGACAACCACATCTGAACTAGGTCAATATGGATGTCTGTATCTACTTCACCATACTTTACCAAATGTTTTTGTGTGTGTGTGTGTGTGTGCGTGCGTGCCTCCCACCCTCTCTAGCTTGGCATTCCTGGTCCAGGAGGGATATGAGGACAACATCGTCATCGCCCACGACATCCACACCAAGAACCGTCTCACCAAGTACGGAGGCCATGGCTACTCACACATCCTGAGGAACATCGTGCCTAAGATGCTGAGCAGAGGGATCAACCAGACCCAGGTGGACAAGATCCTCATAGACAACCCCAAACGCTGGCTCACATTCAAATGAAGGATCAGAATCAGAACATAGAAGGATCAGAATCAGAACATAGAAGGATCAGAATCAGATCACCCAGAACATAGAAGAATCAGAACATAGAAGGATCAGAATCAGAACATAGAAGGATCAGAATCAGAACATAGAAGGATCAGAATCAGAACATTGAAGGATCAGAATCAGAACACCCAGAACATAGAAGAATCAGAACATAGAAGGATCAGAACATAGAAGGATCAGAATCAGAACATAGAAGGATCAGAATCAGAACATAGAAGGATCAGAATCAGAACATAGAAGGATCCGAATCAGAACATGGAAGGATCAGAATCAGAACATAGAAGGATCAGAATCAGAACACCCAGAACATAGAAAGGCTCCATATGCTTTTATCTTTTGCATCAGCTACTGAACTCACAGTTAAAAAATTATTATGCAAATCACCAAATGCAATTGACGTTAAAAGTTGACACTTTATTCTTGCTACTTATCTGTGATGTACTGAATTAAAGTGTACTATCGAGAAGTAAACACTAACAAGGGAGGAGTAACGTAAAATAAATAATAATTATTAAATTATTATTCTTAATTGTCACATAATACGAGCCATGACTGAATCAAAGCTTCAATTAATGTTTGTGAATAATAATGAATACTGGAAGCAAATAAAACCATCCAGCTAGAAAATAAGTCTTAGTCTAGAGAGAAATGTGCTGCCAATCCAAGACAAGCAACAGTTTCTACCCCATATAAACTCAAGGACATGGACTGCACATCGTCTGCACCTGGTGCTCTACTCATAACAATGGTGCTGTCCGTTCTGACTAGTTTTATTGAAAGCCATAGCAGCTTTGTAGTAATGACATTTAACAAAGAATCTTTGTGAAAAGTGGTAACATTGTTCCGGTTAGATTTTTGTTTTTTTTATTTTCCTAAAAAATATTGCGGTACCAAAGGTTTTCTTTAGTAGTATGTTCTGCACTCAAAGCTTGTTAGATGAGTTTTCATGATGTCACACAGTGAGTGGGTGGCTATAGGAGGGGAGCTGGTTGGCTGGTAGTTTGTGATGTCACCCAATGGGTTCCTATGGGATGGAGCTGGTTGGCTGGTAGTTTGTGATGTCACCCAATGGGTTCCTATGGGATGGAGCTGGCTGGTTAGGTCATCCTGAAGGACATGGTCTTCCCTTCTGAGAACAGGTGGCATCACAGAGGGACTTCACCACATGAGCAACGACATCACAGCAGACAATACATAACCATTGTGTCACTTTAGGACAGTGTGTGATAGAATTAGAACACTTAGGGAGTAGAGAGGGGACTATCTCTTTGTTCCTGATACATCACCAAATCGAACTTCATGGTAGCCTGCCTTTCAGAGGAAAATGTGACCAAGGAATATTTTCTACCATTTTTAATGATCTGCTCAAATTAGAACTGACCTGTTAATTTGCTGGGGTTTTTTTGTATTTAAAAAAAAAAACATGAATACTGTACAAAAATCATTAAAATAGTTTTGATTTATTTTCTCTGATGGCATGAGTTTCTTCCAGATAATGTATCGTTTCCATATCAAATGCAGGCTGTAGGCCTAATCAATCTGAAGTAGCAAGGGTTGAACTGGACTGTATAAGATGATGATAGCTCTCTTACACTCTGATCAAGCAGTAGTACTAGTTAGATCAACGCTGCAGTAAAGATGCAGACAGAAACACACCAAACATTACTTCATACATTAGAGTTTTAATCACCTCTAAGTATTATTTCCTATTCTATAGACAGACTAAACTAAATGAGAATTCAAGCATTTTCATGTTCATTTAAAGGTTGACTTTTGCGTCAAGGTCCTCCAGTCTCCCTGTAGCCACCTGTCTAATAAACGGTAGTGGGGCAACCAATCTAAACCAAGGAATATAGCAAATTAAGTGAATTGCCTACAGTAGGATAGATAATGTTCTGGTAATCGGCTATGAAGCCAGAGAAGGTACTTGTACTGCACTTTCCCCCTATCCAGAATGATGTAGATCTCATCGCAAAAGTCACCAAACTTTCTGATAACATAACTATCAATGTAGTATTTTGTAAGTTCAGTGCAATTGAGTTTTAAGTAATAAAATGTATGCAGGACTGGAACTTCAACACCACAGACGAGCCCTTCCCAATGATGCAGTTTAAAAATCATTATACAAATAGTGAAATAGTAACACGACAAGGAATAAAATAAAATGCACAAGAATTACCAGTACCAGATCAATGTACAGAGGTATGAGGTGTTTGAGGTAGATATGTACAGAGGTATGAGGTATTTGAGGTAGATATGTACAGAGGTATGAGGTATTTGAGGTAGATATATACAGAGGTACAGTGGGGAGAACAAGTATTTGATACACTGCCGATTTTGCAGTTTTTCCCACTTACAAAGCATGTAGAAGTCTGTAATTTTTATCATAGGTACTCTTCAACTGTGAGTGACGAAATCTAAAACAAAAATCCAGAAAATCACATTGTATGATTTTTAAGTAATTAATTTGCATTTTATTGCATGACATAAGTATTTGATACATCAGAAAAGTAGAACTTAATATTTGGTACAGAAACCTTTGTTTGCAATTACAGAGATCATACGTTTCCTGTAGTTCTTGACCAGGTTTACACACACTGCAGCAGGGATTTTGGCCCACTCCTCCATACAGATCCTTCAGGTTTCGGGGCTGTCGCTGGGCAATACGGACTTTCAGCTCCCTCCAAAGATTTTAGACCAAAAAGCTCTATTTTTGTCTCATCAGACCACATGACCTTCTCCCATTCCTCCTCTGGATCATCCAGATGGTCATTGGCAAACTTCAGACGTGCCTGGACATGCGGATGATCCAGAGGAGGAATGGGAGAAGGTCATGTGGTCTGATGAGACAAAAATAGAGCTTTTTGGTCTAAACTCCACTCGCCGTGTTTGGAGGAAGAAGAAGGATGAGTACAACCCCAAGAACACCATCCCAACCGTGAAGCATGGAGGTGGAAACATCATTCTTTGGGGATGCTTTTCTGCAAAGGGGACAGGACGACTGCACCGTATTGAGGGGAGGATGGATGGGGCCATGTATCGCGAGATCTTGGCTAACAACCTCCTTCCCTCAGTAAGAGCATTGAAGATGGGTCGTGGCTGGGTCTTCCAGCATGACAACGACCCGAAACACACAGCCAGGGCAACTAAGGAGTGGCTCCGTAAGAAGCATCTCAAGGTCCTGGAGTGGCCTAGCCAGTCTCCAGACCTGAACCCAATAGAAAATCTTTGCAGGGAGCTGAAAGTCCGTATTGCCCAGCGACAGCCCCGAAACCTGAAGGATCTGGAGAAGGTCTGTATGGAGGAGTGGGCCAAAATCCCTGCTGCAGTGTGTGCAAACCTGGTCAAGAACTACAGGAAACGTATGATCTCTGTAATTGCAAACAAAGGTTTCTGTACCAAATATTAAGTTCTGCTTTTCTGATGTATCAAATACTTATGTCATGCAATAAAATGCAAATTAATTACTTAAAAATCATACAATGTGATTTTCTGGATTTTTGTTTTACATACCAGTTGAAGAGTACCTATGATAAAAATTACAGACTTTGTAAGTGGGAAAACCTGCAAAATCGGCAGTGTATCAAATACTTGTTCTCCCCACTGTATGTATGTATGTATGTATGTATGTATGTATGTATGTATGTATGTATGTATGTATGTATGTATGTATGTATGTATGTATGTATGTATGTATGTATGTATGTATGTATGTATGTATGTATGTATGTATGTATGTATGTATGTATGTATGTATGTATGTATGTATATTGTGTGTATATACTGTATAGTCTAGTGAGTGTGTATATGGTGTGTATATACTGTATAATCTAGTCAGTGTGTATATGGTGTGTGTATATACTGTATAGTCTAGTGTGTGTATATAGTGTGTATATACTGTGCAGTCTGGTGAGTGGCATATTTTGCATGGTTAAAATAACTGTACAGGTAAATGTACAGTTAAATGTACAGGTAAGTCAATATTTGCATGGTTACATTAACTGTACAGGTAAATGACAGGAAGAGATACTTAAATATCTAAATATGTGTATGATATAATTTAGGGTAATAATAGTAATTCCCTTAAAATACGGTCCTTAGTGCAGGGTTTAATTACAGATAAATGCACGTATTGCACATTCGATATACTAAGAGCAATGAAAAAAGATACAACTAACAGGATACTAAAATGCATTCCTGAGTGAATGCCTACGTAAGTTCAGTCCAAGAATGACTTACAATATTGCACGTGATATGATATAACAACTGTACATGAATATGCATATACAGACCTGAATGAATAAATAAGTCCTGAGTGAATTAATGATTACAGACCAGAGTTACTCACTGATGGATGCATAATTGTTAAACTAGGTCCTAACACCCCAACAGTTCCAGGTCTATGTTCCTGACGGCATGGCACCCTGGTGAGGCATTAAATAGTCTAATAGCCGCCGGCAGGAAGGACCTCCTGTAGCGCTCTATGGCACACCGTGGTGGGATCAGTCTGTGACTGAAAGTGCTCCTCTGCTTCATAACCATGGCATGCAGAGGGTGGGTGACGTTGTCCATGATGGCCAGCAGTTTGGCTAGGATCCGTCTCTCCGCCACCTCCTCTAGAGTGTCAAGGCTAATCCCCAGAACAGAGCTAGCCTTCCTGATCAGCTTATTTAACAGAGAAGCATCACCGGCCTTTATGTTGGCGCCCCAGCACACCACTGCAAAAACAGACTGGTAGAAGGTATGCAGTAGTTTACTGCACACGTTGAAGGACCTGAGCCTCCTCAGAAAGTAGAGTCGGCTCTGGCCCTTTTTGTACAGGGCCCCGGTGTTACCAGCCCATTCCAGCCTGTTTTCCATATGGACTCCCAGGAACTTGTATGACCCAATTTCCACATCCAGCCCCTGTATAGGGACTGCAGTCAGTTGGGCTTTGGTTCTCCTGAAGTCCACCACCATCTCCTTTGTTTTGCTGATGTTGAGCTGGTGTGCATATACTGTATAGTATATTAAGTATGTATTTGTTGTGTATATACTGTATAGTCTAGTGAGTGTGTGTATATAGTGTGTATATACTGTATAGTCTTGTGAGTGTGTGTATATGGTGTGTAGATACTGTATAGTCTGGTGAGTGTGTGTATATACTGTATAGTCTGGTGAGTGTGTGTATATGGTGTGTATATACTGTATAGTCTAGTGAGTGTGTATATGGTGTGTATATACTGTATAGTCTAGTGAGTGTATATGATGTGTATATACTGTATAGTCTAGTGTGTGTGTGTATACGGTGTGTGTGTATATACTGTATAGTCTAGTGAGTGTGTATATACTGTATAGTGTAGTGAGTGTGTATATGGTGTGTATATACTGTATAGTCTAGTGAGTGTGTGTATGGTGTGTATATACTGTATAGTCTAGTGAGTGTGTATATACTGTATAGTGTAGTGAGTGTGCGTAGGGTCAGTGCAAGATAGTCAGTGTAGATAATTTGGTTACCATTAATTGACTATTTATCAGTCTGGCTGTTTAGCAGTCTTGGGGGTAGAAGCTGTCTAGGAGCCTTTTGGCCCAAGAGCCGATGCACCGGTACCAGAGTGAACAGTCTATGGCTTCGGTGGCTGGAGTCTCTGACAATTTTTCGGGCCTTTCTCTGACACCGCCTGATATAGAGGTCCTGGATGACAGGGAGCTTGCCAAGAGGACCTCTAGGGCCAATTCTCTCCTTTTCTCCCCATCCTTTCGGACCTTGGATAAAGGTTGGTAGAGACTGGACCAAGAGGCCGTCTGTGATGGTATTGGTATTGTCAGTGGCTGTGGACTTGGTCCTGTAAGGATCACACACCATCTGACAGGATCCAAGTATCTCATAGCGTGCAGATGACAAGCACCGGAATCAGGATAACCAACGCCACAAACACCTGCCGCGATCATCTGCTTCCTGGTGGTCTTCCAGTCTGCTTCTGGACAACATTTTGGCGGATGTCAGTGATCGCTTGGTGCTGTCAGTGCACTTTAATGATTGGAAAATAAGACAAAAAACGAATACATTTGCGTGCATAATCTATGCACGGCAGGCTTTTGAAATGTTGTCCCGTTCTTGTCTTGAAATGGTATTGATGAATTAAACTTTTACATGCCACACTATCCATTCTGTTTCACCTCTCTATGCTGGTATGGCTCAATAACGTTTCAATAAAATTCAGAGTTGGATGACGTATTTTCCCAATCGGAGTTACCAGTTGTCTTGAACTCACTGAGGTCTGAGATTCCCCAGTTCTGAGTTTCTAGTTGTTTTGAATGCGGCAGAAGTTATGTTGGATTGTCAGCATGGCCAATGTATTCAACCTTATATGGCCCAATTAATGTTTATCCTTTTAAGCTTGAAAAGAGACCCTTAAACCCAGACTTGGACCACACACCCACTCCACTGAATAGCAGGCTAGTAATTGCTTTGCAACACTTGCAGTTAGCCGCTGATTCCTTCCAAACCACTCATTGTTGAATCTGCGATTTCCAACTTGTTATGTAATATTTATGGCCGATGAGCACCGATATGTTTTAGATCATTTCTCTTCATATGACAAGGATTGAAAAGGATTTGCCAGTAGATTGTCGACTTGATTCATGGTTATGGCTGCTAGCTTGCTAGCAAAGATTTTGAAAGTATGATGTTGACATGATCAGTCTAATCAAAGCTACGGTAGATATAAGGTGATTTGAGCCTTGTTGGAAGGGCACTTCTAATGTAACTTTATGGCAGAACCCAAGGGGCTTGAATTTTCCAGCTCTACCTGTAGATATTGCAGTTATGACGTAGTGTCCCCATGAGTGACAGAACAATGAGCCAATCACGGCGCAACTAGAGAACATTATCAAAATCTTATTTAACAAGGAAAAGTATAAAAACCACTGCTGTGGTCATCACTATCCTCTTGCAGTAGGACCAGCTGGATGGCAAAAACAGTGCTAGTAGTACCTCAAAAGTCATTGGAATCCAAAAATAATTATTGACCATGCCAAGGGAAAGAGAAAGTTTTGAGTGAGGAAAAGAAGGGTTCAATTCTGGCTTTACTGGTAGTGGGATACAGTGAGCGTCAGGTTGCTTCCATCCTTAAAATTTCAAAGACGGCAGTTCATAAGAACAAGGTCAAGCAGCAGACATTGGGGACAACAAAGCTACAGACCGGCAGAGGGAGAAAACGACTCTCCACTGACCGGGATGACCGCCAACTCATTCCAATGTCACTCAACAACCATAGGATGACATCAAGTGACCTACAAAAAGAATGGTAAAACGGCAGCTGGGGTGAAGTGCACGGCGAGGACGGTTCGAAACAGGCTCCTAGGGGCAGGGCTGAAGTCGTGCAAAGCTAGAAAAAAGCCCTTCATCAACAAGAAGCAAAGAAGAGTAAGGCTGAGGTTTGCAAAAGACCATAAGGATTGGACCGTAGAGGACTGGAGTAAGGTCATCTTCTCTGATGAGTCCAATTTTCAGCTTTGCCCAACACCTGGTCGTCTAATGGTTAGACGGAGACCTGGAGAGGCCTACAAGCCACAGTGTCTTGCACCCACTGTGAAATTTGATGCAAATTTGTTTTATTTATTCTGAAAAGCAGATTTGTCTTTGTGAAGGACACATGAATATAGCCACGTACAAGGTTGTCCTGGAAGAAAACTTGCTTCCTTCTGCTCTGACAATGTTCCCCAACTCTGAGGATTGTTTTTCCCAGCAGGACAATGCTCCGTGCCACACAGCCAGGTCAATCAAGGTGTGTATAGAGGACCACCAGATCAAGACCCTGTCATGGCCAGCCCAATCTCCAGACCTGAACCCCATTTAAAACCTCTGGAATGGGATCAAGAGGAAGATGGATGGTCACAAGCCATCAAACAAAGCCGAGCTGCTTGAATTTTTGCACCAGGAGTGCACCCAACATCAATGTGAAAGACTGGGGGAGAGCATGCCAAGACGCATGAAAGCTGAGTTATTCCACCAAATATTGATTTCTGAACTATTCCTAAGTTAAAACATTAGTACAACCAGAGAAACTGATAATTTTGCAGTGGTCTCTTAATTTAATATTGTATACATTGTAGAATAATAGTGAATACATCAAAACTATGAAATAACACACATGGAATAATGTAGTAACCAAAGAAGTGTTAAACAAATCAAAATATATTTTATATTTGAGATTCTTCAAAGTAGCCACCCTTTGCCTTGATGACAGCTTTGCACACTCGGCATTCTCTCAACCAGCTTCATGAAGAATGCTTTTCCAACAGTCTTGAAGGAGTTCCCACATATGCTGTTCCCACAAATGGCTGCTTTTAGCCCTGAATGACGGGTCGCACTGCACATTAGATAGGTGTGTCACACTCTCTGCCAATGCGATTGAGCGGTGGCAATGAGTTTAGTAGCAAATTAGATAAAAAATTGTAAACATGCCAGCGGAACACAGAGACATCAATCGATCAGGCCAGTCTGGGATTGTTGGAGCCACAGAGAAACCAGATCACATCCTAGCAATAACCTACTTGTTGTGGAATATCTTCCATCTGTTTCTTAAAAATAAAGCACTCTCCAAGTTTGGAAAAGTAACATAGACTTTATTACGCGAGTAACATAGCCGAGTGAGCCCCCGGAGACTACTAATCTTCCCAGACTCATCTCGCTCTTTTTATAACATTTTGTGGTACAGAGCATACGTAGTCCCTCCCTCACGGGTAGAATGACTATCACCTCTTAACCGTCTTCCACTATCGTTTCAAAAACCTTTCAATTCTGGTTTGTCTACGCCCTCTTCCATCCTCCGTTGGCAGTTAAACCTTCAAGATATGAAACAATAGTGGCGAACCCATAGTGATGGTGCAAAGATAAACAGGCCTGCACCCATAAAGATAAACAGGCATGCATATATAAGGCATGCCCTATAAGGCCATATATTACGATTAATGCCTGTCTAAGTGCACCCTATAAAACCCTATGATTATCTTCTCTTGGGCTTCACTGACTGCGCTGATTGTTGGGCTTTGCTGACTGCTCTGACCTCTATGCTGTTCCCACTGTATACTTTTACTGTATAACCTATTGTGACTTCTAACCAATTTTGTTCTTTGAATCAGTGGCCTAAATTTATTGAACATAGGCCTAAAAATATTCAACATATTCCACTAGAAACCAGATCACATCCTAACAATCTCCTAGTCCACTAGAAACCAGATCACATCCTAACAATCTCCTAGTCCACTAGAAACCAGATCACATCCTAACAATCTCCTAGTCCACTAGAAACCAGATCACATCCTAACAATCTCCTAGTCCACTAGAAACCAGATCACATCCTAACAATCTCCTAGTCCACTAGAAACCAGATCACATCCTAACAAGCTCCTACTCCACTAGAAACCAGATCACATCCTAACAATCTCCTAGTCCACTAGAAACCAGATCACATCCTAACAATCTCCTAGTCCACTAGAAACCAGATCACATCCTAACAATCTCCTACTCCACTAGAAACCAGATCACATCCTAACAATCTCCTACTCCACTAGAAACCAGATCACATCCTAACAAGCTCCTACTCCACTAGAAACCAGATCACATCCTAACAATCTCCTACTCCACTAGAAACCAGATCACATCCTAACAATCTCCTAGTCCACTAGAAACCAGATCACATCCTAACAATCTCCTACTCCACTAGAAACCAGATCACATCCTAACAATCTCCTACTCCACTAGAAACCAGATCACATCCTAACAATCTCCTAGTCCACTAGAAACCAGATCACATCCTAACAATCTCCTAGTCCACTAGAAACCAGATCACATCCTAACAATCTCCTAGTCCACTAGAAACCAGATCACATCCTAACAATCTCCTAGTCCACTAGAAACCAGATCACATCCTAACAATCTCCTAGTCCACTAGAAACCAGATCACATCCTAACAATCTCCTAGTCCACTAGAAACCAGATCACATCCTAACAATCTCCTAGTCCACTAGAAACCAGATCACATCCTAACAATCTCCTACTCATGGCTGTGTTAAGCCCTGAATGACAGGTCGCACTGCACAGTAGCTAGGTTTCCATCCAATTAGCGACAGATCTTCATGAAAATATTCTTTAAAAAATATGCGCATTTTCTCATCAGGTGAGTTTAATAATAATAATAATAAACATGAAGAAAATACAAAACAGGCGCCGTGTTCTGAACGTAACCAAAACCAACACTGCCTGATGACTGAGGCTATATGAAGGGAGAGTAATCAGGGCGGTGGTGAAATTCAGGTGTGCTTAATGATGGTTGCCAGATGTGTGGTTGCCAGGTGTGTGGTTGCCAGATGTGTGGTTGCCAGTACCGGTGGTTTGTAGATCGGCAACTTCGAGCGCCGGAGGGAGGGAGCAGGGGAAGGATGGATGGAAACCTGGTTAGTTGAAAGATAAGCTAACTCTGAATGATAACTCTGAGTGATAACTCTGAATGATAACTCTGAATGATAACTCAATCACCCAAAAGACAATAAAGAGATCAGTTCATTATTTGAGCTAGTTCATCTAGATTTGTCATTTTTTAAAGTTATATATAATCTAAGTAAGTTAGAACTATAAACGTGTATAGATATACCATTCGGGGAGCCTAAAGATATATAATCAGTTTTGAATAATGCAGTCAAATTTAAGGTGAGTGTGTTTGGGGGAAACTGCCCCCTGCTCCAATACCCTCCGGCAATCAAATCCAATGGTACCTAAATTAGCATTTTCCAAATCATGTCCAAATCATCTACAAGTAACTTAATTGAGTTACACAGGGATTTTTCTCATACTCTAGGATTATTTGGACGTGATTTGGCACGAAAATTAGAAGTGGGACCTTACATCAAAACCTCGTCATAGTGAGGATATTAATAGTGAGATGTGCAATGATTTAATTAATTAAAATGAGTCAGAGTAAATAAGTCATTTTATCAGTTAATAATCTGTCCTGTTTGTTGGATGGCTATATTGTTCAAAGGATGTAGACCTAAGCGCCATGGTGCTTTTCACACAATTACCTTTATATGGATATGTGTCAAATTGTATGAACTCCCCTTGTGACCACACCACCAACCCCTCAAAGTGTGTTTTGTAGCCGAGTGGTGGTTATATCACCTATAGAACCTTCTATCAAGTCAAATAACATTGGACTGGGTTCTGAAATAGAAGCCTCTCAAAGACAAAATTAATGGGATCGGAGTTCATATTTTGAGAATGTATTTTTTGGGTGCTCTTATGCGTTTCTGACATCGAACATTTGGTGCTACATGGACTTAGTACGAGGCATTCTGACACAGTAAAATTAACCTGCCATGCCAAAACTGCAAAGGAATGTTACAGGTAGAAACTAGACAAAAACATATCTCCCAAATGAAAAAGACAGGGAGGATTCTTAGAGGGGCACTGATCAATGTTCCACTTGCTGATGACATCAGGGGGGTGGTGTGTCACACTCTCTGCCAATGCGATTGAGCGGTGGCAAGGAGTTTAGTAGCAAGTTAGATGAACAATTGTAAACATGCCAGGGGAACACAGAGACATCAATCGATCAGGCCAGTCTGGGATTAACTAATTACCCTGGCTGCAAGAGGTGCTGTTGGAGCCACAGAGAAACCAGATCACATCCTAGCAATCTCCTAGTGGAGTATGTTGAATATTTTTAGGCCAAAATAATTGAAGTGTGCGATGGAAAAGGAAGGATGTAGAAAGCAAAAGAGGGGATAATAGAAGTCTATAATAGTTTAATACAGGCAGCTAGACAGGTGGTAAATCAGACATTCACAACAATTATAGGAAAACCACACAGTCAGAAGTAAGTTCCCCTGTCCTCCACTCTTCAAGTCTGCTATTACTTTCAAACCCAACCGCTGATCATTAAATCCGGTTCAGCTCAGCTCAGCGATCGATTCACCACACCCTCTCTGATTTCAACATGACTGGTGGTTGGGTACCAGCTCTGAAAGTAGCCACACTTAGCAAACTAAATGATCATCCATCACATACGACCTTGAAGATGCATGGATGAGAACTGTAGTAGTGGCAGAGTAACAGAGACAGAGCCAAGGCAAGTCATCAGAAATATGATAATTGTTAGTTAGGCTTGCGTTCAAGAGCATGCAATATGGTGCAGCCTGATGTTGACTGTCCCTCTACTGACCCAGTTTTATGGTGACCTTTGACCCCCACAAATACAAGTTGCCTTTGTCGTTCTACTCTGACCAAGGTCAGATCAAACGAGTTGACGGTGGCTAACTGGCCGTATCTAGCTGTGAAGGGGGATTGTGAGGGTTAGAGAAAGACGAAGAGGTGGTTAGTTAGGAAAGGGCCTCGACTTTGTCAGGGATAATGAATGTTTGCAGCCACAGTAGAGGACAGAAGGAGAGAGAAAGAGCTTTACAGACTAAAAGCTCTCCCTCCCTCAAGAAATAAAGTACATGTCCAACGATGTCTTGATCATTGTAGATAATAGCCATAGCATGGAAGGTTTGGTTATACAGTAAATATATTCACGTGACATCATAACAGAGATAATATTAACAGGAACTGAACACTCAATAAAACCTGTGAAAGCAGGCTGGCTCTGACTCACTCCCCATGATAATTACCATTTGGTGAATCCCTGACAGCGTTTCTTTTATTTTCATTCTCCTGCTATTCGAAAACTGGTCTCTGATTCATCTCCCTGCTGTCGTCTCTTTGTCCAAGTCTTTCCATTAATTTGCTCTGAAGAATGTAAAAGTGCTCTCTTGTGGAATTCTCGAATTTATGGTGGAAAAGTTCCACACAAAAAAAAGAGGCAATAAATATGAAAAAAACACTATAATAGATATGTTTAATTTATTTAGCATATTTCAATTAAAATAATGATGTGAAAGCTTCTCTTACATAATACTATCATATACAGTACCTTTCTACAAGACTGACATAACAATTTCTACAGAGTCTGGAAAAAATCTAGTTTCCGTTTTCTTCATTTCATACAGTACTACTAGTCCCGCGTAGCTCAGTTGGTAGAGCATGGTGCTTGCAATGCCAGGGTTGTGGGTTTGATTCCCATGGGGGACCAGTATGAAAATGTATCACTAGTGTAAGTTGCTCTGAATAAGAGTGCCTATTAAGTGACTCAAATGTGAAAATGTACTGTACCATCATACTGGCCTTGACTTGTGTGATCGTGACACACATAAGGACACACACCCTCTCTCCCATGCATGCATGGACACACAACTGAGATGACAATGAACAGTACATTTGATCAAGTACTGCGTGTCAGATATATCTGAATTTGATATGCCCCAACATAAAACTACAGCTCTGATTTCTAAAAACTAAATCTCCTGGATGTTAACAACCTGTGAGTCCACCATTTCTTGGAATCTTATAGGCCTGGGAAGACCGACGACAGAGCCACTTGTAGAGTAGGCACTTAGTGACAGATGAATTTCGATAGGTTGGCTGGTAGACCGTGCACACATTGGTTAGTGTCTTATTCTCTTCTGATTTGGTGAAAGTTAAGCAGTTGAGGAGGTTAAGAGTACTGCTGAGTGAAGTTCTGGTGGAACTCCTTCACTTTAGCCAGTAAGATCTTCAGCTTGTCTGTGGGTGGCAGAATGGTCATCCTGGATCAAGAAGGGAGAAAATGAAAGAGAACATCATTAAAGAGTGGTAAAATAAATATTATACTCCACACCTTGGTAATCTTGATGCACTTGATCCAGACTTCTTGTATTTCTATACTTTGTCATACTGACGCTCTATGTATCATGTATCGTGTATCTGTCTTTTGTGTATTTTCGTTCTGGCATTTTGCACCTGCCCTGTGTTTTGTTGTAGCTGCTTGACAATGAAATTTCCCCCTCTGGGATCAATAAAGTATCCTATCTATCTATCTATCTATCTATCTATCTATCTATCTATCTATCTATCTATCTATCTATCTATCTATCTATCTATCTATCTATCTATCTATCTATCTATCTATCTATCTATCTATCTATCTATCTATCTATCTATCTATCTATCTATCTATCTATCTATCTAGACGTTACTTATGTTGCATATATTGGGCTGTACAGCTAAAACAGCCAGTTTCACCATAACGTACTATGCCTGTTTTACGATGAGAGAGGTTGTGATAACATGTTTGAGTAAACTGGGTTGGCCATACCTGAAGTGGTAGGTCCCGTCTTTCTGTCCAAAGCCACTTCCTGGCACCAGACATATGCCAGTCTCCTCCAACAGCTTCATACAGTAGAACATGTCTGGTGCCTGACCCAGAGCCTGGAGAGAGAGGCCCAAATTACAATATTAAAGTATTGCAGTAGGTTCACACGTCCATAGAGTAAGTATTTCACAACCATATATATAAAAGGATGTTGTTTAAAATGTATCGCTTAATGTTTTAACCTTTTTTATTAAAGCTTTTTATTTTAATGGTTGCTCATTATTACAATAAAATGGAACTTAATTTCCTGAATTTGACTTGTTTCAGCTCCTAACAGCAGAGCAGAACTAATATGGGGCTGACTAACCTTCGCCTCCTTGATGGCTTTCTTAGGTAGGCTGATGTTGGGGAATGAGTACATGGCTCCCTGGACAGGGTTACAGGTGATCCCAGGTACAGTGTTCAGAATCTCCTCTGTCAGCTTGGCCTTCTCTGCTAGCAGACTGAGGGTCGCTGTTCGCTCCTGGACACAGAGAAGACGGTGTGTGTGTGTGTGTGTGTGTGTGTGTGTGTGTGTGTGTGTGTGTGTGTGTGTGTGTGTGTGTGTGTGTGTGTGTGTGTGTGTGTGTGATTGCTGCATGGGCCACATACAGTGGGGTCCGAAATTATTGACACCCTTCATAAAGATGAGCAAAATTGACTGTATAAAATAAATAATGTCAGGGCCTGACTGAGGCCAGGTCTCCGGCTCCCTCTAGTGGGAGTTGTATGGCCACAGTCAGGACCTGACAATAGTTCAGGGAGTCTTCTACAGCCCGATGCCTCCAGTGCCGGCTCCACGCACCAGACCTCTGGTGCGCCTCCCCAGTCTGGTCGAGGCACACCGGAGGTCTGGTGCGTGGCTACAGGACTGGAGTTCTCCTCCGGAGCCGGAGCTCCTCACTGCGCCGGTGCCTAGTTCGGGACCGGCAGCCAGCCCTGCTATGTGACTGGAAACCCCCTCTGAGTCGGTGCCCAGGATGGGCACGGCATCCAGTCATGCTCCGGAGCCGGAGCTCCTCGCCACGCCGGTGCCCAGTCCGGGACCGCCAGCCAGACCTGCTCAGAGGTCGGGGCTTTCCATTGGAGTCGTCCACTGTGCCGGGGTCCAGACAGGACCTGGCGTCCAGCCCCGCTCCAGTGCGGGAGCAGTCTGATCCAGCGGTGCCCAGTCCGGGACCGGTCGCCAGCCCAGCTGTCGGGTTGGAGACTGCCACACCAGGGTCTAGACAGGACTTGGTGCCTTGCGGGAGTGCTGAGTAGGGGTCCATCATCCCGGGGTCCAGACAGGACCGGGCGTGCAACACAGAGGCGAGGAAGGAGCTGCCATCAGAGCCTGCATCACGGCCGGAGCCGGAGCCAACAACCTCCCCAGTACTCCGCCCTGCCCCCCTTTCCCCCTTTGTGTTTGGGGTTTTGTGTTTTTTGTTGGGAGGGGAATCTTGCGGTCGGGAGCCCGCGCCTTGGGGGGGGGGGGGGGGGGGGGGCGGTGTACTGTCAGGGCCTGACTGAGGCCAGGTCTCTGGCTCCCTCTAGTGGGAGTCGTATGGCCACAGTCAGGACCTGACAATAGTTCAGGGAGTCTGGGTTGAGTTTGGCCAATCCCCAATTAGAGGCAGCTGTCTTGAGTTGTCTCTAACTGGGGATTCTATTTATGTTTCATTGTGTCCACCTGCGTTGTGGATTCTTGTGTGTGTTTCATTCGTTTTTTTTGCACGCCAGTTCAAGGTCGCTGTCTCGCCTTTGTTCGGTTTGGGATTTATTTACTGAACAAAGGAATGTATTCTGACTCCCGCTCTGCGCCTTGGGATCCTGTATCCTAGCGACCGTGACAAATACTTCCAATACTGATCTATATTGTATGCTAAATTATATTATTTTATACAAATACAATTGCTTAGAGAAAGCAAAAAGTCAGGTTTTTTGCTCTCAAAAAGGTAGGAGTAAAAACTTACTCTCATACATCACCTTGTGAGGATAACGGCACTGAGCCATAAAACATCTAAAATGTTTTATGAGTTTGAGAACACATTTGGAGGGATCTTAGACCATTCCTCCATACAGAATCCTTCCAGATCCTTGATATCCTTCGTCTGCGCTTATGGACTGCCCTCTTCAATTCAAACCATAAGTTTTCAATGGGTTTCAAGTCTGGAGACTGAGATGACCATTGATCTTTGACGTTATGTGGTTTGAATTGAAGAGGGCAGTCCATAAGTGCGGACGAAGGATGTCAAGGCAGAGGCAACCATTTTGAAAACGGGTGTCAATGATGTTTACCTCCAAGTTTTACTTGTTAAAGAAAATCTATTTCTCTGAGCAATAATATTAGTATAAAGTAATGTAATTTCCCCGATTTTTTTGGATCACACAATATATCTCAGTATTTGATTTATTTATTCAGTCATTTTTGCTTGTCTTTATCAAGAGTGGCAATAGTTTCAGACCCCACATATGTGTCCCTATCGATGTTGACAGTCATTTTGGATAACAATGTCTGCTAAATGACCATATAACCAAACGATTACCTTCATGAAGGTGGTATAGGAAGGTTCTCCTGGCTGTGGGGAGTTGACCACCAGGTCCATGAGAGCCTGACCAGGGACGGGGGGACACAGTCTGACCGACACCAGCTTAGTGAGCTGGGCTTTCACCTCTGGGTCCATGTTGATCACCTCCATGTAACCGCCACGGAAACCACACCTGGGAGAGCAAGGGTGGAGACCAGTTACAGTACAGTGGTTCATAAGGCAACACTGTACTATTACCATATCTGTTGGTGATACAGTATATACTGGTTTAAATTAAGTCATATAATGATTGATATGTCAAGTCAGGTTACTGAATATTGCTCTTGAGGTTTCTACAGAAAATAATGCAGATTCATCCTCAGTCCTCTTGGCCTGTTTGTATATTGGTTGTGAACAGTTCAGGGTACGAGTATGAAAGAGAGAGAGAGAGAGAGAGAGAGAGAGAGAGAGAGAGAGAGAGAGAGAGAGAGAGAGAGAGAGAGAGAGAGAGAGAGAGAGAGAGAGAAAATATCTTACTCTCCCATGTAGCACTTGGAGGTGGAGTGGAAGGATGCCAGTTCTACAGTGTTCGAGTACTGTGGTCCCAACTCAAACAGCACCTTCTTAAAGGAGTGGAACTGGCAACCATCCGCATACACATTATCCTGGTACACCTGAGGGACAGGAGAAGAGAGAACTATGTTAGTAGTATATGTTGAAATTGTGTTTTATTAGAAGGAGCAGGATGGTATTGGTACAGATCTACATTTACTGGGAGGGAGGGGGAGGCTGGTCCAACTCAAGGTGTCCCCCCCAAAGAAATCACATGACCATCCCCTTGTAAACATATTGAACACCCTCCCCCCTCATAGGATTAACCCAAAATAATGTTTATGACCACAAATAACAATAACTGTGTTTATAAACGTGGATATCTGCTTTGCTTTTGTGTCACAGTCAATGCCACATAGGGCTACGGCCCGGAAGGTTGAGGATTCGCAGACCACCACAGAGGAGCTCACTCTCCATTCACTATCAGAGCCGGCTGCAGACAATGATCAGCTTTTCAACATTTTGATTAATAATAATTAAATGAGAGATGCACATGTTCATTTGTTGTATTGCTACTTCGTGAACTCAAATTCATCATGGCCAGAAAAGGTGCAATGGTTATTATATACAGTGGGGAGAACAAGTATTTGATACACTGCCGATTTTGCAGGTTTTCCTACTTACAAAGCATGTAGAGGTCTGTAATAATTTATCATAGGTACACTTCAACTGTGAGAGACGGAATCTAAAACAAAAATCCAGAAAATCACATTGTATGATTTTTAAATAATTAATTTGCATTTTATTGCATGACATAAGTATTTGATCACCTACCAACCAGTAAGAATTCCGGCTCTCACAGACCTGTTAGTTTTTCTTTAAGAAGCCCTCCTGTTCTCCACTCATTACCTGTATTAACTGCACCTGTTTGAACTCGTTACCTGTATAAAAGACACCTGTCCACACACTCAATCAAACGGACTCCACACACTCAATCAAACAGCTGTGTAAGGACATCAGGGATAAAATGTAGACCTGCACAAGGCTGGGATGGGCTACGGGACAATAGGCAAGCAGCTTGGTGAGAAGGCAACAACTGTTGGCGCAATTATTAGAAAATGGAAGAAGTTCAAGATGACGGTCAATCTCCCTCGGTCTAGGGCACCATGCAAGATCTCACCTCGTGGGGCATCAATGATCATGAGGAAGGTGAGGGATCAGCCCAGAACTACACGGCAGGACCTGGTCAATGACCTGAAGAGAGCTGGGACCACAGTCTCAAAGAAAACCATTAGTAACACACTACGCCGTCATGGATTAAAATCCTGCAGCGCACGCAAGGTCACCCTGCTCAAGCCAGCGCATGTCCAGGCCCGTCTGAAGTTTGCCAATGACCATCTGGATGATCCAGAGGAGGAATGGGAGAAGGTCATGTGGTCTGATGAGACAAAAATAGAGCTTTTTGGTCTAAACTCCACTCGCCGTGTTTGGAGGACGAAGAAGGATGAGTACAACCCCAAGAACACCATCCCAACCGTGAAGCATGGAGGTGGAAACATCATTCTTTGGGGATGCTTTTCTGCAAAGGGGACAGGACGACTGCACCGTATTGAGGGGAGGATGGATTGGGCCAGGTATTGCGAGATCTTGGCCAACAACCTCCTTCCCTCAGTAAGAGCATTGAAGATGGGTCGTGGCTGGGTCTTCCAGCATGACAACGACCCGAAACACACAGCCAGGGCAACTAAGGAGTGGCTCCGTAAGAAGCATCTCAAGGTCCTGGAGTGGCCTAGCCAGTCTCCAGACCTGAACCCAATAGAAAATCTTTGGAGGGAGCTGAAAATCCGTATTGCCCAGCGACAGCCCCGAAACCTGAAGGATCTGTATGGAGGAGTGGGCCAAAATCCCTGCTGCAGAGTGTGCAAACCTGGTATAGAACTACAGGAAACGTTTGATCTCTGTAATTGCACCAAATATTAATTGTACCAAATATTAAGTTCTGCTTTTCTGATGTATCAAATACTTATGTCATGCAATAAAATGCAAATTAATTACTTAAAAATCATACAATGTGATTTTCTGGATTTTTTAGATTCCGTCTCTCACAGTTGAAGTGTACCTATGATAAAAATTACAGACTTCTACATGCTTTGTAAGTGGGAAAACCTGCAAAATCGGCAGTGTATCAAATACTTGTTCTCCCCACTGTATGTATTATGTTTATAAATGAAATATTGTCTAGGCTACTGGAGAAATGTGACATTACAGTATTCAAACATACCGCACTTCGGATCGCATCTATTTACTACTGTGAAGTGGGTCCAATTAAATGAGAGATGGGAAGGGAAAGGAAAGGGGGGATACTAGTCAGTTAACAACTGAATGCATTCAACTGAAATGTGTCTTCCTCATTTAAGCCAACTCTGAATCAGCTGCCTTCATCGACATCCACATCTTCGGCGCCCAGGGAACAGTGGGTTTACAGCCTTGTTCAGGGGCAGAACGACTGACTGTTACCTTGTCAGTTCAGGGATGCGATCCGGTAATGGAAATGTAACAAATAATCAGAAAATAGATTTTTAATTATTTTAGAATCCAAAGATAAAACAGAAAATGGTTGCATCTTGTTATTATATTTAGCTACATATTGTTTTTGGTTATGATTAAGTCGTCATATACGCCCCATTTTGATTTCTTGCAATGCAATACTTTAAACACTAGAAATTGTGTGTATGCATGGTCTAAAGGTTTGCGGGACGATAAGCACATTCTGACATCAAGTAAATTTTTTATAAACACCAACTTTTACGTGAAAACTGTCACACGCATGCTTTGGGGCATCTTTTGGCATAACTCAACCTTTATAAATGAGGCCCCAGTTCTCGACCTTGCCTTATTGGTTTACCTCATCAGCCATCAGGAAGAGACGCTCCTTAGCAGCAAATCGGATCACATCCTCAATGCACTGTCTATTCTGGACCTGACCTATTACAGAGGAGGAGAGGGAGAGGTTCAGATTCATTTGGAGCTGAACTGGACCTTTTGGGAACTATGTCCTCTGGCGCCACCTAGTGACATGACTGGGAGGACTGTGAAATCCCTATGTCAACCTCTACATGACTCATCATGAATTCTGTATGTGTTAAGCTTTGGCTAATTACCAGTGGGGTTTCCAGGGTTGATGATGCAGATGGCTTTGGGGTTGCAGTGCTTCCTGGCCTCTGCTAGGGAACGCTCTAGCTCACTGAGGTCCATGCTCCAGCACTTCTCCTCATTCAGGTAGTAGTTGACCTGCACAGCGCCCAGCTCAGCCAGAGCAGCCGAGTACAGAGGGTACTGAGGGATGGAGATCATTACCCCTGTCCTCGACGCACCCTCACCACACACCAGCAGCTTCAGTATAGTCTGGGAGAGAGAGAGAGGGGGAGAGAGAGAGAGAGAGGAGAAGGAGGAGGGAGAGAGTGGATGAGCAAATGATAGGCCAATCAATCAATCAATCAATCCCGAATAACGAATAACAATCAATCAATCAATCCTCTTGCCCTCCCCTTTATCTGCAGTGAGAAGGTTACTTGAAAAATATATTTATTCGATTTTGAGTTCTTACCACGATGCCGTCACTGGCGCCGGTGGTGAGGTAGACGTTGTCTGGGTCACAGGGCACGCCCCCGTCCCGCCGCTCGATGTAGCGAGCTACGTCCTTCCGCACACAGTCTATACCCTGACTGGCACTATATGCACCTGAGAGAGAGAGAGAGAGAGAGAGAGAGAGAGAGAGAGAGAGAGAGAGAGAGAGAGAGAGAGAGAGACTCAATACACTGCGGCTCTCCAGGACCGGGGTTGGCCACCCTTGACTGCGAAAGGTCATTCATTGCTTATGCAGACACTAACCGGCTGACACAGGCTTATTGGCTAAAATATCCCCTTGTGTATTTATCTTAACTTACATCCTTCCAATACACAATCAATCAAATACTTGAACAACATACCCATACTACTCCCTCCACAAGCCTGCAGAATGCGGCGTGCTCTGTTTTTGGCATCCTCTGGAAATATGTTGTCATTCAAGAGTTCCGGATAGGAGCAGAGTGCCAAGACCTTGAGGAAGAGGAGAGGACAGAGAGAGCTAGGTGAGGAACAGACAGGAGCTGATGCAGGATAATGTACACAAATCTGAATGAAACGGCGCATGAATCTGAATGAAATTGTCACAATGTGATTTCGCCATAGACAGAACGGTTTCAAATGACAAAGGACAATGAAAGTCACCCTGTAATCAAAAAGAGTATTGTTTTAGATAAATGGTTTGGAACATAGGGAATAAAAGCAGACCTGGCGGAAGAAGGTGATTGGCTGCTGGCCCATGGCGTGGGCGTCACCGATGTTGGCCTTGATGACCTCAGTGAAGGGCTTCTTCACTCCCTGCAGGACAGAGAAACAAGACACAAGACTATGAGAGAGGCAGAGACCGGATTAACATTTTAGGGCAAGGAAGAACGAGATGGATGAATACAACGTCTTCTTGGGAAACACTCTTTTCAAGCCACTTTGATACCGAAGTTACTTTTTCATAGAAGGTTAGGGGAACTTAGACAGCCGGTTAGGAGACTGAGGTTAAGTTTAGGAAAAGGGTTAGGGATAGCAAAAATGGTCTTTGTATAGAAGTGGTGTGAAAAGAGTGTGTCCCATGCGTTCTTGGCTCACAGGGGTTTGCAGGGCATAAAGGCAGTCCGATACTTGACTTTATTCTCTATAAACTCAGAATTAACAATTTATAACTACGTATCTGAGAATGTCCCTCTAAGTAAGACCTCATTCACTTCCTCCTGGAATATGAGGTCACGTCTGAAGGTAACCCGGAACCGGGCAGAAAAATGAATGGAAGTGAATGAGGCATTTCAACGTCAAAGGTACTGTACACAGACAATTCAACGTCAAAGGTACTGTACACAGACAATTCAACGTCAAAGGTACTGTACACAGACAATTCCACGTCAAAGGTACTGTACACAGACAATTCAACGTCAAAGGTACTGTACACAGACAATTCAACGTCAAAGGTACTGTACACAGACAATTCAACGTCAAAGGTACTGTACACAGACAATTCAACGTCAAAGGTACTGTACACAGACAATTCCACTGGATTTCTTATATCACTCATATATACTTCCTATATTTTTGCACTGTTTTTCCATGTATGAATCAGTTATTCAATGCGTTTCTATGGCTAATAGATACAAAATAAATATATAGTATACAGTATATATATATATATATTATATACCTACAGGGGTCCAAAATAAAATGACCAAAATATCCTTGGTATGACCATCGTAAAACAATTCCATATGTTAGCTTAGTAGAAACACAGCCCTTGGATCCTTTAAATAGACAACCCTTACAGACAAACAGCTCTTTATCATTTTCCTTACCATGTGTTTTTACTTCACCTCTAAAGCACAAACACAAAATCAGGTATAGTCTATGCCAGGAGAAATGACTTGGCAGCCTGCATTGGTTTAACATGTGATGTGCTCTCCTCTTGCTTTAAGGTCCTAAAATGTAGGACATCACAGGAGGACTTTTGCCAGGCTGTCATTGACTTGCCTGGTTAAATAAAGGTTCAATTAAATAAAAAACACATGAGTGACGGAATCCGATTTTAGCTTTTCCAATGTTAGCGTTTACAATTGTACACACTTACCTACAAACACGTCATGTGCGTCTGTGTGTTTGGAAGCAGAGTGTAATATGTTTTTGTGAAATTACAGCCCTACTACTGTATATGAATCTATTAAAAGGAGAGAAAATGCTTTCTGTAAAGGAAAAACAAACACACAGTTCCCTGCTGCCTGGAAGGCTTGTCCAGTCTTATATCAGCTCTAGATTTCAGCTGTGGAAACAGACGATAAGTAGTAAAGTAGGCGTCAACTGTGGGGTAAAACAAAGACTACAAAACAGACCTGTTCATGGAGAACATAAAACAGGACAGAATTTGGGAAGGTTGTCAAGGAATGTGACATTATGTCCTTTATAGGTCAACAGTAACACTAGCTGTCTGCACCCTTTAAATCAAATACAAAAGGCCATTACTTAACTACTTCTCTCAGAATATCTGAGAACAATATGTCAAGAGGTTTAGAGTATCTCCTTAAGGACAACCTGTCCTGGATGAACAATAGAACTAAACGGGCAAAGAACCCAGACTCCTCGGTGAGCGTCAAGATGCTTGGCATTTGACGCTCTATAATAACATGGACAGCAGTCGGTGGCCACAAGTGGAACTCATTCAAACCCAGTGGGAAGCAAAGCGGCCTGCTGTTGTTCTACGCACCAGAGACATTTATCCAATCTAATTGGGCCAGCTGGACCAGCAATGTCCACCAAAGTTCACAACAGAAAATAAACCTCCTACACTCCCATTGGTCACAAGATAGAGGTGTCTCTAAATCCAGACCAATCACAAACAGCAAGGTAGTGACACCCACTGAATACAAAGGCCCTCCTCCCATTCTATTCATACTGAGAGTAGAGAGTCGTTTATATTTTACTGGGAAGACAAACAAACAATAAAGCATGTCAGTTCCCAGCTGACTAGAGTACATTTGATTAAAAACATGTGAAACAAAAAATCAGTCCCCCTCTTTTTCTGGGAACTTTCTAAAATCTCCTAAGAAGCTTCCTAAGAGTTCCTTAAGTCTTCTAAGTGCTTCTAAGAAGGTATTTTATCTCAGTTTCCTTTGCTCTTTCTGCATGTGTACGTTTATTTTCATATTTTTCTGTCTCTGGTAAGTAGTATTCTAATTGGTCTGGCAAAACAAATTCAAAAGTCTGGCCAAAGAAAGTTACGTCATTATGGCTACAAGTTTACTCTTCAAAAGTAACAAAAGTAAAGGAGTCAGGAGACGTAATGTGACGTCTTTCATGCATTAAAGAATGTCCCAGTGTGCCGTGCTACTGAGCACTCCTCCCGCAGTCTCCACGGAGACCACTGAGGCGCTAGAAGTCATCTCGGCGGGCCCCTAGCCTGGTCCTCGGCGGGCCCCTAGCCTGGTCCTCGGCGGGCCCCTAGCCTGGTCCTCGGCGGGCCCCTAGCCTGGTCCTCGGCGGGCCCCTAGCCTGGTCCTTGAGCTACTCATGCTTTTTGAAGTTGTTTTGCACACATTCTACTTTGTGTTTTTTCCTCTTCTAGGCTAAGAGGGGAATTAACAAATGCTGACAATTCAAGTTGTATCAGGGCTTCAGGAAATGTTCCTAAACTTTATCTGCACCTGAAACATTACAGTTTATCTAAACCCTCAAAATAGGCGTGTGTGTTAGTGGGAGAAAATTGGATAGAGAGGTGGGCGGAGAAAGGGAGAATGTATTTTGTGTGAAAGTGGGTTCTCCTTCCTCACCTATTCTAGACAAAAGCAAGCTTTGTGCCCCCTGTTTTCACAAAGAAATGTAACACCCATCAGTGCTCAGCATGAAAAGCAGGTTTTAAAAAAACTGGTTTGGCCTAGCCTACAGCTAGTTCACCTGATACAGCACAGATTAACAAGGATTGCGTGTTAGACTTCATATATTTGGAAGTTCCCTTAAATAACAAAATACTTTGTGTCATTTCCAGGTGCTCAATATGATATAAGGATGTAATAACGTCTTATTAACCACCTGAGGCATACTTCTGAATGACCAACATCCCATAACCCATGTTGACTCTTGGTTGGCTGGAGTGTTTAAGGATGACTCGAAACAAAAAGAAGAGAGAAAATCCTAGAATCCAAAGTGTATTTGGGTAAAGCCCCAGCACCGTCTGGTAAAGGTCTTCCTCCGCCCCCCGCCACAGCCAAAAAGTGACCATTTCACCTCTCTTCACACAAACAGACACACGTAGCTCGTCTTCCTGGAAAGAGCCAGGGTTCACTTTACACACCTGACTGAACTTAGTAAACTATGCACTCTGGGTTTCCATGACAACCCCTGAAATGAATTGATGTGGCAGGTAAGGGTTACACTGAGGGCAAGTACATAAAAACAACTGGAAAGAACACTGACCTAAGAGAACTAAGTCTAACCAATGTGTGTGACAGTGTCAATACATGTAGATCGATCTTGAGAAACCAACAAGTATTGCATTGAAAAATGTACAGTATGATTGTACAAATAATTTCACAGCAGGCAAAATCAAAATGAAAACGACCCATTTAACCTCTTCACTGCTGAGTGGGCTGTTAAATCTGGAAACGCCACTCCACTTAATGTAACATGACGACCAGCGGGTCAGTCTAGAGTGATGACCAGCGGGCCAGTCTAGAGTGATGACCAGCGGGTCAGTCTAGAGTGATTACCAGCGGGCCAGTCTAGAGTGATTACCAGCGGGTCAGTCTAGAGTGATTACCAGTCTAGAGTGATTACCAGCGGGTCAGTCTAGAGTGATGACCAGCGGGTCAGTCTAGAGTGATGACCAGCGGGTCAGTCTAGAGTGATGACCAGCAGGCCAGTCTAGAGTGATTACCAGCGGGCCAGTCTAGAGTGATTACCAGCGGGCCAGTCTAGAGTGATGACCAGCAGGCCAGTCTAGAGTGATGACCAGCGGGTCAGTCTAGAGTGATTACCAGCGGGTCAGTCTAGAGTGATGACCAGCGGGTCAGTCTAGAGTGATGACCAGCGGGTCAGTCTAGAGTGATGACCAACGGGTCAGTCTAGAGTGATTACCAGCGGGCCAGTCTAGAGTGATTACCAGCGGGTCAGTCTAGAGTGATTACCAGTCTAGAGTGATTACCAGCGGGTCAGTCTAGAGTGATGACCAGCGGGTCAGTCTAGAGTGATGACCAGCGGGTCAGTCTAGAGTGATGACCATTTCTCATAACAAATGTCACAGGACTGGAGGGGGGGCTGGGGAGAGAGGCAGGGACTGTAGGAGTGATGATGTATTGTTTTTAAGAGGGTTAAAGGAGCAGTGGCATTGGTCTGGGGTAAAGTGAGGATTTGACCTCTGATGATAGATTATGTACTGGATGTCATTGTGAGCTCAGAACTGAAGTGAATCTTTCAGTTTGCTGTTTGACTTGTGGACTTTGACCTCGATCTCCCTCAGCTCCGATAAAAACTGATAATAGAGATGGCGAGGGAGATAATGAGTGAGAAAGTGAGTTAGAGTGAAAGAAAAAGAGATTGGGGACAGCGTAATCTTCAACTGCATAACAAATAAGGTCTTGCCTCATCATTGTTGAACAAATAACTAGACAAGTGTTATAAGCAATCAGCGCTGTGGTGTTTTAACAGTCATTTGATTTCCAATGAGGGTCAATCTGCTTGACTTGAAAATCAACAGAAGACCAACCGAAGGCTCAACTAAGCTGCAAAGTAGTAGAATTTGGCAAGTGGGTGACACTGGGTGACACTGGGTGACACTGGGTGTGAACAAATGCACTCAAAAAGTGTACATTTTGGTGAGCATTTAGGCTAGAGGGTAAAGGGAAGGGCAAGCACATGACAAGAGCTTCTCAAGCCATTGGAAACCAGTTATTATGGAAATCTTAGTTTATATATTTATTTAAGAATCCCCCAAGTTTGGTAGCAGAGAGCAAACAAAGTTGGTGCAGGGATAGACCATTTTTTACATGCAAATCTGATTGGATACAGCGTTTGATTACTGAAATAGCAGCCTCAATTTACTTCGGAGTTGCTTTTTTCTTTCTGAGAGCTAATCAGGGTAATTTCGGGGACATATTTAGCCGGGACATCCCACCAAAATCGTCTGGTCACCCTATATCAAGCAAACCTATAGGCCTAGGCTGCAATTCACTGCTGCAGTTGCAGACCCAGAACAACAGAGCCAGTGAGGACACAGGAAACTGTCCATTTGTTTAAAAGTCAAACTTAGTCTAGGAGAGACAGAGTATATGGGACAGTGTCAGTGAGAGATTGCTTACCCACTTTGCAAACTGCAATCGATTTCAGACTGAGAGAAACAAAGTATTAGTACAATAGAATAACACATGGTAGAATTATGGTTTAAGAAAGTAATTCGTATTATTATGCATACTTCTCTCAGCTCCTTCTCGATCTGCACGGCGCGCTGCACAATGGGTCCGCGCACGGCATACTCGACCTTCTTCACCGTGGGGTTCATGGTGTCAATGTTCAAAACCTTCTTCCGGGAGAACACTACATTCTCGGTCATTTTTTCTTGTACAAGTCCACGCGGCGGTTCACTGACTCCTGAATGTGCTCTACTCTGGGAAGAGAAAGGTGACAGCGGAGAGGGGACCATCATTGAGCGGACACCAGAGGTTAGGTGCCCTGCGGGGTTTTGTACCCCACTGCCGAAAAAACGGTAATTTCCTCTGGTTATAACGCGCAAGCTTCTCGTCGGCAACATTTGTCCTATGCGCGAAGCAGAAATGTCACAATATGCTATCTCTTTAGTTGTGACGCGCTGCCACCACCCTCACGCTCAATGAACGCTCAAAGACAGACAACTGTTTGTTGTTCAATGGTAAACTTTAAAAAAAAAAAGCAGTCCAGACCTTTGGACCTTACTATTTCCACAACCCCGTTATTTACAGACTGGGGCACTCTTTTCAACCTGAAATGTATGTCTTCTCAGTGGTGTAAAGTAGGCCTACTTAAGTAAAAAAATAATTTTGATACTTAAGTATATTTAAAACTAAATACTTTTAGACTTACTCAAGTAGTATTTTACTGGGTCTCTTTTACTTGAGTCATTTTCTATTAAGGTATGTTTAATTTTACTCAAGTATGACAATTGAGTACTTTTTCCACCACTGTGTCTTCTGCACAGCACACCTATTGTAACATTACTCCCCCAAATGTATCCAACCTCCATCCCCTCCCGTCCCCCATTACGCACCGATAAGTTGTCGGTTATGATCAGCTCTCCGGTTTCCGAGACGACAGACACAAGCGATAGGCATATGCGAGGAGATCTGGGGCAGTTTCAAACGTTCTCCCTTTCCGTGCAACTCCCTCTCTTTCGATTGTCAATACACACCCGGAGGCGCGCTATATACTATAGGGTGGAGACTACAGACCTGGCCATTCTGCAGAAACTGAGCATTGAGCGCAACTCCTCCTATTTGGACACGAACTTCTCTCACTATTGGAGCACTATACAGTTTTTACACAAAATGTGCACGGCGCTCAATTTTTAAAGGGCCCTATTTACTCAAGTAGTATTTTACTGGGTGACTTTCACTTTTTCTTGAGTCATTTTCTATTAAGGTATCTTTACTTTTAATCAAGTATAAGAATTGAGTACTTTTCCCACCACTGGGTAGATGTATCTGATGTGATAGTTCTTTAACATAACAAATACTAAATTCAAAGGACATTTCCATTCCTAAATTAAAGGTCCAATGCAGCCATTTCTATCTCCATATCAAATAATTTATGGGTAACAATTAAGTACCTTACTGTGACTGTTCAATTAAAATGGTCCAAAATAAACAAAAATAGCTTCTTAGCTAAATGTTTGCTAGGACTGTCTAGGAGTGGTTTGATTGGGGAGGGAACAACTGATGGTTGGCAGTGCGGTTTGGAACTCTTATTGGTCTATTAACTCATTTATACAACAGTGGGTCTAATCCTGGATGCTGATTGGTTAAAACTGCATTCCAGCTGGTGTCTATTCCACAAGTTACCACCTGCTAAAGCTATGCTGTTGAAATGCCTATTTACTATGGCAAGACAAAAGATTTAAGTGCCTTTGAACAGGATATGGTAGTACTGTAAGTGCAAGGCACACCGGTTTGAGTGTGTCAAGAGTTGCAACGCTGCTGGGGTTTTCACGCTCAACAGTTTCCTGTGTGTATCAAGAATGGTCCACCACCTAATGGACATCCAGCCAACTTGACACAACTGTCTTGGAGTCAACATGGGCCAGCATCCCTGTGGAACAGTTAAAACACCTTGTAGAGTCCAAGCCCCGACGAATTGAGGCTGTTCTGAGGGCAGAAGGAGGTGCAACTCAATAGCAGGACGATGTTTTGCATTCATTCAGTGTATTTGTGGTTACAAAGACTGTATGAGATTAATTGGTGTTATAAACAGGGATTTTTCAAAAGTTTTCCTGCATCGCAGTTGGTCTTTCCCTCAATGGCTTGATCTCTGTCCCCAATGGATGTTGTATAACTATGGATAACATATGATCATTAACTAATGTTTTGATGGAGTTGTTATTACCTGCTACCGTCTGCATGCCATCTGTTAATGGTTTACTTTGTCCTGTTGCTCATCCCCGTGCCCGCCTATAGTGATAAAGTCCATCTTGCTTCGCCACAACAAAATCTCTACCTACAGTGCCTTCAGGAAGTATTCACACCCCTTGACTTTTTCCACATTTTGTTGTTACAGACTTAATTTAAAATGGAACAAATTTAAATGTTTTTGTCACTAGCCTACACACAATACCCCATAATATCAAAGTAGAATTATGTTTTTTTAAATGTTTACAAAATAATTAAATATGAAAAGCTGAAAGGTCTTCAGTCAATAAGTATTCAACCCCTTTGTTATGGCCAGCGTAAATAAGTTCAGGAGTAACAATTTGCTTAACAAGTCACATAATAAGTTGCATTGACTCACTGTTCAATAACAGTGTTTAACATGATTTTTGAATGACTACCTCATCTCTGTAACCCACACATACAATTATCTGTAAGGTCCCTCAGTCGAGCAGTGAATTTCAACCACAGATTCAACCACAAAGACCAACAAAACAGACATTGAATATTTTGAGCATAGTGAAGTTTTTAATTACACTTTGGATGGTGTATCAAAACACCCAGTCACCACAAAGATACAGGCGTCCTTCCTAACTCAATTGCCGGAGAGGAATTTAGTTTAATGTCTGTGATAGGAGAAAACTGAGGATGGATCAACATTGTAGTTACTCAAATAGCAATTCTTTGTCCTGAATACAAAGTGTTATGTTTGGGTCAAATCCAATACAACACATTATTGAATACCACTCTCCATATTTTCAAGCATAGTGGTGGCTGCATCATGTTATGGGTATGCTTGTAATCGTTAAGGACTGGAGCTAAGCACATGCAAAATACTAGAGGAAAACCTGGTTCAGTCTGCTTTCCACCAGACACTGGGAGATGAATTCACCTTTCAGCAGGACAATGACCTAAACACAAGGTCATCTCTACAGTGGACTTGCTTACCAAGAAGACAGTGAATGTTCCTGAGTGGCAGTTTTTAGTTATATCTGCTTGAAATCTATGACAAGACCTGAAAATGGTTGTCTAGCAACGATCAACAAACCATTTGACCGAGCTTGAAGAATTTTAAAAATAATAAATGGGTAAATGTTGCACAATCCAGGTGTGGAAAGCTCTTACCAGAATTACCCAGAAAGACTCACAGCTGTAATCGCTGCCAAATGTGATTATAACATGTATTGACTAAGGTGGTTCAATACTTATATAATCAATATGTATTATTTTCATGAGATACTGTCGAATTTAGTCAAGATAAACATGAATTACTATTTTGACACCTGAGGCTTATTTTATTTAATAGAAGTTTTGTAATGCTTAGGTTGTTATGAGTGTACTGATATAAGTGTGATGCACGTGATTTTGGAGTTAGAACTGTTGAATTTCGAGATGGTCTATGCATATTCGTGAGGCAGGCATAGCATCTCACTCTTCATTGAATACAGGTGGTTGACGTCAACACCCCTCTTCGATCATTCAAAAAATTATTCAAATAATGAGATGTATACACCAATCCAAAGAGGAGTGAAGTCGGGGAAGGTGTATCTGTAAATGCCGAAAGTCGGACACTGATGTGGTTTTCCAACAGCAAGGCTCAGTGCAACATGGTAGTGTTGCCATTGTTTATTTTTGTAATGTCTAAATAAACATGTTTCTAACCCTCATATCGCACACTAAAACTGTAAATATATATATTTTTTTAAATATACACTTAGGGTCACTTAGGAATGTCCTTGTTTTTGAAGGAAAAGCAATTTCTCGCATGGAATAGCCTTCGTTTCTCAGAACAAGAATAGAAGAGTTTCAGAAGAAAGGATCTGCCGTTTCCAGCTACAATAGTCATTTACAACATTAACAATGTCTACACTGTATTTCTGATCAATTTGATGTTAATTTAATGGACAAAACATCAAAAACAAGGACATTTCTAAGTTACCCCAAACTTTTGAAAGGTAGTGTATATTGTACTATGAATTGGTTAGAGAGAGCCTTAAATACCACATTAATTTGTCCACTGTATACATGAATCGTGCAAAATTGGTTCCTGTTTCAGAAACATCTTTGGTCACGTTTACGTGAGTCAAACATAAACACCCTGATGATTGGTTGACAATAAATCCTCCCACAATGCATACAGTGCAGTCGACTGTCGTCATTTAGGCGCAAGTCAGACAATTTCTATCCCCATAATGCAACACACTTTGGAAGGCAACTTGACTAAACTGATCCCCTCAAACATCCTCAGTTCCTCTGTACACGTACAATAAATATTATACCAGCTCAGATTATTCTCATGTGTCCGGGGAATTTACTGCAAACTCATCTGGTCTTTGACACTAGGAACCTTGAGTGGAAACAAGAGAAAGGTTCAGAGCAGTACAACATGAGACAGATATGAAAGTTCACATCATCGAAGCTTCAGAAATACATCGAACAGTTGGAGTATAATAATTGTACTCACATGGTAGAATCTTTTTAGCACTGGCTATCGAAATATAAAAGCCGTGAGGCGCAAGTGCTTAATTAGAAAGAGCAGGAACAAAAACATCTTCAAGAGGTCATCTAACAGCTGATACATCATCTAGGAGCAAAAAGACAATGCTGATATTTGTTCATGTTTAATCTGCTGAACTATGCCAACATCATTGTATTAGCAATGGGTGAAAGTGTTGCAGCTGAAGCAAACAATTTACCATCAACTGCTCTGTGACGACTGGGGACAGATGTTCCGACTATTTGACCCCGACTTGACGAGGCACACCTGAGGAACATTCATTTTAGGTTTCTTTAGCAGACCGTTTCAGTCATCTAAAACTTCGTTCACATTGTCTCAGAGAGAGATTCCCATTTATATTTTCAACATCATTAACAGTATAGGTAAGAGAAGAGAAAAGCAGAGAATCCAAAATGGCTAAGGATTGTAATGTAAAAACACCTACCCAGGATTAGGGAACGTCTTTTTCTCACAGGATCAGCAGGAAGATGTTTTTCCTGAACAGCAGGGGGAAACCTTAGCCAAGATATGAGTAGGACAATTTCTCATTAAATCCCACACAAAGAAAGAACTGTCAACTCAAAGTATTTGATCTGTTCATCCACACAAACAAACGTTTAGATATATTTATAAAAACAGAAAAAATATCCATGAACAGAAACAGACACAATGGAGAAAAACAATTAAAACTATATTTCACTAACATTGTTCAGGCCATGTCAAAAATAGTAACGTTCATAATAAAATATATACAGTAATAGCACTTAGGTTTCAAGCACTTGACATTGGACTTCAGTGTAAAATTGATAAACAACATATACAGTGGTTCTGCATCTACACCAAAAAACGATTAAGGCATGTGCGTAATAAGCATTGCAGGTATTGTTTTGGACCAGGTCAGAAGTACACTTTCCCTTGATCTTTCAAAAGTAATTTTGTAGTCAAGTATATGATGTGAGAGGAAACAACCCTGGTTCTTACACTACGAAGAAGGGAAACATTCTAAAGCATTCTAGAGTATTCTAGAGTATTCTATAGAAGAATATTCTGGGGTATCAAAATTAGGTAAAAGGAGCATTTCTTGCTCCATAATGGTTGGCTATGATGAAAGTGGTAGACTACATGTAATAACCAGTGTATACCAGTGTATATATGAAAGATAGAAATGCAAACGGAGGAGGGGTTGCTATGTATGTCCAGAGTCATATTCCTGTTAGGCTGAGAAGGGATCTTATGTCAGATGAAGAAGTAATATGGCTACAGGTTTATCTGTCTCACCTAAAGCCTAATCTCATGGGAAGCTGATATAGGACCACTGAGTGCTATGTCAGTATTTGGACTATGTGTGAAATGCTCGATAATGTATGTGATATCAACAGAGAAGGTATGTTTTCTGGGTGACCGAAATATTGACTGGTTGTCATCAAGCCATCCACTCAAAAAGATCCTTCAAGCTGTAATCAATGCCTGTAATCTGGTTCAGTAAACCTACCAGGGTATTTACAAACAGAACAGGAACTAAAAACTCCAGGTGTATTGATCACATCTTTACCAATGAGGCAGAAATCTGCTATAAAGCAGTGTCCACACCCATTGGATGTAGTGATCATAATATACATTGAGCACCATAATTCATTGGACAGTGACCATTCTTTTGTTATTTTGGTTCTGTACTCCAGCACTTTGAGTTTGAAAGGTGTTTTCATACATATCGGATGAACCGTTTAGAAATTAGAGAACCTTTTGTACATACAGTAGTCCCCCCCATTTTCAGGCATAAAAAATCATTGGACAGTTTAAAATAATGCAGAATAAAGTCATCATTGTTAATATTTGGTCGCATATCCTTTGCATGCAATAACTGCTTGAAGTCTGCAATGATTCGACATCACCAGACGCTGGGTATCTTCCCTGGTGATGCTCTGCCAGGCCTGTACTGCAGCCATCTTCACTTCCTGCTTGTTTCAGGGACTCATTGCCTTCAGTCTCCTCTTCAGCATGTAAAATACATGTTCAATTGGATTCAGATCCGGTGATTGACTCATCCAGTCAAGGATTTTCCACTTTTTGGCCTCAAAAACCCCTTCGTTGCTCTAGCAGTATGTTTAGGGTCATTGTCTTGTTACATGACGAAGTGCCGTCCAATGAGTTTGGAGGCATTTGGTTTTATCTGAGCAGATAAAATATTTCTGTAGACTTCAGAATTCATTGTTCTACTTCTGTCTGCAGTCACATCATCGATGAAGACAAGTGAGCCTGTTCCACTGGCAGCCATACAGGCCCAAGCCATAACACCCCCTCCACCATGTTTCACAGATGAGGTGGTATGCTTTGGATCATGGGCATTTCTTTTTTTTCTCCACACTTTCCTCTTTCCATCACTCTGGTACATGTTAATCTTTGACTCATCTGTCCACAACAGCCTGCCTGACTCACCGCACACTAAACAGTAGATCCATGCCAGAAAAAACTATGTTCCAAAGGCTGAATCTAAAATTGTGTATAAGCGGGATGAGTTGGACCGCAGAGTGAAGGAAAAGCTGCCAACAAGTGTTCAGCATATGTGGGAACTCCTTCAAGACTGTTGGAAAAGCATTCCAGGTGAAGCTGGTTGAGAGAATGCCAAGAGTGTGCAAGGCTGTCATCAAGGCAAAGGGTGGCTATTTGAAGAATCTCAAATATTAAATATATTAAATATATTTGTTTAACACTTTTTTGGTTACTACATGATTCCATATGTGTTATGTCATAGTTTTGATGTCTTCACTTTTATTCTACAATGTATAAAATAGTGCAAATAAAGAAAAACCCTTGAATGAGTAGGTGTTCTGAAAATGTTGACCGGTGGTGTATGTTAAAAAGACTTGAGCTGAAGTTGTTCCCCTATTTCAATAAATGTGAATGTGCACTTCTAATTTTGACTGCATTATTTCTAAACATTGATTTGATGACATTTGCTTTTCCACCCAGACCACTCAATTAATTTGCAAAACATGCCTTCATGAAAAATTTGGAAATCCACAAAGCAGGAGAAATGTGTTGTTTTGATTCACGTTTTTCAATTAGGGTGTGTAGGGTATAAATGTGATCTGATGTTCGATCATTTGGTAGGAATCCAATTAGACTTTTGCTCAGGACATTGTGTTCACTGAGAAAGTGCAGTAATCTGTTGTTCATGATGGCCCAGAATATTTCCTCCAGGTTGCTGTTCACACGAATGCCACGGAAATGGTTTGGATAAAATTTGTCTCCATAAAATAAAATAAAATAAAAAAGGATTGTCATTACTCCTTGTTTGCAGATGTCAGGGAAATAGTTTGAGTATGGCACTGCTACATTTGTGGTCTGTGTGTATCATATTTTAGTTGAACATTCCGTCATGACCACAAGCTTTTCTGGGTTATAGGGCCTTTTTGTGTTATTGGGGAATCCAACAGGTTCTGGTTGTCTTTAATAGCAGATTCAAGAATGAGCCATTTTTCTTAGATGTATTTTTGTTCCTAATTCTTTTTAATACGTCTATATAGTTCTTCAAAGTGAGCATTCAATATGTCACCATTTTGGATAGCACATTTTTCCTCGTTGTGGTTTGTTTAATTAGTTCAAATTTTCCACAAAGTTGTTTGAATCAATGGATTCCTCATTTTCATTAAGTTGGTGTCTGATGTGTTCTTTTTTTGGTTCTGAGAGTCTCTATTATTTTAGGGTTGCACAATACTGAAGGCGCTGATTCAGGCTGTCTGGTTCTCTATGTTTTTGGCTGGATAGGGTCCTATGTTTCTTTCTTATAGATTTTCAATCATTATCAAACCCTTTCATCATGTATTTTTGGGATTGTTTTTAGATGTCTTTTTGAAATTGGATAAGGATGCCAATTTTTCTAAATGTTGTTTATGATTCATACAGCCAAATGTACAACTTCCTTATTGTGATGACATGTGCGGGCCATAAAGTTGTCTAGGAGGGATTTAATTTTTAATTGCTAATTGCTTTCTGGTAGTTTGCCATGCTATTCTCAGTCCATCTATTGGACTGATTGGTCTTGTGTCATTTATTGGTCTCTTCTCCCTATTTGGAATGTTTGCGCCCTTTTTGGATATCTCTTCCTCTTCTTCTCGGTTTACACCAGGGGTGTCAAACTTATTCCATGGACGGCCTAGTGACTGTGGGTTTTTGGTTTTTCCTTTCAATCAGTGGCGATTTTAGCATGTGCATCTTGGTGAGGCAAACAAACAAACAAAAAGTGGGATGCATGCCAGCAAAGCCACAACACTAAACAATACCTTAATGTCACTATAAGGGTGACAAACGGTGCCCACAAACTGTTAGGGACTACATAAAGCTGTCCCAACAGCAGAGTCCCAACAGCAGTCCCAACACCTTATCACTGCTACACCTGGCTTTCAGCAGAGCCGTGTCTGGCAGCGAAACAGCTCATTCAGCCTAATTTAATGGCTTTTTAAAAAACATAGCTGATATGGTCGATTTGCTTAAACAAATGGGGTTTCTTATGACAATTGAGATGTACAAACTATGGCATAAGGGGACGACAAGCAGATAAGAGGCAATCCGTCATTCTGATTAAGACAATGAGCAAGCTAGGACGGACGTAGTCAATCTATTTGTTTAGCGACAGAATTCAGAACATGGGCCGTTCTTACAGTGTTCTCCCTGTACACCAAGTCAGAGCCATAGGATAACTAAGGGGGGCATAAGCAGACAATGAAAGGTCTTACAATATCGATGAGGAACATGGGCTACTAACAGCTTACTACACAACATACACTTAGTATTACTTTCTTAGCTGCAGTATACATATCTCCCTGGCATATTCCATCATTTATGCAGCAGCATAAAAAACATCACCTTGTTGTGCTGTGCTCACTTGAACAGGAAGGTGGCGCGGCAGTCCTTCGTGGGCAAATTTTGTCATCAAAGTCTGGCATTCCTTGGATTTATAGTGCTTTCAAGACAACTGGGAACTCTGCAAAAAACAAGGTTGAATCATGATGACGTCAGTGATCTTCAAGTCGTAGCTCTAGAAAGAGGCCCGAGTTCCGGGATTTACAAATCCGAGTTGGATGAACATTCAAAATGTATTTTCCCAGTCGGAGCTAGTTTTTTTCCCCCTAAGTTCCCAGTTGTCTGGAACTCACTGAAGTCAGACTTCGCAGTTCCGACTTAACAGTTGTTTTGATCGCGGCACAAATCATGCGTCATTGACAGCATGGCCAATGTTGAATGTTAAACATGTTTTACTTGGAAAAGAGACCCTTAATCCCAGATATGGGACCACACATCCACTCCACTGAATAGCAGGCTAGTGATTGCTTTGCAATGGTTGCAGTTAGCCACTGATTCCTTCCAAACCAATCATTTTTACACAACAATGGCCGATGAGCACCGATACCTTTTATCTATAATGTATCTTCATATGACAAGGATTAAAAAGGATTTACTAGCAGATTGTCGACTTGATTCACAATGATGACTGCTAGCTATATATGATGTTGACATGATCAGTCCAATCAAAGCTACCGTAGATATAACGTGATTTGACGTCACTTTATATGTGGCCAATGACCTTGAGCCTTCTTGGATGGGCACTTCTAATGTAACTCTATGGCAGCACCCAGGGGGCTTGAATTTCCGAGCTCTACCTTTAGACTTGGTGGTGACGTAGTGTCCCCATGAGTGACAGAACACTGAGCCAATCACGGCGCAACTAGAGAACATTACCAACACCTACGCTCCGAATTTTCCGCTGGCTGCCCCACCACCACAGAAAGCACTGAGCTAGGCTGAAACATTTTGGAGATGCCTTACTCAAGAAAGCAAAAAAGAGACCATGTTTGAATGCAGCTTTATTAACTAAATTAATTGTTTGTTTTTTTACATTGTTTGCCAACTGATGTGACACGTATTAATGCCAAAATAACATCCAACAGCCAAGGCCCAAAAAACTTTTTTTTTTAGCCCCACCTGCCCAGAATGACGGGTCGCCACTGCTTTAAATTAAGGCAGACAACCAGGTGGGGGGAGTATTTATTTCACAAGTCAAGTACAAGCAAGGAGCATCTACCCTCAGACACAGCTCTCCGTGGAATGAGTTTGACACGTGGTTTATATGGACCAATGGCACATATTTTTTGTTTGTTTCTTCCTTACAGTTTATACCAACATAACATGCCCACTATCACTCAGTGTGCACAGGGAGCAGCAAAGACAATCACATCATCCAAAAACATGGCAGACATTGGATGAATATAAAACGTTAATATCTTCGGCTGAGTGATGGAGACAAAAAAAAAATCGTCCCCAGCGACAATTATTTCATTAATTCAATGGATGTTAAGTGCTCAAATGGTGATGACTAAATTGTCTTATTAACAATGTGCACATCTGACTTCTCTATGTGGCCATGTATGGAAATGGTCTTTCTGGGCAGGCAATCAGTTCAACAGCACTACAGAAGCAAAACAACCGGATCAGTAGAAACCGTGCGTCTAGACCGGAACCCTGCCCCATTGGCTGCTCACTGGCCAATCAGGTTTGAGAACGGTGTGCAGCTGTTCACGAGCTTCTTGTCTCGGTGGCGCGTGCCGACTCGCAGAACCTTAGAACGTAAGAACCCAGTAATAAGTCGGATGGGTTATAGATCAAAGACAGCGCAGCGCCAAGCACAAGATCGCGAATAAACCGGATACTTATTTACGGTGTCAGAAGAACTATAAAGGAAACCAACTAGCTCGCTAATTAGCAATAACAAGGTGAGTGTCAAATAGACTGAACCAGCACGTTAGCAAGACATATCTATCAATGATATAATTTCAGTGGTAAGCTGTTGTAATGTTGAATAAAGTATCCTAAATGTCTCATTATTCCAAGTTTGTAATGTATACACATTCTTCAATTACTACATATTTCATACTGCATCTGACTTGGTTTACACGTTGTAATATTGCACTTAACAGTCCACAATATCATCATTGCCATCAGCTACGGATGTGTATAGTCTAATGAAATGCAGCGTCTAAAGTTAAAACTATGGGAGTGATGCGTCTGGTGGAAATTAGCCCTCCAAAAAGATTAACTACTTAAAATCCAAGACTGAAGGAAGACTGGTAGCCTTGTAGTTACAGTAGCTACACAATACTTCACAAGTTCTCGGCTCATGATAAAACCACATGGTCATGTAGAGGATGTTCACTGAATATCTGAGTGCAACACATTCCATGGCTTTAGATCAGGGCAGAATCCAGACTAAATTGTATTCCAGAATGCCTGCTACTGTGATGTGGTGATTATATTCTCCATGTTATGTGAACGCTATTGGCCATCATCCATTGAAGCCTGTTAGCTTATTGGCATTATTGAATGCGATTTATTGTCTATGCATTTGTACCAGTTTTTTTTTATTGTTTATATTTTATTAGTATTTTCACAGCATCAAGCTCTCCACATCCACGTTGCTTAGCAACAGTACTCTACTCATGTCAGCATTTAAAAGGAATTGTTCTAAAATGACTCTTCTCTATTCAACACTCAGTATATAACCGACTCTGTAGTTGAAGGTTTCAGAAACTCAATTGCCCTTTTCCAGATAACCTCATGATACATCCTATTACAATGAACACACACTTCATGAAAGTAGTGAATGTGTTCACTTTATGACAGAGCTCTGGTTTGCGTTGTTCCCTTATCCATGTCTCCATCTCACCGTTTTCTTTTTCCTCTAGCTGGAATGGAGAACAAAACAAATGGATCAGTGGAAGCTAAACTGTAAGTCAAGTCTAGGGGTTGTTCTTGTGAGTCAGTAGATGAGGGATAAGATTGTGCTGTCTTCCTGCTTTGTCCCCAATACCCATTTTCTTGTTCTGTCCTCATACTAGTGTGGTAGAGAATGGCCAACTGCCAGACCCTGCAGACTGGGCATTCACTGATGTCGTCAACTATTTCAAAGATGCAGGATTTGAAGAGCAGGCTACTGCTTTCCAGGACCAGGTAAAGGATTAGATAGTATTTTACTAACCTTGCCAGTCGCGCGTTCTCCTTCTCGTGGGTAAGAGCTTCCCAATCCATTCTACTTGTTTTTCTTGTAGGAAATCGATGGCAAGTCTCTGCTTCTGATGACGCGGAATGATGTCCTGACTGGCTTGTCTATCAAACTGGGGCCAGCACTGAAGATCTACGAGTACCACGTTAAACCACTCCAAACTCAGCACCTGAAGAGTAACGCTGATGCATCATAGCATCACTGCATGCTCTTCAATGTGTAACAAGACAGAGGCAAGAAGGACTGACCAGGCCGAAGACATTTATAGACCCAAGAGGACAGTGGAGGATGACGGTGCTTAAAAAAACTCTTGCGTGGTTGCATCTTGCATCCTTGTGAAAAGTTTATTTTACATAACTGTTAACAGATGCCAAATGATTTGAGCCATTTTACAAAGACAACACAGTGATATCAGTTTATGAAACAAGGACATCATAAGATCATTTTACAGGTCTTTTTTTTTCTTTTTTCTCCATTTTCTAAGAGTTAGTCTCAAAGCAAATCAAGCTACCGAAGCAGATTCAACTGAATGGGTTATTTAATAGTGGACAATCCTTTTCAGATGGATGCATAGCTGCCTGTGTGATGATCCATCTTCTACCCTTGTTCCATTGATATGATCGTTACACACACACACCGAACAGTTTCATGCCAGCTAAGACTGGATGGTAATTGGTTGGAAGAAATGCTTATTAGGAAAAAAACCACTTTCACTTGGTCAAAGCTATATTTATGAGCATCATGCACTTCAATGGTCAATTTAAGCACAGATAGGTTGATTAATGTGTTCTTTGATTTGTTATTTTTTAATATATGGTATTCAACTTGTTTGATGTGGATGTTTTTATCACGCATTGCAACAGTGGCATGCTGCGTCCTTTTGTATTGTAAAAGGTGCTGTGTTTGCATTTTGCTGTTATAAACTACTTGCATCTTAAGTCATGATTTGAGATGTACCACTGTCAGTTTCACCCATGAACAATTAGCAAAACACAATCATATAGAGAAAGAAGAATGTTAATTTCTAAATACAAAAAGTCAAGAACAACAATGAATAAAATAGAAAAGGCACAATAATTTACTTGAAAAACCACACTGTGCCATGAAAAAATAAACCTGTCATGGTATCCTCTGAGCTCGTTGGCTGAAAATAGATTGCAAGTCTTCCTGGGGTTCTACATTTCATAAGATTATGTGGCAGTGGATTGCCGTTGGCAATGAGCAGTGTTGAGGTCAACTTTGTCCCTGTAGCATCAAAACAAAGGCCTGCGAGACAGGAAAACAGGTACAGAGACACTGAGATAATACTCTTGCACATTAAAGAAACAGGTATTTATCTGTAATGCAATCAAAGACTAGCATGGAATAAATAATATTTCACTTTACTGATTTAGTGTGGCTTACAGGCCAATCAAGGCAAGCATCTCAATTGCATACTCCTCACATCCTCTCCTCTGTCTCAAAACCCATTGGATGAGAAAGCAAGAGGTCCCTACCCTCTGACCTTGTTACCCAGACTCCTTGTTCCGGCCAAAAGCTATGCCCACAGATGTTAAGTTTCTTCTCTGCATTGAGTCTGGATCTGAGTACCTCCCTGACCCTTCACCCAATGCGAACACATTCAGGGCTGGCTGATATGTCCAGAAACCGATGGGTTGGGCCAGAGCCAGAACACACGTGGGTAAAGTGGTGGTTTTAAAATGTATAAATTGTCTCTAACTAATCAGTATCAAAGACTATCTAATCGCTGATGACTTTTGTAAAATGCCCTTTGTCACCATAAATGACTTCAATGACGGCAGTCTCAGACTGAAGTATGTAGCAAACAGCAGAGCAGCATAAGACTTGTTTAAGTCATCAGGCTACCTCCAACCATCTCCTACAATGGGTTTTGAGAAGGTGAGGACGAGAGGAGTATGCAATTGAGATTCTCTCAAGGATTACATACACCAAACCCATGGAGGTTGAGAAGAGGCACTCACCAACGAATGCTACAGTCGGTCAGTTCTATGGGTCGTTCTCACAAGAAGGAGCACACCTTCTGTGGTCTGAAGGGGTTTGTGCTGGAAGAGACCCCAGTGAGCAGGGGGTCCTGGAGGGCATTCTGCATGCAGAATTGCTGAAGCTCTGCAGCTGCCTGGGACACCTGAAAAGACAACACAGGAATATAGTTGTGAAAAGGAAGCCCTACCTGTTGCACTCCTAACTAGCTAGACTCATACAAGTCTGTAAATATCCTCCTTAAATGAGGTGTTGTCAATAGTATGGCGTGAACACAGTTCCTTTAATTAACGTTAGGCTTTTCTTGCTGTTCCAATTACTGTTGGAAATAATTATCCTGGGGCGTTAAGCCACACTCAATCGCTGTGCTTTAGCCTCTAGACCCGATAACGAATAATTCAATTGGAGATAATTTAGCAGAATATTGTGTTTTTCATGGCTAGATCTCCATTTGTGCGCCTAGACTCCACGCCCTTAGCGCTAGCTAGCTACTGATGCTAGTTTCCTGGGTATGTTTACCAAATAGATTTACGTGTGAAATAGATTCTTACCTTCACTCTGTTTATGCTCGCTTCAAAACGCAGCTGCTGGACAATTTTCTTCATCGCAACGAGGTTTGATGAGCCAGACATCTTTACTATTTCCTAGAAATGATGCGATGTGCTGTTAGCTCGACAGACACGCAGAGCACAGCTGGTCAGACATCCGGTTGTGATTGTTGCGCAGTCGCAGTGTGGCACAGTAAGCGACCGCACCTCCTGTTATAAACCACTAGGGGCGCCAAGCACAACGTTGAAAATGATCAAATATGTTTATTGCAATTTCAGAGCAGCATATATGATAGCACCTCGTTTTTAAAAATGTAGAATAAAGCATTAAAATATTAATTATATATCTGGAGAGAAAACAATGTGTAAACATTCCCATGGCTAGTCAGTAGCCTATTCATAGCTTTTCCCAAATTGGAAAATATCTGTAGTGATATGGAACCCCAATTTATCCAAATTCAAATTTGGCTGTAACTTGGCGAAAACTTGGAGAAGCTTTGCTTAATAAAAATCTATATATAAAAGAGAAAGAAAAAACATTGCCATGTCCAATAAAGTGCTCTCTGATTGAATCAAGTTTTGTTGAACGACAATGTGCCACTGTTCAGTTTAAATCCGTGATCAAGCAACATGAGTTGCACAAAAATAGGTCTCCGTGGCATCCTGAGGCAGTGGTGGAGTTAACATGGGTCACGTTCATTAGGGCACACAACAGAAGAAAAAAAAAATGAGTGCATCTTATTGGACAGATCCAGGTATTATTTCCCTGTTTCAGTCCATGTTCGGTGCCTAATGAACACTGCCATGGATTGTCATCTGAGTGGTCCATCGAGTCCACAGTAATATAAATGGTACTGGAGTGTCTTCAGGTGAGACTCTGACCCTAACGAGAAGATACTGCAGCAGTCTCCACCAGTCTCTGTGCTTTGACCTGACCTGAGTGTCTTCTCTACTGTGGATGGTGTTGGACTCCTGCCAGCTCCCTTGTTTTGAACTGCCTGCGGAGGAGGAGCTTAGGAGCTCCCTTGTTTTGAACTGCCTGCGGAGGAGGAGCTTAGGAGCTCCCTTGTTTTGAACTGCCTGCGGAGGAGGACAATAGTTAACCACAGAGTTTGTTTGAGAGAACTTAAGTTAGTTATGATCAATGATACCAATTTGATAAAACTATTATCTAAATGTAGGAATCAAAAAAAAAAAAAAAAAAAAAAAAAAAAAAAAGGGATTTATCTCACAAAACCATAATGACTACAAATATCATCTTCACTGATGACTACTACAGTGAGCTGGCATAGAGCATAGAGTGACGTAACTAGTAACCTGTACCTCCCGTCTGGTATGAGGCATAATGTGCGGTAGAGATCAGCTGTGGAGGGCATGCCAGCGTCAGAGGCAGCGTTAGGAGTTGAGAACGCGGTGTGCGTCCGGGATTTGGTCAGCATGACAGGGGTGGAGGGGATCCTCATCTCTGGTTCACTACCTAGAGAGGAACAAGGACTTGTGACCAATCACTCAAAACACCATATGATTCACAAAAGATCATTGGTGTTTTTTGTGCCGATGCCGCATTATACAGTATGCTGCCCATCTTCCAATACAAGATTTTCTACACACATTTCCCGACAGAATCTGCAGTATACATTTTCCATTCATTCCTATCTGGATTAGCAATACGAATCGTTGCTGTGGCAATCATGACTTACTGATTGATAATGCACACGGGGTTTCTGACGTGGAATGTCTTTTGCGGTCCACGAACGGAGTCATGTTCAAGAACTGATTCTTGAGCCACAAGGCGCGGTCTTCCTCAAAAGCCTTTTTCTGTGAACACAAAAGGGGAAAAAAAAGGTAGGTAAAACACAGTTAAGTGACAACTTGACAAAATATGACATTTCCAACTGGAGAACAAAATGGATACCTCATGACCAAGTCGAATGGCAGCGTCAGTAAAGTTCTTTCTCTCCTTCTCAAAGTTATTCCTCTGCTCGTCGAAGAGCCTCCACTCCTCTTTGAGACGCTCCTTCTCCTCCAGAGTGTAGCAATCATTCAGCAGAGCAGCAGTCTCGTCATCATAGCAGGGAGAGTTGAGCTGCCCCACACACACACACACACACACACACACACACACAGAGAGAGAGAAGGAAAGAGAACACTTGACTGACTTACTCCTGTAAGTGTCAAATTCAAGGCAATAACAGATGTACTGTAGATCAAAACAAATCTTGTGTGTCACATGCGTCAGATACAACTGGTGTAGACTTTACCGCAATAAAATATATAGTAACACAAGAGGAATAAAATAAAAACACAAGAATGGGAGCTACATACAGGGAGTACCAGATCAATGTGGAGCTATATACAGGGAGTACCAGATCAATGTGGAGCTATATACAGGGAGTACCAGATCAATGTGGAGCTATATACAGGAAGTACCAGTACCAGATCAATGTGGAGCTATATACAGGGAGTACCAGATCAATGTGGAGCTATATACAGGGAGTACCAGTACCAGATCAATGTGGAGCTATATACAGGGAGTACCAGATCAATGTGGAGCTACATACAGGAAGTACCAGATCAATGTGGAGCTATATACAGGAAGTACCAGATCAATGTGGAGCTATATACAGGAAGTACCAGATCAATGTGGAGCTATATACAGGAAGTACCAGATCAATGTGGAGCTATATACAGGAAGTACCAGATCAATGTGGAGCTATATACAGGAAGTACCAGATCAATGTGGAGCTATATACAGGAAGTACCAGATCAATGTGGAGCTATATACAGGGAGTACCAGATCAATGTGGAGCTATATACAGGGAGTACCAGATCAATGTGGAGCTATATACAGGAAGTACCAGATCAATGTGGAGCTACATACAGGAAGTACCAGATCAATGTGGAGCTATATACAGGGAGTACCAGTACCAGATCAATGTGGAGCTATATACAGGGAGTACCAGATCAATGTGGAGCTATATACAGGGAGTACCAGATCAATGTGGAGCTATATACAGGGAGTACCAGTACCAGATCAATGTGGAGCTATATACAGGGAGTACCAGTACCAGATCAATGTGGAGCTATATACAGGGAGTACCAGATCAATGTGGAGCTACATACAGGGAGTACCAGTACCAGATCAATGTGGAGCTACATACAGGGAGTACCAGTACCAGATCAATGTGGAGCTATATACAGGGAGTACCAGTACCAGATCAATGTGGTGCTATATACAGGGAGTACCAGTACCAGATCAATGTGGAGCTACATACAGGGAGTACCAGATCAATGTGGAGCTACATACAGGAAGTACCAGATCAATGTGGAGCTATATACAGGGAGTACCAGATCAATGTGGAGCTATATACAGGGAGTACCAGATCAATGTGGAGCTACATACAGGAAGTACCAGATCAATGTGGAGCTACATACAGGAAGTACCAGATCAATGTGGAGCTACATACAGGGAGTACCAGTACCAGATCAATGTGGAGCTATATACAGGGAGTACCAGATCAATGTGGAGCTACATACAGGGAGTACCAGTACCAGATCAATGTGGAGCTATATACAGGGAGTACCAGTACCAGATCAATGTGGAGCTATATACAGGAAGTACCAGATCAATGTGGAGCTATATACAGGAAGTACCAGATCAATGTGGAGCTATATACAGGAAGTACCAGATCAATGTGGAGCTATATACAGGGAGTACCAGTACCAGATCAATGTGCAGAGGTATGAGGTAGATATGTACATGAAGAAAGATGCATTTGTAACTCGATTTGAAAAGAGTCTTGTGTTGCGTTGTGAGTCTAACTAACCTGTAGAAGTTGCTGCTGGGTCTGGATGAAGTCTTTACACTGCTGGACCTCCAGTCTCATCCTCTCCATCTCCTCCTCGTGGATCTGTCTAGGGACCAGATCTTTACCAGCACGCTGCTGGCTCTGCTGCACCAGGGAGGCTGGGAGGTGGATGATACAACACATTATGATCAATGGTGGAGAAGAAAACTCCCTGTGACATATAGAATGTCTTGGCAGCAGAGTAGTAGTATAGTACTGATAGTGATTTTATGACAGTCAGCCATGAATGGATTCTTTCATTTTGAGTTACAGATTGTCTACTTCCATGATAATATGTATGATGGGATGTGTTTGTACCCTGGCTGTCCAGTCTCTCCATGTGGTTCTTTAGTTTCCTCCACTGCTGTCGGATGCTATTGGTCAGCTGCTCCCGGGCATGGTCACAGGACTGATCCAGGGTCTCCCTACTGCAGTCACCTACCTCCTCCTCCTCCTCCTCCTCTTCCTCCCTGTCCGAGCTGGCCTGAAAGCACAACAATAGGCATGATCACTCCTCTACTATGTTTATAGCGAAATGTCACTTCCATTCTACGTCAAACGCTTTGAGAATTTCTGAATGGCTCTACATAGATATAGATGAGATTCATGATTAACATTTGCAGTGGAGTATTTCAATAATTATTCTAATTAATCTATAACCACGCAAAAATAACTAAGTAGACTATTGCTAGAGTGTCTCAGATAGGACAATCTATCAATTTACCCGTTCCAGGCTGTCTTGCACACAGTCTCCTCTGGAGCTGGATTTCCTAGGACTAGGACTCAGAATGGACACCATCTCCCTCTTCATCTGCTGCAACACCTTGTTCAGCTCAACGTTCTCCAGCATCAGGGCCCTCTGACGACCCTCGTAGACACTCAGCAGGGACTTGTACATCTCCCCCTCATGTCTACAACCATGGAAAATAAACACATACTCATCAAAGCGGGGATCTCCAAAGCGATGTAGGATTTGTTGCGTCAAGAGTTGACGAAAGCACCCAAAACAGACATGGTTCAGCTAGATGAGAATGGCTACCTGGCCTCCACCTTTCCAGTCTTCCATTGGCTTCTCTTCCCATCAGCCCGTCCCAAGAAGTTCAATACATCAATCTCTAGTAGATATAAAAGGGAGGAAAATTGGAATGAGTTGCTATATAGGCCTAGATCATATTTCAGTGTTCTCAGTTTAAAAAGAAAAAAATTGAAAATAATAATAATAAATAAACATATATATATATTTTTTTTTAAGAGGACACTTGGTTGCAAACATATTCACATTTCCAACAACCTTTGGAATGAGGAGGAGGAAACAATTGTCTTGAGACCATGCTCCAGCACCCCTACCTAGTTCCTTATCTCTCTTGTCCACCAGTAGCTGGTTGAGGCGTTCTTTGAGCTTGGTGCGCTCCCTCTCCTTCCTCTTGGCGTCATGGCTGTACTGAGAGGCTCTGCTGGCAATGATTTTCTGGAGCTTCTGCACCTGTGGTGTGTTCAGTAGGGTGAAACTTTTTGAAACGGGCATGTAATACCAGAACTTATCCAATAAGAACACAGAGTTTTGTTTTCGCTTACAAAATGTTTTGCTATGGTGTGCACTACTGAGCAAGATGCTACATTTTCCATGGATGCTTGCAGCTACGTAAGCACATCACTCAATGATTAAAAATTTTATGACAAAGTCTTTACCTCATCTTTTTCTGTTTTCAGGCAGTTCTGCAGAGTCTTGTTTTTGAGTTGAAGCCGCCTTTCTGCCTCGTGCAATCCTGACTTCTCTCTTTTGTAGAGATCCAGTTGATCCTTTGGGTAATTGCATACTTGCTGAACATATTATATCAACACAATTTTTCATACTCAAGATCATAACAATAGACATGTTGTATTCTAAGCAGTAAGCACCTTTCAGGACACCGTCAAAACTCAACTTAGCTCCCCATGCTAGTGTTTACTGACGATCAATCCTGCCTGGAAAACGATCTATGGGAAAGACTGCCTGGCTGACCTTGAGTCTGGAGTTGGTGATCTGCAGGTGTTCCAGGGTGCTGGAGCTCTTCAGCTGCTCCGTCTCCTGCTCCTGCAGACTGCGCTGGCTGCGGCGGTGTATCTGAAGCAGCTCATACATGACGTTCAGGGCTGGCACCGTGTTCAGCCCCACGCTTCCCTCTGGTGAGCTGGCCTCAATACAGGCAGAGGAGAACCCCAGAGAGTGCATCTCCTGTACAAGCCCCAAAAGAGGGCAGACAAATGGGTCAGCAGCATACAGTGAAAAATAAACTAGATCAATTAGCAACTTCAGATACACAGATACATTTTTCCAAATGTAGCCTAAATAATGGTCATTTCAGTACCTGATTGATGTATGAGGTACACTGGGGAACATTCTCCTCAGTGCAGAAGGCACTCAACACATTGTAGGAGCTCTTGGACAGTGTCATGGTGGAGGAGTGCGTTGTAGGGAAGTTGTCATGATGCCTCGAGGGGGACATCGTCATTCTTGATACGCTGGAGATCTCATGGTTTTCTAAACACAGTGGGTGAAATAGAGTGAACAACCAATTTATGAATTACAAGTTGACAGGCAGTTGATGATGAGGCTTGAAGAAAATAATAATACTTGTGCACAAAAATAGGGCTAAATCCCACACCATCCAACAAAAACCCATATAAAAATAAACAATTATCTATTTTGTCCCTGGGTCCCCATTTGAATTCGATTACCTATTGATGGCTCTATGGTTGCTGTTGTCCACCAGTCTCCCATGTTGTCAATACAGAGTCAGGACAGTTGGGAGGTCATCCACGAGATGACAGACCGACCGACTGGAGGCTGCACTCCCTGGACCAGAATGCTGAAATAGAGCATCAAGCCAACGACATAAAACTCCAACGCAGGATAAACTAGGTTGATTCTTTACCAACGCCACGCGGGATTAAACGTCATCTGTGTGTTGTGCCAGCATGGGACGGGTTGGGGGTGCATAGGGCTTTCAGGCCTTGGCAGATACACTGGACTAGTAGTAGAGTGATACTTGGAGCTTGAGTAAAGACAGTTGGCATGTTAACTTTAACTAGGCTATGTATGTGGCTGTATGCCAGAGGAAGGCCTGTAGACACCCACACAGAAATGCCATAGACTGCGGTGTGTGCAAGGTTGAATTAACAATGTCAGTGACACTGAATTCAAAATGCTTAGTTTGAGAAAAATAGCTTAACAGAGGCAACTGCAGACTCATTCAAGAATGCCTCTTCAGTACTTCATTGTTTTATTTGACTCTAAAATATGATCCTTAAGATTTCCTGGTGACAAGATCAACCACATTCTACACTCTAACCACTCCCCTTTAAAATAGGTGAAAGTACAGTTTGACGAGCTCTGTTTAAACATACATTGTCCCTTGTAGACATAAACATGGTAGACCGGACTGCCTCAATTGGTTTGGGAAACACATGATACCACCAGAGTAGGTTAGTCGAGCCACAGTGGCAGTGGCTATGTAGGAAAACACTTTCTCAGGTGCACTTTTCCACTGACCCAGACTGTATCTTACGTACACTGATACCCAGTCCCATTTAACCTGTCTGTGATTTAACTTTGCCCTATGTCACACTGAGGGAAAAGTTAACACATCCACTGCGCCGCCATCTAAATCCAAAAAACAACAACCAACTAGGTAACTAACAAGAAGCAAACATTCTAGCTAGTTGACATTATCATTGGGTGTATACACTTTGGCACATTTTCATACAGTTCATCTTATTGAACTGCTGCATGCGAGTCAAACAAACAATTCATTCATTTTTTATTTAACAAGGAAAGTCAGTTAAGAGCAAATTATAATTTACAATGACGGCCTACCTACAGGGTCAGCACCTGGAGCAAAGTAGGGTTAAGTGCCTTGCTCAAGGACACATCGACAGTTTGTTTTTTAATCACCTTGTCGACTCGGGTATTCGAACCAGCGACCTTTCGGTTAGCGGCCCAACGCCCTAACAGCTGGGCTACCTGGCACCCAAACAGGAGGCTAACTTAGTCACACATGTAGTCAGAAGACAAGTCCAAGTTAGGTAGCGAACTGTCTAAACGTTAGCTAAACTAATGACTAACGTGAGACAGTTTTCTTGACGTACCTACAGTAACGTTCCCTAGCCAAACAGAAAGCTGCTAGCTAACTCCGTGTTCATGAAACCTTGTGTAATAACTACGTGTGTATGAAGTTAGCTAGCTAACAAAGCTAACAAGACCGTGGCTGGATACTCACTTGACTCGGTCCGCCTGCCTCAGCCGACTCTATGCGTACAATTCGGTCTAGTTGTTCACAGTGAACGCCAAAAGCCACTTGGATAATTCTCCTCGACTCGACTCGACTCGACTCGCTGAGGTCCAGTTGGTGTTCTGGCTTCCAAACAAACACCACGGTGATTGGCGAATGCGTTGTCAAGCAACCAGTATCAGCCCGCCGTGTTGGATCACGCGCACACCTTTGACGGCCGATTTATGCAAATAAGGAAGGCAGCCAGGTGCGCTGTAGTGCTGTTCTATCGAGATGTACACCAAACTCAGAACTTAGTCTGGGTGTCAATTTACTGTTGATGTTTAGAAAATTTGTATGCACAAGGTGACATTTCGAAATTTGCTAGTGCATCAGCAGTTTTCCACTTCTTATGTCAGCTAACATGATTTAGATCACTAGGTAAGGTCGTCTAGCCAGCTATCTTAACCTTGTAGTAGGCTGATCTCCAGGTGGCCCCGTTGATTTTGTTAGTCACTTTCACTCCGATATTATATGAACATATTTGGATTGCAAGAACTTAGCTTTAAAACTGCAGAAGTTTCTCTACCACCACATGGCAAAATGTGTAAAATGGCTGGAAATTAGCATTAAAATGGCAAAAAAAATATTCACCCCATGGCATAATGTGTAGGATTGCAGAAACTCTACTTTAACACTACAAAAAGTAACCACTGCCAAGAGGGGGAGGGGGAACACCGAATCTTGCTTAGGCTAGAGGCTATAGGTGCTTCTGCCTGATGAGCTCTGATGTTTTCCTGAACTTTCCAATACCTTTCTGATGCATTTTGCTGATAGTTACTACTTCCCCATAGTCAAGAACTCATGGTTTTGGAATGTTAAAAAAGTCAATTTTAAGTGAAAAAATATAGAAAGTTCTAACTGCATAAACCCATTTTAACTTGGCGCTGTAGTATGGTCTAGGCTAGTCTAGACAGAAATAATGGCACACAAGCAAAAAAACAACACTGTCAGACATCTTAAAGTAAATGATGTTGTCACATCATTGTTCAGTGATTATAGTAATTCGTCGGATTATCATACTGACTCAACCTTGGTAGAATAGTATTATTCTATAATTTATGTATTAAAAAAACTACAGTTTTCTTAAAAACTAATTAAGAAGTGTCAGATAGAACCTGTATCTGAGATTAAATCCCCCTAAAAAAAAAAAAGATTTACAAATGTCTCAGGATTTTGATACTCTGCAATTTAGGTACCTTTAAGGTGAGGACCTTAATGGGTTATGAAAGAAGAAGTCACTACAAAACAGCTCTGAGATCTGTCATGTGAAAATGTGGATTATCATTATCTCAGAACTTTGCAATGCGTAGACAGAACCTTATAGTCCGAAGGGTCACGATTTCTAAATACATAATAACCCACCACTCAGATTATATTTTTGCTCACCAAAAAGTTTGAGAACACCTGCTCTAGTATAATTGTGTTTCCATCAGGAGTGTGACACTAAAGACTTAGGTCGAGCAGAACCAACAACCTCTGCGTCATTCAAGACAGTTGCTTTGTGAGAAGGTGTTGAAGTTCACAGTTTAGCCATTGTTATGTAAATGCAGGATGAAAAGTACCCAGGGCCTGGGCTTGGCCCCATGTCTGGGCATGTCCGCCGGAGCCATGGCCCAGTGATGTTAACTAGTAAATACAAGCAAAAATACAATACTACCCATAGCACAATTTAATTGTTCATACATGATTACAGAATGTTCATACGTAATAAAATCAAATATCAAAAATAATATATTCCTTATTGATCACCATATACAAACCTTAAACAACTTTCAAAATACATTTCCCAACACATGAATAGAGCTTTAATGCCTACTAAGATAAGTCACACACACACACACACACACACACACACACACACACACACACACACACACGCTTATGACTTCTTTATAGGGTCTATCCAAAGCAGCAGCAGAAGGTGGGTTCCTTGTCTATCTTGTACTTCCCAGAGTCAGGCTGGTCTCTACACTCAGCCATAAAGGCCTGGAGCTGGGACACCATGATCCTGTCCTTCTGGTGTTGCTGAAAAGAAACAGTATGGCATTTAACTTTCTGAACGTCTACATACAGTACTATACTATTACCATGTTACACAACCACTGTATTGTGTGCTGTAACGTTACATAAACCAGGAAGTAGAAGCAACATTAAACCAGATCATTCAAGTACCATCTTTTCTCATTGAACGGGTATACACAAGATAAAAAGAGATGGTTACTTTTGATTATGTCATGTCATGTTAATTAAAGTCAAAAAGCTGACCTTGATGGTCTCGTATGTGTCTGTGATGAGGGCAATGGACAGACTGAGCACCATGTAAATGAAAAGAGAGATGAAGGAGAAGAGGTAGAGCCTGCTGAACAGCCACATCATGTATCTCTTCTCTCTCATCTTCTGGAACGTGGAGTACAAGTCATCACTGTTGATCAGAGAGAACAGGCACTCCGTCACCTTGTCCAAGGTCCGGAACTGGTAGAAAATCAATCGGTAACACTTTGCATTAAGGTATATTGTGTAATAAAGGCTTTTTAAAGGGATTATAAGTAGTTTATAACACATTGGTTAAAATGTATATACTGGACTGACCTTATATACACTACTGGTCAAAAGTTTTAGAACATTGTAGAATAATAGTGATGACATCAAAACTATGAAATAACACATATGGAATCATGTAGTAACCAAAAAAGTGTTATACAAATCAAAATACATTTTATATTTGAGATTCTTCCAGCCTTTGCCATTCTCTCAACCAGCTTCATGAGGTAGTCACCTGGAATGCATTTCCTTCTTTCCTTCTTAATGCGTTTGAGCCAATCAGTTGTGTTGTGACAAGGTAGGGGTGGTATACAGAAGATATCCCTATTTGGTAAAAGACCAAGTCCATATTATGGCAAAAACAGCTCAAATATGCAAAGAGAAATAACAGTCCATCATTACTTTAAGACAGGAAGGTCAGTCAATACAGGAACATTTCAAGAACTTTGAAAGCTTCTTCAAGTGCAGTCGCAAAAACCATCAAGCGCTATGATGAAACTGGCTCTCATGAGGACCGCCACAGGAATGGAAGACCCAGAGTTACCTCTGCTGCAGAGGATAAGTTTATTAGAGTTACCAGCCTCAGAAAATGCAGCCCAAATAAATACTTCACAGAGTTCAAGTAACAGACACATCCCAACAACAACTGTTCAGAGGAAACTGTGAATCAGGCCTTCATGGTCGAATTGCTGCAAAGAAACCACTACTAAAGGACACCAATAATAAGAAGAGACTTGCTTGGGCCAAGAAACACAAGCAATGGACATTAGATCGGTGGAAATCCTTTCGGTCTGTAGTCCAAATTTGAGATTTTTGGAAGAATCTCAAATATAAAATATATTTTGATTTGTTTAACACTTTTTTGGTTACTACATGATTCCATATGTGTTATGTCATAGTTTTGATGTCTTCACTATTATTATTTTTAGTGTACCTACTTACTTTCTCATGATACGGCCCCAGAACAATCCAGCCACAGAAACAGTAGCCCAGGTAGATGAAGCCAGCGCAGCAGGAGAAGCGGATCACATTTGGAAACGCTGCCCTTAGGGTCAGAATTAGGATCTAGGAGGAATAAGGAACCTTACTCATCTATGTTTCACTATTTGAATATATACTGTCCTTTATGAACTGTATGTACTGTAATGTTCCCATTCAAAGAACAAATCATTACTGGGGTGCTGATGGAACATTGCTGTTAAATTGAGTTAATTTCTTACGTTAGGCCTTACGTTATATTTTTTAAAGAAACCCAGGTAGCGGATAACTCCAACCCAGACAAGCATTGTGGATGTCCCGAGCAAAATACTGCAGACATCATAGTTTGTAAGGTCCTAAAAAATACAGAAATATGAATGTCATATTTGACATACAGACACATTAACAAAATGTATGTGCTCAGGTGAAGCCACTACACCTTAGTCTGTATTCCTATTTTGAGGGCGGATCCAGCGATGGTCAGTGTATCGCTGACGATAATAAGAATATACCAGCCATCCACAAACTCCAGGCGCTCAGACCAGGACACAGCTTTACCAAAATAGGTGTGGAAGAATGCAGTGTAATGCTGAATGAGAGAAATACACACCATAAGCAAAAACACATCAATATTAACGCTATTGCTATAGTGAGTACGCCTACATGCTATCACGAATGCCTGACCGTATTCATGGTATGACCAATCCTAATATTTTACCTACAAAACCTATAAAGGAAGGTCTTCTTAACTTACAAACTGGAGCTGAGATCCATTGCAGACTGAGCGTGTGCACAAGATGACTGAGGTAAAGCAGGCGAGGATGACGAGGGAATCGAATAGCAAGAGGAAATTGTTGTTCTTCCCAGCTGCAAATTCATTCAAACAGTAAATCAGATCATGAGACTTTTTCCCATTCATATGGAACGGAGGCTGACAGATTACTGCCACTGCATATGGTAAGATCTCTACAGTAAATGTATGAAATGTGGACTGTAGAAACTTGGGAGGATGAACATGCTGAACAACATATTTAGAATATTTACTAAATGTTTTAAATGGTGCTCCCTTCTGGCATTGAGAGGCACAGCACTTGTTAGAACTACAATATGTTACAAATAAGGAGACGGTGACAGTCTGACTCAGCTCTCTAAACTTTCTAAATCTTGACTACTGAGGTCACAAAGAATGTAGCTATTACTCAGTCAAATCGTACACTGACTGAACTATTACAGTCAGTGAATCAAAGCATGATTATAATTTGTCTTTACCATACTGGGATGATCTTATAATATACTTACAAGTGCTTGCAACATTCCAGTCTTTACATTCATTGATTCCAACATTATTTTCTAAGTTAATCTTGATCCTCCCACTGTGTGCACGGTTGTCAAACATTATCTGCCAAAAATAAAGTCAAAGTCAAGGGTGACTGTAACCAGGCTTCAGCATATGGATTTCTATTACATTATAATTATTAATACATATTTCCGTTACACAAATTAATCAGTACACTTTGGGGACTCCATTTGTCTCCTCCATTGACACAGAGGACAGCTGCCTCACACTTAAAAGCCTAAAAGAGCTTGAGGAAGTGGTTTCCTGAGTCATACAACCCATCACCTACCATTATACTAAAGTCATAGCAGTCTGGGAGCTCGTGGTGGCGCACTGTCTGCAGGTTGATGGCTTTCAACGTGAGGTAGATGTTTACTGACAACAGCCTGAGTGAGAGACAGAGAAACATTTATCATTTATAGACTACATCAGAAGAAACCTAATGTAAGGGACCAACTGTAGTTTGAATGTTGGTCTGGTCAGTCACCTTTTAAAATCCAGAGAAAAGTTCATGTCTCTTGATAAAGTTTTATCATCCAGTGGCTCCAGAGGATGTATGGAAATACATTCTGTGAGAAAAAACACAAAGGTGTTCATAATATATTTAACGCACTTTAATGACATGACACATTTAGGTCTCTACACTTTCAGTGGAAACTCTTGTAATGGTTACAAACAATTCCCAAACTTCCTGTTTCTGCAGTCACATGAATGAACTGACAACGAGATCCTTTTCCAAAATTCCCATAAATACTATACAGTGACTCTACACAATTTTAGAAACTCCCTGCTCTTTCCATGACATAGACTGACAAGTTGAATCCAGCTGAAAGCAATGATCTCTTATTGATGTCACCTGTCAAATCCACTTCAATCATTGTAGGTGAAGAGGAGAAGACAGGTAAAACAATTATTTTTAATCCTTGAGACATGGATTGTGTATGTGTGCCATTCAGAGGTTGAATGGGCAAGACAAAATATTGAAGTGCCTTTGAATGGTAGTAGGTGCCAGGCATACCAGGTCGATGGTGTCAAGAACTGCAATGCTGCTGGGTTTTTCACGCTCAACAGTTTTCCGTGTGTATCAAGAATGGTCCACCACCCAAAGGACATCCAGCCAACTTGACAACAACTGTGGGAAACATTGGGTCAACATGGGCCAGCATCCCTGTGGAACGCTTTCGACACCTTGTAGAGTCCATGCCCCGACAAATTAAAGTTATTCTGAGGGCATAAGGGTGTGCAACTCAAAATTAGGAAGTTGTTCCTAATGTTTTGTACACTCAGTGTAAATCTACCACAGAAACAACAAACACTGAAAGCTGTGGGAAGCCAGAGATCTGTAAATAGGACAATAAGTCCACAGTCAGTGTTTGGTTGAGAATCCAAGCAGATATCTAACAGCAGGGATGTATTAACCCAACAAAATAACTTCCATACTGTTTATTCCCAGTCAATGTGGGCGCATATATTAAAACAAAAAATTATTCTCCCTTATTATACAGTATATATTTTTTAAGATATCTAAACCATGTTATTATCCTTTCGTATAGAACACTTGAGGCTAACACTAAAAATAAATACATAATGAAATGGTGTGCTCTTGTACCTTTGTCGACATGTGGGTCTATGTCAAAGGTGTCGTTGCCAGGGCAGATGCTGCCTTTCCTGTAGAACTCCTGACAGATGGTAAGAGGTGTGTACTCCCCCTCTATCCTCTCATATGCATGGTTCCCTACCGTCAGGTTCTGCAGGTTTATAAACTGAAAATAGGAAAATATGGTGAGACACGATATACAACCATGTTCTTGTCCGGATTTGTCTCAGGTGGTGCAAATGAGGAAACACACTATATTGTTTTGTCATCAGCATTTTTAGGGTTAGCTATAGTTTCAATATAAACAACACCTCGCTCCACTGTTTGATAAGTCTCGTATGACTCTGTGTAACAATTTTAGATGACACACCGGTGGTAAATACTGTGCTGTAATCTACAGAAGACAATTAACCCACACTGGCAGCCAACAAACAGTGAGAAAGACTCCATTGTTTTTAGGGTAATGTGGAGTTTTTAGGGTAATGTGATCTCTACATTACCCTATCGATGACGTAATAGATGTGGTCGTACACCTCTGCCCTGGTGTACACTGAGTAATTGTCCACACGTTGGTCCTTATATTCTTTCAGGAAGAGGTGTTTAAACACGACCAGGTTTTCCTCTTTAAAGGTCACCATCATCTCGTTACTCAATCCAAAAGACACTAACTGAGGAAAACAAACACGTAATAGATACACATATCAATTTCTGCGTAACACAAAGTATTTTTTAGATTGTCCTAAGTTAATAAAATATTTTTGATTTTAGAGACACTCATTCTAGGGACTTCCATAATTGTGAAATCCCACTCTGGCTCAAAGTCATGGTTTAATGGGGAAATGGTTAAATCTTTGAGTATTTCACTTCTCTCTAGGAGGGTATATTGTACCTATATTTCACATGACCAACAGTAGTAGCCTAACTCTCCTCCTACACTGTACTGTACTCTACGGTAGCCTACCTGGAACGTGATGATGGCAATTTTCAGAATCTGTAACATCAGTTTCCATGGTTTCCGGCCCCTGGCTTTATATTTTTCACAGGGGTTCATAAAGAAATACTTGAGGCTCCTCCTGAAGTCTTCCACCACTTTGGAATCACCGGGGCTCTGCCTGGAGACGAGGCACCGGGTGCAGTGGCCGTTTGGGCTCCTCTCCTCTGCTGGCCCCTGGGGCACATGGGGCTCCACATCATCCATCTGGGCAAGGAGATCCTTCTATACTGTAGATACCACTTGATTATTCACACACAGATTTACATGACAGCCAATGTCAAAGGAAGAAGCGGCAGTGGTTAAAATGAATCAGCATTCTGATTGTAATTTCAGCTGGTGTTTAGTCAAACACAGGATTTCACCATCTTGGAATTATAAACTAGTACTAGGCTACTGCAACTAATATAGACAGAGTCAGGCAGAGTTATTTACAATTCAATGTGATGAAAGAGAAAGCGAAGAGTTCAGCCGTTCCTTTCATTCTGATCTTCATCTAAACATGTTTGACTGCATTCAATTACTTATCTCTGTCATTTGCTTTTCTACTCCCATGAGCTGCATAAATACATTAAAACATGACTTCTAAGCAACTGTTACTTATTTTGCATTACTCATTAGCATGAAGATGTAGGCCTACAGCAGAGCAAACACATAACCAACTTTAAAAAATACCTTTATACTGGTAAAACGTAGGAACATGTAATGTGGTCCACACAAAGTTACAAAAGACAAACATTTACTGTCTCAAATTACCAAATATAAATCAGGATATAACCTCCTTATTTGCTCTAAATATTTAAATGTCTTAATTTTAACACTTTGCTAGGTTATTCCTACTAAATGTTTGCAAATAAGTGGAACAGCAACGGTTTATCATTTACCTATAATCCAGAGATGCTCCACAGAGCAGCTTGTTTAGCGCGTCAACAAACCCATTCCTCCTGTCGCCATCAGACAGAGCAGACACGGAGACACTGTGTCTGTCATTCTCGCACGTCATTCTGCGTTTTTTTGTGGGGAATAAAAAAAAAATCCCCGCGCTACAGACGGCTATAGGTCCGCTAATAAACCACTAGTAAAGACCATAGTTCCGCTAATAAACCACTTGTAAAGACCATAGTTGCGCTAATAAACCACTAGTAAAGACCATAGTTGCGCTAATAAACCACTAGTAAAGACCATAGTTGCGCTAATAAACCACTAGTAAAGACCATAGTTCCGCTAATAAAGCACTAGTAAAGACCATAGTTGCGCTAATAAACCACTTGTAAAGACCATAGTTCCGCTAATAAACCACTAGTAAAGACCATAGTTCCGCTAATAAACCACTTGTAAAGACCATAGTTCCGCTAATAAACCACTAGTAAAGACCATAGTTGCGCTAATAAACCACTAGTAAAGACCATAGTTGCGCTAATAAACCACTAGTAAAGACCATAGTTCCGCTAATAAAGCACTAGTAAAGACCATAGTTGCGCTAATAAACCACTAGTAAAGACCATAGTTGCGCTAATAAACCACTAGTAAAGACCATAGTTCCGCTAATAAACCACTTGTAAAGACCATAGTTCCGCTAATAAACCACTAGTAAAGACCATAGTTGCGCTAATAAACCACTAGTAAAGACCATAGTTCCGCTAATAAACCACTAGTAAAGACCATAGTTCCGCTAATAAACCACAAGTAAAGACCATAGTTCCGCTAATAAACCACTAGTAAAGACCATAGTTCCGCTAATAAACCACTTGTAAAGACCATAGTTGCGCTAATAAACCACTAGTAAAGACCATAGTTCCGCTAATAAACCACTAGTAAAGACCATAGTTGCGCAAATAAACCACTAGTAAAGACCATAGTTGCGCTAATAAACCACTTGTAAAGACCATAGTTGCGCTAATAAACCACTAGTAAAGACCATAGTTGCGCTAATAAACCACTAGTAAAGACCATAGTTGCGCTAATAAACCACTAGTAAAGGCCATAGTTCCGCTAATAAACCACTAGTAAAGACCATAGTTCCGCTAATAAACCACTAGTAAAGACCATAGTTCCGCTAATAAACCACAAGTAAAGACCATAGTTCCGCTAATAAACCACTAGTAAAGACCATAGTTCCGCTAATAAACCACTTGTAAAGACCATAGTTGCGCTAATAAACCACTAGTAAAGACCATAGTTCCGCTAATAAACCACTAGTAAAGACCATAGTTGCGCAAATAAACCACTAGTAAAGACCATAGTTGCGCTAATAAACCACTTGTAAAGACCATAGTTGCGCTAATAAACCACTAGTAAAGACCATAGTTGCGCTAATAAACCACTAGTAAAGACCATAGTTGCGCTAATAAACCACTAGTAAAGGCCATAGTTCCGCTAATAAACCACTAGTAAAGACCATAGTTCCGCTAATAAACCACTAGTAAAGACCATAGTTCCGCTAATAAAGCACTAGTAAAGACCATAGTTCCGCTAATAAACCACTAGTAAAGACCATAGTTCCGCTAATAAAGCACTAGTAAAGACCATAGTTCCGCTAATAAACCACTAGTAAAGGCCATAGTTGAGCTAATAAACCACTAGTAAAGACCATAGTTGCGCTAATAAACCACTAGTAAAGACCATAGTTCCGCTAATAAAGCACTATTAAAGACCATAGTTCCGCTAATAAACCACTTGTAAAGACCATAGTTGCGCTAATAAACCACTTGTAAAGACCATAGTTGCGCTAATAAACCACTTGTAAAGACCATAGTTGCGCTAATAAACCACTTGTAAAGACCATAGTTCCGCTAATAAAGCACAAGTAAAGACCATAGTTGCGCTAATAAACCACTTGTAAAGACCATAGTTGCGCTAATAAACCACTAGTAAAGACCATAGTTGCGCTAATAAACCACTAGTAAAGGCCATAGTTCCGCTAATAAACCACTAGTAAAGACCATAGTTCCGCTAATAAAGCACTAGTAAAGACCATAGTTCCGCTAATAAACCACTAGTAAAGACCATAGTTCCGCTAATAAAGCACTAGTAAAGACCATAGTTCCGCTAATAAACCACTAGTAAAGGCCATAGTTGAGCTAATAAACCACTAGTAAAGACCATAGTTGCGCTAATAAACCACTAGTAAAGACCATAGTTGCGCTAATAAACCACTAGTAAAGGCCATAGTTCCGCTAATAAACCACTAGTAAAGACCATAGTTCCGCTAATAAACCACTAGTAAAGACCATAGTTCCGCTAATAAACCACTAGTAAAGACCATAGTTCCGCTAATAAAGCACTAGTAAAGACCATAGTTCCGCTAATAAACCACTAGTAAAGACCATAGTTCCGCTAATAAAGCACTAGTAAAGACCATAGTTCCGCTAATAAAGCACTAGTAAAGACCATAGTTCCGCTAATAAAGCACTAGTAAAGACCATAGTTCCGCTAATAAAGCACTAGTAAAGACCATAGTTCCGCTAATAAAGCACTAGTAAAGACCATAGTTCCGCTAATAAAGCACTATTAAAGACCATAGTTCCGCTAATAAACCACTTGTAAAGACCATAGTTGCGCTAATAAACCACTTGTAAAGACCATAGTTGCGCTAATAAACCACTTGTAAAGACCATAGTTCCGCTAATAAACCACTTGTAAAGACCATAGTTCCGCTAATAAACCACTAGTAAAGACCATAGTTGCGCTAATAAACCACTAGTAAAGACCATAGTTGCGCTAATAAACCACTAGTAAAGACCATAGTTGCGCTAATAAACCACTAGTAAAGACCATAGTTCCGCTAATAAAGCACTAGTAAAGACCATAGTTCCGCTAATAAAGCACTAGTAAAGACCATAGTTCCGCTAATAAAGACCATAGTTCCGCTAATAAACCACTAGTAAAGACCATAGTTCCGCTAATAAACCACTTGTAAAGACCATAGTTCCGCTAATAAACCACTAGTAAAGACCATAGTTGCGCTAATAAACCACTAGTAAAGACCATAGTTGCGCTAATAAACCACTAGTAAAGACCATAGTTGCGCTAATAAACCACTAGTAAAGACCATAGTTCCGCTAATAAAGCACTAGTAAAGACCATAGTTGCGCTAATAAACCACTAGTAAAGACCATAGTTGCGCTAATAAACCACTAGTAAAGACCATAGTTCCGCTAATAAACCACTTGTAAAGACCATAGTTCCGCTAATAAACCACTAGTAAAGACCATAGTTGCGCTAATAAACCACTAGTAAAGACCATAGTTCCGCTAATAAACCACTAGTAAAGACCATAGTTCCGCTAATAAACCACTAGTAAAGACCATAGTTCCGCTAATAAACCACTAGTAAAGACCATAGTTCCGCTAATAAACCACTTGTAAAGACCATAGTTGCGCTAATAAACCACTAGTAAAGACCATAGTTCCGCTAATAAACCACTAGTAAAGACCATAGTTGCGCAAATAAACCACTAGTAAAGACCATAGTTGCGCTAATAAACCACTTGTAAAGACCATAGTTGCGCTAATAAACCACTAGTAAAGACCATAGTTGCGCTAATAAACCACTAGTAAAGACCATAGTTGCGCTAATAAACCACTAGTAAAGGCCATAGTTCCGCTAATAAACCAATAGTAAAGACCATAGTTCCGCTAATAAACCACTAGTAAAGACCATAGTTCCGCTAATAAAGCACTAGTAAAGACCATAGTTCCGCTAATAAACCACTAGTAAAGACCATAGTTGCGCTAATAAACCACTAGTAAAGGCCATAGTTCCGCTAATAAACCACTAGTAAAGACCATAGTTGCGCTAATAAAGCACTAGTAAAGACCATAGTTGCGCTAATAAACCACTAGTAAAGACCATAGTTGCGCTAATAAACCACTAGTAAAGACCATAGTTGCGCTAATAAACCACTAGTAAAGACCATAGTTCCGCTAATAAAGCACTAGTAAAGACCATAGTTGCGCTAATAAACCACTAGTAAAGACCATAGTTGCGCTAATAAACCACTAGTAAAGACCATAGTTCCGCTAATAAACCACTTGTAAAGACCATAGTTCCGCTAATAAACCACTAGTAAAGACCATAGTTGCGCTAATAAACCACTAGTAAAGACCATAGTTCCGCTAATAAACCACTAGTAAAGACCATAGTTCCGCTAATAAACCACTAGTAAAGACCATAGTTCCGCTAATAAACCACTAGTAAAGACCATAGTTCCGCTAATAAACCACTTGTAAAGACCATAGTTGCGCTAATAAACCACTAGTAAAGACCATAGTTCCGCTAATAAACCACTAGTAAAGACCATAGTTGCGCAAATAAACCACTAGTAAAGACCATAGTTGCGCTAATAAACCACTTGTAAAGACCATAGTTGCGCTAATAAACCACTAGTAAAGACCATAGTTGCGCTAATAAACCACTAGTAAAGACCATAGTTGCGCTAATAAACCACTAGTAAAGGCCATAGTTCCGCTAATAAACCACTAGTAAAGACCATAGTTCCGCTAATAAACCACTAGTAAAGACCATAGTTCCGCTAATAAAGCACTAGTAAAGACCATAGTTCCGCTAATAAACCACTAGTAAAGACCATAGTTGCGCTAATAAACCACTAGTAAAGGCCATAGTTCCGCTAATAAACCACTAGTAAAGACCATAGTTGCGCTAATAAAGCACTAGTAAAGACCATAGTTCCGCTAATAAAGCACTAGTAAAGACCATAATTCCGCTAATAAACCACTAGTAAAGACCATAGTTCCGCTAATAAAGCACTAGTAAAGACCATAGTTCCGCTAATAAACCACTAGTAAAGACCATAGTTGCGCTAATAAACCACTAGTAAAGACCATAGTTGCGCTAATAAACCACTAGTAAAGGCCATAGTTCCGCTAATAAACCACTAGTAAAGACCATAGTTCCGCTAATAAAGCACTAGTAAAGACCATAGTTCCGCTAATAAACCACTAGTAAAGACCATAGTTCCGCTAATAAAGCACTAGTAAAGATCATAGTTCCGCTAATAAACCACTAGTAAAGGCCATAGTTGAGCTAATAAACCACTAGTAAAGACCATAGTTGCGCTAATAAACCACTAGTAAAGACCATAGTTCCGCTAATAAAGCACTATTAAAGACCATAGTTCCGCTAATAAACCACTTGTAAAGACCATAGTTGCGCTAATAAACCACTTGTAAAGACCATAGTTGCGCTAATAAACCACTTGTAAAGACCATAGTTGCGCTAATAAACCACTTGTAAAGACCATAGTTCCGCTAATAAAGCACAAGTAAAGACCATAGTTGCGCTAATAAACCACTTGTAAAGACCATAGTTGCGCTAATAAACCACTAGTAAAGACCATAGTTGCGCTAATAAACCACTAGTAAAGGCCATAGTTCCGCTAATAAACCACTAGTAAAGACCATAGTTCCGCTAATAAAGCACTAGTAAAGACCATAGTTCCGCTAATAAACCACTAGTAAAGACCATAGTTCCGCTAATAAAGCACTAGTAAAGACCATAGTTCCGCTAATAAACCACTAGTAAAGGCCATAGTTGAGCTAATAAACCACTAGTAAAGACCATAGTTGCGCTAATAAACCACTAGTAAAGACCATAGTTGCGCTAATAAACCACTAGTAAAGGCCATAGTTCCGCTAATAAACCACTAGTAAAGACCATAGTTCCGCTAATAAACCACTAGTAAAGACCATAGTTCCGCTAATAAACCACTAGTAAAGACCATAGTTCCGCTAATAAAGCACTAGTAAAGACCATAGTTCCGCTAATAAACCACTAGTAAAGACCATAGTTCCGCTAATAAACCACTAGTAAAGGCCATAGTTCCGCTAATAAAGCACTAGTAAAGGCCATAGTTTCGCTAATAAAGCACTAGTAAAGACCATAGTTCCGCTAATAAAGCACTAGTAAAGACCATAGTTCCGCTAATAAACCACTAGTAAAGGCCATAGTTCCGCTAATAAACCACTAGTAAAGACCATAGTTCCGCTAATAAAGCACTAGTAAAGACCATAGTTCCGCAAATAAACCACTAGTAAAGACCATAGTTGCGCTAATAAACCACTAGTAAAGGCCATAGTTCCGCTAATAAAGCACTAGTAAAGGCCATAGTTCCGCTAATAAAGCACTAGTAAAGACCATAGTTCCGCTAATAAAGCACTAGTAAAGACCATAGTTCCGCTAATAAACCACTAGTAAAGACCATAGTTCCGCTAATAAAGCAATAGTAAAGACCATAGTTCCGCTAATAAACCACTAGTAAAGACCATAGTTGCGCTAATAAACCACTAGTAAAGACCATAGTTGCGCTAATAAACCACTAGTAAAGGCCATAGTTCCGCTAATAAACCACTAGTAAAGACCATAGTTCCGCTAATAAAGCACTAGTAAAGACCATAGTTCCGCTAATAAACCACTAGTAAAGACCATAGTTCCGCTAATAAAGCACTAGTAAAGACCATAGTTCCGCTAATAAACCACTAGTAAAGGCCATAGTTGAGCTAATAAACCACTAGTAAAGACCATAGTTGCGCTAATAAACCACTAGTAAAGACCATAGTTCCGCTAATAAAGCACTATTAAAGACCATAGTTCCGCTAATAAACCACTTGTAAAGACCATAGTTGCGCTAATAAACCACTTGTAAAGACCATAGTTGCGCTAATAAACCACTTGTAAAGACCATAGTTGCGCTAATAAACCACTTGTAAAGACCATAGTTCCGCTAATAAAGCACAAGTAAAGACCATAGTTGCGCTAATAAACCACTTGTAAAGACCATAGTTGCGCTAATAAACCACTAGTAAAGACCATAGTTGCGCTAATAAACCACTAGTAAAGGCCATAGTTCCGCTAATAAACCACTAGTAAAGACCATAGTTCCGCTAATAAAGCACTAGTAAAGACCATAGTTCCGCTAATAAACCACTAGTAAAGACCATAGTTCCGCTAATAAAGCACTAGTAAAGACCATAGTTCCGCTAATAAACCACTAGTAAAGGCCATAGTTGAGCTAATAAACCACTAGTAAAGACCATAGTTGCGCTAATAAACCACTAGTAAAGACCATAGTTGCGCTAATAAACCACTAGTAAAGGCCATAGTTCCGCTAATAAACCACTAGTAAAGACCATAGTTCCGCTAATAAACCACTAGTAAAGACCATAGTTCCGCTAATAAACCACTAGTAAAGACCATAGTTCCGCTAATAAAGCACTAGTAAAGACCATAGTTCCGCTAATAAACCACTAGTAAAGACCATAGTTCCGCTAATAAACCACTAGTAAAGGCCATAGTTCCGCTAATAAAGCACTAGTAAAGGCCATAGTTTCGCTAATAAAGCACTAGTAAAGACCATAGTTCCGCTAATAAAGCACTAGTAAAGACCATAGTTCCGCTAATAAACCACTAGTAAAGGCCATAGTTCCGCTAATAAACCACTAGTAAAGACCATAGTTCCGCTAATAAAGCACTAGTAAAGACCATAGTTCCGCAAATAAACCACTAGTAAAGACCATAGTTCCGCTAATAAACCACTAGTAAAGACCATAGTTCCGCTAATAAAGCACTAGTAAAGGCCATAGTTCCGCTAATAAAGCACTAGTAAAGACCATAGTTCCGCTAATAAAGCACTAGTAAAGGCCATAGTTCCGCTAATAAACCACTAGTAAAGACCATAGTTCCGCTAATAAAGCACTAGTAAAGACCATAGTTCCGCTAATAAACCACTAGTAAAGACCATAGTTCCGCTAATAAAGCACTAGTAAAGACCATAGTTCCGCTAATAAAGCACTAGTAAAGACCATAGTTCCGCTAATAAAGCACTAGTAAAGACCATAGTTCCGCTAATAAAGCACTAGTAAAGACCATAGTTCCGCTAATAAAGCACTAGTAAAGACCATAGTTCCGCTAATAAAGCACTATTAAAGACCATAGTTCCGCTAATAAACCACTTGTAAAGACCATAGTTGCGCTAATAAACCACTTGTAAAGACCATAGTTGCGCTAATAAACCACTTGTAAAGACCATAGTTGCGCTAATAAACCACTTGTAAAGACCATAGTTCCGCTAATAAAGCACAAGTAAAGACCATAGTTGCGCTAATAAACCACTTGTAAAGACCATAGTTCCGCTAATAAAGCACAAGTAAAGACCATAGTTGCGCTAATAAACCACTTGTAAAGACCATAGTTCCGCTAATAAACCACTAGTAAAGACCATAGTTGCGCTAATAAACCACTTGTAAAGACCATAGTTCCGCTAATAAACCACTAGTAAAGACCATAGTTGAGCTAATAAACCACTTGTAAAGACCATAGTTCCCCTAATAAACCACTAGTAAAGACCATAGTTGCGCTAATAAACCACTAGTAAAGACCATAGTTCCGCTAATAAACCACTTGTAAAGACCATAGTTGCGCTAATAAACCACTTGTAAAGACCATAGTTCCGCTAATAAACCACTAGTAAAGACCATAGTTCCGCTAATAAACCACTAGTAAAGACCATAGTTGCGCTAATAAACCACTTGTAAAGACCATAGTTGCGCTAATAAACCACTAGCAAAGACCATAGTTACGCTAATAAACCACTAGTAAAGACCATAGTTGCGCTAATAAACCACTAGTAAAGGCCATAGTTCCGCTAATAAACCACTAGTAAAGACCATAGTTCCGCTAATAAACCACTAGTAAAGACCATAGTTCCGCTAATAAAGCACTAGTAAAGACCATAGTTCCGCTAATAAACCACTAGTAAAGACCATAGTTGCGCTAATAAACCACTAGTAAAGGCCATAGTTCCGCTAATAAAGCACTAGTAAAGACCATAGTTCCGCTAATAAACCACTAGTAAAGGCCATAGTTCCGCTAATAAAGCACTAGTAAAGACCATAGTTCCGCTAATAAAGCACTAGTAAAGACCATAGTTCCGCTAATAAAGCACTAGTAAAGACCATAGTTCCGCTAATAAAGCACTAGTAAAGACCATAGTTCCGCTAATAAACCACTAGTAAAGGCCATAATTGAGCTAATAAACCACTAGTAAAGACCATAGTTGCGCTAATAAACCACTTGTAAAGACCATAGTTCCGCTAATAAACCACTAGTAAAGACCATAGTTGCGCTAATAAACCACTAGTAAAGACCATAGTTCCGCTAATAAACCACTTGTAAAGACCATAGTTGCGCTAATAAACCACTTGTAAAGACCATAGTTGCGCTAATAAACCACTTGTAAAGACCATAGTTCCGCTAATAAACCACTAGTAAAGACCATAGTTGCGCTAATAAAGCACTAGTAAAGACCATAGTTCCGCTAATAAACCACTAGTAAAGACCATAGTTCCGCTAATAAACCACTAGTAAAGACCATAGTTCCGCTAATAAACCACTAGTAAAGACCATAGTTCCGCTAATAAACCACTAGTAAAGACCATAGTTCAGCTAATAAACCACTAGTAAAGACCATAGTTCCGCTAATAAACCACTAGTAAAGACCATAGTTCCGCTAATAAACCACTAGTAAAGGCCCAGTGCACTAGTTTTGTGAAAATATAATTTTTTACCAAAATATATTTGTACATATATATACATCTTTTTCAGATTTTTCAGGGGCTGCAGCGCCCTCAGCACCCCTACTTCCCACAGCTATGTGTCACCGTGGTCCCACCCCCCCAATACAGTAGGCCCATGTTTACAGCTATGTGTCACCGTGGTCCCACCCCCCCCAATACAGTAGGCCCATGTTTACAGCTATGTGTCACCGTGGTCCCACCCCCCCAATACAGTAGGCCCATGTTTACAGCTATGTGTCACCGTGGTCCCACCCCCCCCAATACAGTAGGCCCATGTTTACAGCTATGTGTCACCGTGGTCCCACCCCCCCCAATACAGTAGGCCCATGTTTACAGCTATGTGTCACCGTGGTCCCACCCCCCCCAATACAGTAGGCCCATGTTTACAGCTATGTGTCACCGTGGTCCCACCCCCCCCAATACAGTAGGCCCATGTTTACAGCTATGTGTCACCGTGGTCCCACCCCCCCAATACAGTAGGCCCATGTTTACAGCTATGTGTCACCGTGGTCCCACCCCCCCCAATACAGTAGGCCCATGTTTACAGCAATGTGTCACCGTGGTCCCACCCCCCCCAATACAGTAGGCCCATGTTTACAGCTATGTGTCACCGTGGTCCCACCCCCCCAATACAGTAGGCCCATGTTTAAAGCTATGTGTCACCGTGGTCCCACCCCCCCCCCCCAATACAGTAGGCCCATGTTTACAGCTATGTGTCACCGTGGTCCCACCCCCCCAATACAGTAGGCCCATGTTTACAGCTATGTGTCACCGTGGTCCCACCCCCCCCAATACAGTAGGCCCATGTTTACAGCTATGTGTCACCGTGGTCCCACCCCCCCAATACAGTAGGCCCATGTTTACAGCTATGTGTCACCGTGGTCCCACCCCCCCCCCCTAAACCACTTGTAAAGACCATAGTTCCGCTAATAAACCACTAGTAAAGACCATAGTTGCGCTAATAAAGCACTAGTAAAGACCATAGTTGCGCTAATAAACCACTAGTAAAGACCATAGTTCCGCTAATAAACCACTAGTAAAGACCATAGTTCCGCTAATAAACCACTAGTAAAGACCATAGTTCCGCTAATAAACCACTAGTAAAGACCATAGTTCAGCTAATAAACCACTAGTAAAGACCATAGTTCCGCTAATAAACCACTAGTAAAGACCATAGTTCCGCTAATAAACCACTAGTAAAGACCATAGTTCCGCTAATAAACCACTAGTAAAGACCATAGTTCCGCTAATAAACCACTAGTAAAGACCATAGTTCCGCTAATAAAGCACTAGTAAAGACCATAGTTCCGCTAATAAACCACTAGTAAAGACCATAGTTCCGCTAATAAAGCACTAGTAAAGACCATAGTTCCGCTAATAAAGCACTAGTAAAGACCATAGTTCCGCTAATAAAGCACTAGTAAAGACCATAGTTCCGCTAATAAAGCACTAGTAAAGACCATAGTTCCGCTAATAAAGCACTAGTAAAGACCATAGTTCCGCTAATAAAGCACTATTAAAGACCATAGTTCCGCTAATAAACCACTTGTAAAGACCATAGTTGCGCTAATAAACCACTTGTAAAGACCATAGTTGCGCTAATAAACCACTTGTAAAGACCATAGTTGCGCTAATAAACCACTTGTAAAGACCATAGTTCCGCTAATAAAGCACAAGTAAAGACCATAGTTGCGCTAATAAACCACTTGTAAAGACCATAGTTCCGCTAATAAACCACTAGTAAAGGCCATAGTTCCGCTAATAAACCACTAGTAAAGACCATAGTTCCGCTAATAAACCACTAGTAAAGACCATAGTTCCGCTAATAAACCACTAGTAAAGACCATAGTTACGCTAATAAAGCACTAGTAAAGACCATAGTTGCGCTAATAAACCACTTGTAAAGACCATAGTTCCGCTAATAAACCACTAGTAAAGACCATAGTTGCGCTAATAAACCACTAGTAAAGACCATAGTTCCGCTAATAAACCACTTGTAAAGACCATAGTTGCGCTAATAAACCACTTGTAAAGACCATAGTTCCGCTAATAAACCACTAGTAAAGACCATAGTTCCGCTAATAAACCACTAGTAAAGACCATAGTTGCGCTAATAAACCACTTGTAAAGACCATAGTTGCGCTAATAAACCACTAGCAAAGACCATAGTTGCGCTAATAAACCACTAGTAAAGACCATAGTTGCGCTAATAAACCACTAGTAAAGGCCATAGTTCCGCTAATAAACCACTAGTAAAGACCATAGTTCCGCTAATAAACCACTAGTAAAGACCATAGTTCCGCTAATAAAGCACTAGTAAAGACCATAGTTCCGCTAATAAACCACTAGTAAAGACCATAGTTGCGCTAATAAACCACTAGTAAAGGCCATAGTTCCGCTAATAAAGCACTAGTAAAGACCATAGTTCCGCTAATAAACCACTAGTAAAGGCCATAGTTCCGCTAATAAACCACTAGTAAAGACCATAGTTCCGCTAATAAAGCACTAGTAAAGACCATAGTTCCGCTAATAAAGCACTAGTAAAGACCATAGTTCCGCTAATAAAGCACTAGTAAAGACCATAGTTCCGCTAATAAAGCACTAGTAAAGACCATAGTTCCGCTAATAAACCACTAGTAAAGGCCATAGTTCCGCTAATAAACCACTAGTAAAGACCATAGTTCCGCTAATAAAGCACTAGTAAAGACCATAGTTCCGCTAATAAAGCACTAGTAAAGACCATAGTTCCGCTAATAAAGCACTAGTAAAGACCATAGTTCCGCTAATAAAGCACTAGTAAAGACCATAGTTCCGCTAATAAAGCACTAGTAAAGACCATAGTTCCGCTAATAAAGCACTAGTAAAGACCATAGTTCCGCTAATAAACCACTAGTAAAGGCCATAATTGAGCTAATAAACCACTAGTAAAGACCATAGTTGCGCTAATAAACCACTTGTAAAGACCATAGTTCCGCTAATAAACCACTAGTAAAGACCATAGTTGCGCTAATAAACCACTAGTAAAGACCATAGTTCCGCTAATAAACCACTTGTAAAGACCATAGTTGCGCTAATAAACCACTTGTAAAGACCATAGTTCCGCTAATAAACCACTTGTAAAGACCATAGTTCCGCTAATAAACCACTAGTAAAGACCATAGTTCCGCTAATAAACCACTAGTAAAGACCATAGTTGCGCTAATAAACCACTTGTAAAGACCATAGTTCCGCTAATAAACCACTAGTAAAGACCATAGTTGCGCTAATAAAGCACTAGTAAAGACCATAGTTCCGCTAATAAACCACTAGTAAAGACCATAGTTCCGCTAATAAACCACTAGTAAAGACCATAGTTCCGCTAATAAACCACTAGTAAAGACCATAGTTCCGCTAATAAACCACTAGTAAAGACCATAGTTCAGCTAATAAACCACTAGTAAAGACCATAGTTCCGCTAATAAACCACTAGTAAAGACCATAGTTCCGCTAATAAACCACTAGTAAAGGCCCAGTGCACTAGTTTTGTGAAAATATAATTTTTTACCAAAATATATTTGTACATATATATACATCTTTTTCAGATTTTTCAGGGGCTGCAGCGCCCTCAGCACCCCTACTTCCCACAGCTATGTGTCACCGTGGTCCCACCCCCCCAATACAGTAGGCCCATGTTTACAGCTATGTGTCACCGTGGTCCCACCCCCCCCAATACAGTAGGCCCATGTTTACAGCTATGTGTCACCGTGGTCCCACTCCCCCAATACAGTAGGCCCATGTTTACAGCTATGTGTCACCGTGGTCCCACCCCCCCCAATACAGTAGGCCCATGTTTACAGCTATGTGTCACCGTGGTCCCACCCCCCCCAATACAGTAGGCCCATGTTTACAGCTATGTGTCACCGTGGTCCCACCCCCCCAATACAGTAGGCCCATGTTTACAGCTATGTGTCACCGTGGTCCCACCCCCCCCAATACAGTAGGCCCATGTTTACAGCAATGTGTCACCGTGGTCCCACCCCCCCCAATACAGTAGGCCCATGTTTACAGCTATGTGTCACCGTGGTCCCACCCCCCCAATACAGTAGGCCCATGTTTAAAGCTATGTGTCACCGTGGTCCCACCCCCCCCCCCAATACAGTAGGCCCATGTTTACAGCTATGTGTCACCGTGGTCCCACCCCCCCAATACAGTAGGCCCATGTTTACAGCTATGTGTCACCGTGGTCCCACCCCCCCCAATACAGTAGGCCCATGTTTACAGCTATGTGTCACCGTGGTCCCACCCCCCCAATACAGTAGGCCCATGTTTACAGCTATGTGTCACCGTGGTCCCACCCCCCCCCCCCTAAACCACTTGTAAAGACCATAGTTCCGCTAATAAACCACTAGTAAAGACCATAGTTGCGCTAATAAAGCACTAGTAAAGACCATAGTTGCGCTAATAAACCACTAGTAAAGACCATAGTTCCGCTAATAAACCACTAGTAAAGACCATAGTTCCGCTAATAAACCACTAGTAAAGACCATAGTTCCGCTAATAAACCACTAGTAAAGACCATAGTTCAGCTAATAAACCACTAGTAAAGACCATAGTTCCGCTAATAAACCACTAGTAAAGACCATAGTTCCGCTAATAAACCACTAGTAAAGGCCCAGTGCACTAGTTTTGTGAAAATATAATTTTTTACCAAAATATATTTGTACATATATATACATCTTTTTCAGATTTTTCAGGGGCTGCAGCGCCCTCAGCACCCCTACTTCCCACAGCTATGTGTCACCGTGGTCCCACCCCCCCAATACAGTAGGCCCATGTTTACAGCTATGTGTCACCGTGGTCCCACCCCCCCCAATACAGTAGGCCCATGTTTACAGCTACGTGTCACCGTGGTCCCACCCCCCCCCCAATACAGTAGGCCCATGTTTACAGCTATGTGTCACCGTGGTCCCACCCCCCCAATACAGTAGGCCCATGTTTACAGCTATGTGTCACCGTGGTCCCACCCCCCCCAATACAGTAGGCCCATGTTTACAGCTATGTGTCACCGTGGTCCCACCCCCCCCAATACAGTAGGCCCATGTTTACAGCTATGTGTCACCGTGGTCCCACCCCCCCCAATACAGTAGGCCCATGTTTACAGCTATGTGTCACCGTGGTCCCACCCCCCCCAATACAGTAGGCCCATGTTTACAGCTATGTGTCACCGTGGTCCCACCCCCCCCAATACAGTAGGCCCATGTTTACAGCTATGTGTCACCGTGGTCCCACCCCCCTAATACAGTAGGCCCATGTTTACAGCTATGTGTCACCGTGGTCCCACCCCCCCCAATACAGTAGGCCCATGTTTACAGCTATGTGTCACCGTGGTCCCACCCCCCCAATACAGTAGGCCCATGTTTACAGCTATGTGTCACCGTGGTCCCACCCCCCCCCCCAATACAGTAGGCCCATGTTTACAGCTATGTGTCACCGTGGTCCCACCCCCCCAATACAGTAGGCCCATGTTTACAGCTATGTGTCAACGTGGTCCCACCCCCCCCCCCCCCAATACAGTAGATCCATGTTTACAGCTATGTGTCACCGTGGTCCCACCCCCCCAATACAGTAGGCCCATGTTTACAGCTATGTGTCACCGTGGTCCCACCCCCCCCCCCCAATACAGTAGGCCCATGTTTACAGCTATGTGTCACCGTGGTCCCACCCCCCCAATACAGTAGGCCCATGTTTACAGCTATGTGTCACCGTGGTCCCGCCCCCCCCCCAATACAGTAGGCCCATGTTTACAGCTATGTGTCACCGTGGTGTCACCCCCCCCAATACAGTAGGCCCATGTTTACAGCTATGTGTCACCGTGGTCCCGCCCCCCCCCAATACAGTAGCCCCATGTTTACAGCTATGTGTCACCGTGGTCCCACCCCCCCCCCCAATACAGTAGGCCCATGTTTACAGCTATGTGTCACCGTGGTCCCGCCCCCCCAATACAGTAGAACCCATGTTTACAGCTATGTGTCATCGTGGTCCCACCCCCCCCAATACAGTAGGCCCATGTTTACAGCTATGTGTCACCGTGGTCCCGCCCCCCCAATACAGTAGAACCCATGTTTACAGCTATGTGTCATCGTGGTCCCACCCCCCCCAATACAGTAGGCCCATGTTTACAGCTATGTGTCACCGTGGTCCCGCCCCCCCCCAATACAGTAGGCCCATGTTTACAGCTATGTGTCACCGTGGTCCCACCCCCCCAATACAGTAGGCCCATGTTTACAGCTATGTGTCACCGTGGTCCCACCCCCCCAATACAGTAGGCCCATGTTTACAGCTATGTGTCACCGTGGTCCCGCCCCCCCCCAATACAGTAGGCCCATGTTTACAGCTATGTGTCACCGTGGTCCCACCCCCCCAATACAGTAGGCCCATGTTTACAGCTATGTGTCACCGTGGTCCCACCCCCCCAATACAGTAGGCCCATGTTTACAGCTATGTGTCACCGTGGTCCCACCCCCCCAATACAGTAGGCCCATGTTTACAGCTACGTGTCACCGTGGTCCCACCCCCCCAATACAGTAGGCCCATGTTTACAGCTATGTGTCATCGTGGTCCCGCCCCCCCCAATACAGTAGGCCCATGTTTACAGCTATGTGTCATCGTGGTCCCGCCCCCCCCCCAATACAGTAGGCCCATGTTTACAGCTATGTGTCATCGTGGTCCCGCCCCCCTCCAATACAGTAGGCCCATGTTTACAGCTATGTGTCACCGTGGTCCCACCCCCCCCAATACAGTAGGCCCATGTTTACAGCTATGTGTCACCGTGGTCCCACCCCCCCAATACAGTAGGCCCATGTTTACAGCTATGTGTCACCGTGGTCCCACCCCCCCAATACAGTAGGCCCATGTTTACAGCTATGTGTCACCGTGGTCCCGCCCCCCCCCAATACAGTAGGCCCATGTTTACAGCTATGTGTCACCGTGGTCCCACCCCCCCAATACAGTAGGCCCATGTTTACAGCTATGTGTCACCGTGGTCCCACCCCCCCAATACAGTAGGCCCATGTTTACAGCTATGTGTCACCGTGGTCCCACCCCCCCAATACAGTAGGCCCATGTTTACAGCTATGTGTCACCGTGGTCCCACCCCCCCAATACAGTAGGCCCATGTTTACAGCTATGTGTCATCGTGGTCCCGCCCCCCCCAATACAGTAGGCCCATGTTTACAGCTATGTGTCATCGTGGTCCCGCCCCCCCCCCAATACAGTAGGCCCATGTTTACAGCTATGTGTCATCGTGGTCCCGCCCCCCTCCAATACAGTAGGCCCATGTTTACAGCTATGTGTCACCGTGGTCCCACCCCCCCCAATACAGTAGGCCCATGTTTACAGCTATGTGTCACCGTGGTCCCACCCCCCCAATACAGTAGGCCCATGTTTACAGCTATGTGTCACCGTGGTCCCACCCCCCCAATACAGTAGGCCCTTGTTTACAGCTATGTGTCATCGTGGTCCCGCCCCCCCCCAATACAGTAGGCCCATGTTTACAGCTATGTGTCACCGTGGTCCCACCCCCCCAATACAGTAGGCCCATGTTTACAGCTATGTGTCACCGTGGTCCCACCCCCCCCCCCAATACAGTAGGCCCATGTTTACAGCTATGTGTCACCGTGGTCCCACCCCCCCCAATACAGTAGGCCCATGTTTACAGCTATGTGTCACCGTGGTCCCACCCCCCCAATACAGTAGGCCCATGTTTACAGCTATGTGTCACCGTGGTCCCACCCCCCCAATACAGTAGGCCCATGTTTACAGCTATGTGTCACCGTGGTCCCACCCCCCCAATACAGTAGGCCCATGTTTACAGCTATGTGTCACCGTGGTCCCACCCCCCCCAATACAGTAGGCCCATGTTTACAGCTATGTGTCACCGTGGTCCCACCCCCCCCAATACAGTAGGCCCATGTTTACAGCTATGTGTCACCGTGGTCCCACCCCCCCAATACAGTAGGCCCATGTTTACAGCTATGTGTCATCGTGGTCCCACCCCCCCCAATACAGTAGGCCCATGTTTACAGCTATGTGTCACCGTGGTCCCACCCCCCCCAATACAGTAGACCCATGTTTACAGCTATGTGTCACCGTGGTCCCACCCCCCCCCAATACAGTAAGCCCATGTTTACAGCTATGTGTCACCGTGGTCCCACCCCCCCCCCAATACAGTAGGCCCATGTTTACAGCTATGTGTCACCGTGGTCCCACCCCCCCCCCAATACAGTAGGCCCATGTTTACAGCTATGTGTCACCGTGGTCCCACCCCCCCCCAATACAGTAAGCCCATGTTTACAGCTATGTGTCACCGTGGTCCCACCCCCCCCCCAATACAGTAAGCCCATGTTTACAGCTATGTGTCACCGTGGTCCCACCCCCCCCCAATACAGTAAGCCCATGTTTACAGCTATGAGTTTTGAAGTTTGTGACTGAAAAGGTTAATGCATGTAATTGCCAAATGTACTTCTCAGGATAATAAAATCATTATGAAACTGGGGAAAATAAGGATAGAATGTCTTTCTGTGAGCCATCAGATCTTTAACAAACATCAATCAAATAAAATCATCAAATCATGCGCCGAATACAACAGGTGTAGACCTTAAAGTGAAATGCTTACTTACAAGCCCTTAACCAACAATGCAGATATAAAAAAAACAAGTGTTAAGAAAGTATTTACTAAAATAAATTGTGTGTGTGTGGGGGGGGGGGGGGGGGGTCAAAGCAAATAGTCTGGGTAGCCATTGGATTAACTGTTCAGGAGTCTTATGGCTTGGGGGTAGAAGCTGTTAAAAAGCCTTTTGGACCTAGACATGGTGCTCCGGTACCGCTTGCCGTGCGGACGCAGAGAGAACAGTCTATGACTGGGCTAGCTAGAGTCTTTGGTAATTTTTAAGTCCTTCCTCTGACACTGCCTGGTATAGAGGTCCTGGATGGCAGGAAGCTTGGCCCCAGTGATGTACTGGGCCGTACGCACTACCCTCTGTAGGGCCTTGTGGTCAGAGGCTGAGCAGTTGCCGTACCAGGCAGTGATGCAACCAGTCAGGATGCTCTCGATGGTGCAGCTGTAGAACTTTGGACCCATGCCAAATCTTTTCAGTCTCCTGAGGGGGAATAGGATAGGCTTTGTTGTGCGCTCTTCACGACTCTTGGTGTGTTTGGACCATGATAGTTTGTTGGTGATGTGAACTTTTTCTGTAGTCCACGATCATCTCCTTTGTCTTGTTCACGTTGAGGGAGAGGTTGTTATCCTGGCAGTGTCTCTGACCTCCTCCCTATAGGCTGTCTCATCATTGTCTGGGATCAGGCCAACCACTGTTGTGTCGTCGGCAAACTTAATGATGGTGCTGGAGTCATGCTTGACAACGCAGTCATGAGTGAACAGGGAGTACAGGAGGGAACTGAGCACAACCCCTGAGGGGCCCCAGTGTTGAGGATCAGCGTGGCAGATGTGTTGTCACCTACCCTTACCACCTGGGGTGGCCCGTCAGGAAGTCCAGGATCCAGTTGCAGAGGAATGTGTTCATTCCCAGGGTCCTTAGCTTAGTGATGAGCATTGAGGGCACTATGGTGTTGAATGCTGAGCTGTAGTCAATGAATAGCATTCTCATGTAGGTGTTCCTTTTTTCCAGGTGGGAAAGGGCAGTTTGGAGTGCAATAGAGATTGCGTCATCTGTGGATCTGTTGGGGCGGTATGGGAATTAGAGTGGGTCCAGGGTTTTTGGGATAATGGTATTGATGTGAGCCATGACCAGCCTTTCAAAGCACTTAATTGCTACAGACATGAGTTCTACGGGTCCGTAGTCATTTAAATATACCTTGGTGTTCTTGGGCACAGGGACTATGGTGGTCTGCTTGAAACATGTTGGTTTTACAGACTTGGACAGGGATAGGTTGAAAATGTCAGTGAAGACATTTACCAGTTGGTCAGCGCATGCTCGGAGTACACCGTCTGGCTCTGCGGCCTTGTGAATGTTGACCTGTTTAAAGGTCTTACTCACATTGGCTACGGAGAGCGTGATCACAGTCGTCCGGAACAGCTAGTGCTCTCATGCATGCTTCAGTGTTGCTTACCTCGAAGCGTGCATAGAAGTAATTTAGCTCGTCTGGTAGACTCGTGTCACTGGACATCTCGCGGCTGTGCTTTCCTTTGTAGTCCGTAATAGTTTGCAAGCCCTGCCATATCCAACGAGCGTCTGAGCCGGTGTAGTAGGATCTTAGTCCTGTATTGACGCTTTGCCTGTTTGATGGTTCGTCGGAGGGCATAGCGGGATATCTAATAAGCATCAGTGTGGATTTTGCCTGTAATCCATGTCTTCTGGTTGGGGTATGTACGTCCGGTCACTGAGGGGAAGACGTCATTGATGCACTTATTGATGAAGCCGGTGACTGATGTGGGATGCTCCTCAATGCCATCGTAAGAATCCCGGAACATATGCCAGTCTGTGCTAGCAAAACAGTCATGTAGCTTAGCATCTGCGTCATCTGCGTCATTTCCGCATTGAGCGAGTCACTGGTACTTCCTGCTTTAGTTTTAGCTTGTAAGCAGGAATCAGGAAGATAAGAGTTATGGTCAGATTTGCCAAATGGAGGGCGAGGGAGAGCTTTGTAAGCGTCTCTGTGTGTGGAGTAAATGTGGTCTAGAGTTTTTTTGCCTCTGGTTGCACATGTAACATGCTGGTAGAAATGAGGTAAAACAGATTTAAGTTTCCCTGCATTAAAGTCCCCGGTCACTAGGAGCGCCGCCTCTGGATGAGCATTTTTTTGATGGCTTTTGGCCTTATACCGCTCGTTGAGTACGGTCTTAGTGCCAGCATCGGTTTGTGTTGGTAAATAGACAGCTATGAAAAATATAGATAAACTCTCTTGGTAGGTAGTGTGGTCTAGAGCTTATCATGATATACTCTACCTCAGGCAACCAAAGCCTCAAGACTTCCTTAATATTAGATTTCGTGCACCAGCTATTATTGACAAATAGACACAGACCGCCACCCCTCGTCTTTCCAGAGGCAGCTGTTCTATCTTGCCGATGCACAGAACATTTGACAGGAAATTAGTTAGTCTCCTGTGTCTCATATTCCTTTGATTTATTTATAGAAGGTCTACATTATCAAGATCTCCAACATAAAAAGTACAGATAGATCAATTATCAAAATAGTATTAAAATGAAATAATCATTCTTCTTTTTGATAATAATTAACACTGTTGTACCATGACTAATTAATTCCCTATCACAATAAGAAAATTAAGTGTACCTACAGTGCCTTCAGAAAGTATTCACACCCCTTGACTTTTTCCACATTTTGTGTTACAGCCTGCATTTAAAATGGATTAAATTTAGATTTTTTTTCTCACTAGCATACACATAACACCCCATAATGTCAAAGTGTTTTTACGAAATGTTTAAAATGTATTAAAAATGAAAAGAGGAAATGTCTTGAGTCAATAAGTATTCAACGCCTTTGTTATGGCAAGCCTAAATATGTTCAGGAGTAAAAATGTGCTTAACAAGTCACATAATAAGTTGCTCACTCTGTGTGCAGTAACAGTGTTTAACATGATTTTCGAATAACTACCTCATCTCTGTACCCCACACATACAATTATCTGTAAGGTCCCTCAGTCGAGGAGTGAATTTCAAACACAGATTCAAACATGTCCCGTGTGGCTCAGTTGGTAGCGCACGGCGCTTGCAACGCCAGGATTGTTTTAGGCACAAACTAATGGAAGTTGCTCTGGCTAAGAGTGTCTGCTAAAATACAAAAAATGCAAACCACAAAGGTTTTCCAATGTCTCGTGAAAAAGGGCACCTATTGATCAATCAGACATTAACTATCCCTTTGAGCATAGTGAAGTTATTAATTACACTTTGTATGGTGTGGTCAATAGATAGATAGATAGATAGATAGATAGATAGATAGATAGATAGATAGATAGATAGATAGATAGATAGATAGATAGATAGATAGATAGATAGATAGATAGATAGATAGATAGATAGATAGATAGATAGATAGATAGATAGATAGATAGATAGATAGATAGATAGATAGATAGATAGATAGATAGATAGATAGATAGATAGATAGATAGATACTTTATTGATCCCCCGGGGGGGAAATTTCATAAATACAATACACCCAGTCACTACAAATATACACATGTCCTTCCTTACTCATTCACCGGAGAGGAAAGGAACCGCTCAGAGATGGAGATGGATCAACATTGTAGTTACTCCACAATACTAACTTAATTGACATAATGAAAAGAAGGAAGCCTGTACAAATTACAAATATTCCAAAACATGCATTCTGTTTTGGAATATTTGCATACCGCCCCAATAAAGTGGGAAAGCAATTCACTTTTTGTCCTGAATACAAAGTGTTATGTTTGGGTCAAATCCAATACAACACATTACTGAGTACCACTCTCCATATTGTGAAGCATGGTGTGGATGCATCATGTTATGGGTATGCTTGTAATCGTTAAGGACCGGGGAGTTTTTCAGGCTAAAAGATAAACAGAATGCACTGGCAAACCCTATAGTAAAACCTAGTTCAGTCTGCTTTCCACCAGACACTGGGAGATGTATTCACCTTTCACCAATTACACACAAGGCCAATTATACACTGGAGTTGCTTACCAAGAAGACAGTGAATGTTCCTGACTGGCCTAGTTACAGTTTGGACTTAAATTTACTTGGAAAGCTAGGGCAAAACATGAAAATGGTATGTCTAGCTATGATCAACAACCAATATGACAGAGCTTGAAGAATTCTGAAAACAATAATGGGCAAATATTTTACAATCCATGTGTGGAAAGCTCTCAGAGACTTAACCAGAAAGACTCACAGCTGTAATCACTGCCAAAGGTGCTTCTACAAAGTTTTGACTCAGGGGTGTGAATACTTATGTAAATGAGATATTTCTGTATTTCATTTTGAATACATTTGCAAAAATTGTCATTATGGGGTACTGTGTGTAGATAGGTGAGAGAAAAAAATCAATATAATACATTTTGAATTCAGGCTGTACCACAATAGGTCAAGGGGTATGAATACTTTCTGAAGGCACTGTATCTCAACCCCACTCTCTCTATGGGTAAGGCAGGGGCATGCCTTGAGAGGAGCAGAGCAAAATTCATGCTTCTGACTGAGACATCATTAGTAAGCAGTTACTTGTTTTACATTGAACCCAAAATAGGTTTGTCCAGCATTCGGATGTGAAATGTAAGGCATGGAACATACATTACAGGTTGCTATTTGTTTAAAGTATCGCTGAACTAAAACCATTGAGAAAACACACACTGGTACAAACAACACATTTGAAGACTGAATGTTGGTGATCAGTAAGGCTGAGAAACAGTCCAGGGCAGGGGGGGGGGGGTCCCTGTATGACATGGAAGTGGGGGTGGAGCATGACCTCAGGGGCTGGAAGTTGGCGTCCCCTCCGCTGATCACTGTGCTCCTGTGTGGTCCAGCGTCCATGTTAGATGAGGCCTCTGGCAATAGCAGCACTTCCTGCGGAAGGGGGGGAGCCCCTGGGTCTCCAGGCCTGGGCAGTGTGGAAGAGACCTGGGATGAAGACGCAGCCATGCTACCCCCTCCCATGGATGACAACACCTCCTTCCTTTGGCTGGAGGCAGTGGGCAGGTTGAGGGACCTTAGGGCGTCAGAGGTGGATGGGCTGTTCTCTCCGTGGTACGACATGGTGGATGCCAGGTTGGACTCATATGACAGTGTCCTGGAGAGGTCTTTATTGGCCCCAGATGTGTCCTGAGTTGGCAGGAAGCCGAAAGAGGAACTGGATGCCCCTGCTGTAGAGGGCCAATGGGAGATGGTCATGATAATGGTACTAAGACAGTATTAGACCACTGAGCTAAAGCCTATTAGCTTGGGGAGCTAACACAGGTCTCAGGCAAGGTTATTTGTCACTCAAGTGTGGTTCACCAAACCACCTCCATTACCTGTCGTCATAAAAAATGAATAAAAACAACATTTGAACACACATACAACGTACCTCTGAGAGCCTCTATCCTCTCGTTCTTTAACTTCTGCACTTCATCAGTGATCTTGGTGATTATGAAGATGAGCGTACGTCCTTGTTGGATAGACTCGACCAGGGCATCCAGTCCCCGAGGGTTCTCAGCCAGGTAGTCCAGGAGCATGCCTGTTTTCTTGGTCTGCGTGCTGCTGCAGCTGATCTCTTCTGTGTCGTCCCGCGTCAGGAACTTACGCGAGCGCAGGTAGTCAAAATGACGGTCGGCCCGGATCTTGTCACAGAGGTATGGCCGCAGCCTCGTCAGGACCTAGACAGAGAAGGGCAAGATGGAAACTGTGGGTGTGTTTTGTTGAAGGATGGGTTCTCTACCATCTGTATGTTATATAGGGCCATAATTAGTTGATATGTGTTTTTATCAAATGTGTGTTACCGGGGACTGACTACATATGGCTATACTGTAACTGTAATGAAGGACATGTAAACATGTTGACAAGGAATGATTACAGTAAGGACATGCCTTTGTTAATCATTAAGATTAAGGGGTTAGGTATAATACTCAAAGAAATAACTTTATTTACACTATACTCACATACTGTATAGGCTAGGGTAGCCTATAGAGTGTGCGGCATTTCAACATTTAAAGTTCTCATCTCTATAAGTTAATGGCATTATGGTAAATAATTATTGTAAAACTGACTCCCTGACATTTGAATTGACAGTCAGACAAATAGGCTACTTACTTCCTTTTTTATATCGGCCATTTCATCTTCTGTCAGGTGAGGAACATCCATCCTGCTCACCCTAAGGTGTCAAACTCAAGTTTTCCGGGTACACAAAAAATATTTCAACCAAAAGATAAGCTCCGTTACAGGGATATTGTATTTTCCAGTGCGTAACTCTTGTCTAATAGCCTATAGTGTAGTTATTTGCCGATGCTTCGTTAAATATACGTTTCTCATTAGTGAACCGCTGCCAATTATTACTTCCTGATTCCACGCAAGTCATATATGAGCAAGTGAATGATGAGCGCTTTGCATTCAGACACGATATCATTTTAGGAGAGCCGAGACTTCCTGACCATGTTGATGACGCACGTCACGCAGCTGAGAGTCGAGTTCTGTCAGTCGTCCTGATCAGCCCTTCCCAACTATAGCTAGTTTATGCTGGCTAGCTATCAAAAACAACAGCATGGCGTAGTTAAAACGTGTAAAAGAAAGTTATGTTTATTTCGACGGGCGAGGGAGAGATAACGAGCATTGGTCACCAGGAATCTGGATGTAGCCAATGCAACGTGTTGTGTTGCAACCTGGTCTCAGGTGTATTTCGTATTATTCTGTACGTAAATCGGAGACAGGGTTTTTAATATGTTACGTTTCGTATGGTATATATTTCAAAAACGTACAATATCTTGAGAATTTGCCAAATATATGATATGTTGCGAATGATAACTACGTGGCGTACGTTAGCTAGCTAGCTAGGCTAGGGGTTAAGGTTAGGAGTTAGGTTAAAGGGTAGCCTAGCTAGCTAGCTAGCTAGCTAACGTTAGCCACCTAGTACATAAATTGTACATAAATTGTTCGCAACACTGAAATGGGCTACTTCTATGTGAATAAATGAGGAGGCGGAACACACCTTAATTCAAACTGTTAGAACATAAAACTTAAATTAATTCAAAATTGACAAGTTGAAACATAGCCTATAGATAATTAGCAGGCAACATGTGTTAGCAGGTAACATACTAATACGTTTCCTGGAATTATCTTTACTACGTGTATTTAGTGTATGAGACCAGGCTGGTGTATTGGGTCATCAGCCAGGCTAGACGTTTCTAGCCACAACCAGGAACTAGCTGGTGTAGGCAATTCCTGGAATATCAGTCTGCTCAGTGACACACACAGAACACAACTGTGAAGAGATTACACAAATATTAGCGTAGTAGTTCTTATTGCGGGACTTTGGCTGTGGGAATTCACTTTCCCAGTCTGCCTATTGTGAGTATTGACATTGATATTAGTACAGCCTTACCTATGGATTGTGGATCAATGAAATGGGGTAACAGTCAACTCAAAGACACCCACAGAACACAACTGTGAAAGGTTTACACAAATATTAGCATCATAGCTCATATTGCGGGACACTGAAACCACTGTGAAATGAGCCACATTAAGCTTACCAGTCAACTTACTATGTGTATTGGACATTCATATTGTACTGTGCAGTTTTGTATTGCACTGTACAGTTTTAAATATACTTAAGTATCAAAAGTAAATGTAATTGCTAAAATATACTTAATTATAAAAAGTACAAGTATAAGTATAAATCACTTCACATTCCTTATATTAAGCAAACCAGACAGCACCATTTTATTCCAGGGGCACGCTCCCAACACTCAGACATAATTTACAAACGAAGCATTTGTGTTTAGTGAGTCTGTCATCAGATTAGAGCCAGTAGGGATGACCAGGGATGTTTTCTTGAGAAGTGCATGAATTTGACTATTTTCCTGTCCTGCTAAGCCTTCGAAATGTAACTAGTACTTTTGGGTGTCTTGGAAAATGTATGGAGTAAAAAGTACATTATTTTCTTTAGGAATGTAGCAAAAATAAAGAATAGATTACACCACTGTAAACCTTATGTATATGTCCTTAGAAGCTGTGTGAATGTAAAGTCACTCAATCAATCAATCCCAGCTGGCTACACATACATTAGCCATCCTCGGACTTCTGGGCGTGGAGGCGGCGTTGCACTACTGTTTCGCGAGGAGCTTAAAGTTAAATCTGTCAATTTACCTCAATGCACCTCATTTGAATATCTTGCCGTTAAACTCATCCGCTCTCAACCTCTTATCATTTTAACCATTTATAGACCGTCTGAATTATTTTTAACTGAATTTTCTTCACTACCGACGTCTGTCTCTGCCATGTCTCCCAATATTTGTATTGTGGGCGATTTCAATATTCATGTCGTCAAAATAGACACCTGCAATTTTGGTGCTGATTTGATGACTTTACTCGACGGTTTTGATATCACGCAGAATGTCACTTTCCCCTCATAAAAGGTCACATTATTGACTTAGTTTGTTCCCTTCAATATTGTTGATGGCATCTCCCTATTTCTGACCACAAACCTGTTCTGTTTGACATCACTGTTCCGCTTTCTATCCAACGTGTCTACTGTAACATACGATTTAGAAATACAAAGAACATAAACCCCACTGATCTCTCAAGCCTTATTGAATCATACCCCAGTCCTGTTTCCTTCTCCCCGTCTGAACTCACTACCCACTACAATACCTGCCTGTCCTCCTCCCTCGACACCCTTGCTCCCCTTTAAACCCTCTCAGTTTCCTTCACTCACACTGCTCCCTGGTACACCCCTGAGCTACAGCAGTTAAAAACCGCCGGACGGCAACTTGAACGGTTATACAAAAGAGCTGGTCTTGAAATTCACTCCCAAGCATGCAAGGATCACCTGACCTACAAAAATCTTATCTCAGCTGCTAAAACATCCTTCTACTCTGATATCATCAATGCTGGAAACAACTCTAAAGTCCTATTCTCCACAGTCAATCGTTTCCTTCAGCCCCCTGCCAGCCTCCCTGTTGACCCCTCCCCCGAACAATCCAACAAGTTCCTTACCTTTTTCAACACTAAAATCCTCAATATTCATCAACACCTACTCAACACCACTACCACCTCAGACAACCTTTCTTGGATGAAAACTACAGAAGTACCAGTCCATACCACCTGCTTCTCCGACTTCATACCAGCCACAGAAAACTGTTATTGATATCGTCTGTAAATCAAAACCATCCACTTCTCATCTTGACACCATGTCCACTAGCCTTGTTAAAGCATGCCTTCCCTCCATCTCACCCCTACTCACTCGCCTAATCAACTCTAGTCTCAGCACCGGTACTGTACCACCTTCCCTGAAGATCGCTGCCGTCACCCCCATCTTGAAAAAACGTAATGCCGACGCAGATGACCTGAACAACTAGCGTCCCATTTCAACCTTCCTTTTCTCTCCAAAACGTTGGAAAGGCTGGTGGCAACTCAACTACAAAACCATCTCAATTCCAATAACCTACATGAACCATTCCAGTCAGTTTTCCGGTCTAAACACAGCACCGAAACAGCCCTTGTCAAAATCACCAACGACCTCCTCCGTGCAGCTGACTCTGGCCTGCTATCCATCCTCATCCTCCTGGACCTGAGTTCAGCCTCTGATACTATTTCTTATCCACTCCTCCTGGAACGTCTGGCTGGTATTGGTGTCACGGACGTTGCTCTCTCCTGGTTCTCTTCCTACCTCATTGACCGTCAACAATTTGTCAATATAAATAATCACCGATCATAGTGTGTAGCTGTCACTCAAGGTGTCCCCCAGGGGTCAGTGCTCGGACCACTCCTCTTCATTATATTCCTCCTTCCTCTGGGGTTGATCATGCGACATCACAACATCAACTTTCACTGCTATGCCGATGACACCCAGCTCTACCTCTCCACCAAACCCACCTCCTCCCTACCACCCATCTCCCTCATCACTTGCCTTCAAGATATCCGTAGCTGGATGAACACTACCTTCCTCAAACTCAACAGCGACAAAACGCAGGTCATTCTCATCGGCTCCAAATCTGTACTCTCCAAACACCAAAACCTCAGCATCACCATTGACGGCTCCCCGGTCCCTTTGACTTCTAAAGTAAAAAGCCTCGGTGTCACCCTAGACAACACTCTTTCCTTCGAATCCCACATAAAAACCATCACCCAGACAGCTTTTTTCCACCTTCGCAATATTTCAAGACTCCGACCATCACTCTCACATTCCAGCACCGAAACTCTGATCCATGCCTTTGTCACTTCCCGCCTAGATTACTGCAACACTCTTTTTACCGGCATCCCCACCAAACTCATCAACCGACTACAATTGGTCCAGAACTTGGCAGCAAGAATTCTCACCTACACCAGATCATAAACATGGTAATGTTTTCACTGATTGCACATAAAGGAAGATAGTGTAGTTCTTGATGAAGTGCTTGCTTTGTTATCCAACTGATTGTGTCCTCCTATGAACCCTGTTCATTGCTACTTGTAGCTATATTTTCACTGTCATATTTATTACGAAACAATTACGAAAATGTTATTATTATTTTATAGCCTATGGGATGGGGCTATAACATTAAGTAATAGTTTATCTTTCTGAGCTACAGTTAACCGCCAAAATAATGGAAACACTTGTGTAAATGAGGCATACAAAGTCTGTTGAAAACAGGTAACATCTCAACATGCTTGGGGCCGTGTATAAAAATGCTGGGCAAACCAGTCACTGAATGGTTTGATGAGCATGAAAGCGATGTAAACCATGGTTGGCGTTTCCTTTATTTTGGCAGTTACCTGTATATACACTGAGTGTACAAAACAATAGGAACATTATACAATTATCTTTGTCTATACAATGTAAACATAAGCCTATAGGCTATGGCTGCAGCTATATGTCTCAAAATAGTCAAATAAAACCTATACAGCCGTGTGATTAACGTTGGTTCCCTCTACAGCCTGGGCATTTTCAGCATCAGCACCAGTCTATCTGGACTGTCTGGAAGACATTGAGAAAGTATGTCACATAGTTAGTTAAGCAGTCCTTTACACAAATGCACTTCTGCCATACAATCTGAAATGTTACTAAGTGTGTAAACATTGAAATGTTTGAATTAAAATCTTACCATCAAAATATTCCTCTTCTACTTTCTTGAGGCAAAATCATCAATGATTTCATCGTAGGACATGTGTTTCCCCACGTCTATTGGCATGTTCTAGCATTTTCCTTGGGTCCCCAGGGAGGTCAGGACCGGCTCTGCTGGACTGTTTTTACTCAACCATATTTCCAGTCACCTTGTTGTGGTTAACGCTTTCAGTTTTGCACGAATGCTGCCATCTATCCGCAGTTTTTGGTTTGGATAGATTTTAAAATTGTCACTGTGGGAACAACATCCCCTATGCACTTCCTGATGAACTCAGTCACCGTGTCAGTGTATACTGTACGTCAATGTTATTCTCAGAGGCAACCCGGAACATGTCCCAGTCATGTGTATGTGAGGCCATTTCACCATACCAGTCAAACCCCCAGTCCAGTCCTGATCCAACCACCTGTTGAATCTGTTCAATCCTATACTCACAACTTGTGCGAAGTTAAGATATTATACTGAATTGAATGTCCGTGTAACAAGCTCCACATTCTTTACTGGCGTGGTGACATCATATATCAGTACGTCACATCAATACACGACATCCCCCCTTTACTTGGATATGAACTTCAATGTCAACCTGAAACTGAAATCTGTTCAATGTCGTATTAGTTCTGTTCTCCTAATGGAGTTTTCTTACTTACTTTGAAGAAAAACAGCATCCCCCCCCCTTCCCCTTCTTACTGTGACTCAAACAGTCAGTCTTCGCATTAGTTTTTTGTGCTTGTAATTTTTTCAGTTCATACTGGTTTGCTTCACCCCTTGCAGTACAGGATAATTATTTAATGACAAAGTCTGTTAACTTCTGTGGCAGTTAAATTTGTCTGTGAGGCCTGACTGGCTTGAGTGTCAGTAGTCTTTGTGGGGATTCCTCACAGAGAGAGTCCAAACCAGAGACTATGTACTGTCTCAGAGTAGGACTCTGTTCCACAGTCTCTTTCAGTTCTGTGTTGTTCTTTGGTTGTGGATCCGGATCCTCAATTGTATACCTCTTCACCAATGTTGTATTCCTGGAATACCTGGCTCCAGTTGGAGATTGAACAACCACATTGTTTCCCTCTTTACTGATCACAGTGTGTGGCGTCTTGTTCAAGGTTGTTGTGAACTTGTCTGTTTTGGGAGAACATGGTCTCCGATGTGTTTGGCTCTGCGAAGGTTGTATATCTTGTATTTCCCTTTCTGCTCAGCATCATAGTCTCGTGTCTCCAGGTCACTCTGTGGTTTAGTTATATCCAGAAGCCCCCCCCCCCCCCCAGCTCAGCTGGTCTCCTGCCTGTGGTAGAGTGATCAATGGACCTGTACATTTTCATGTACTTGCGTAGCTCCCGCTTCCAGTCCAGCCCCTCAGCTTGTGCAATGCAGATTTTTTTCATAAGGGAGGCATTTTGCCGCTCCACTTCACATGTTGGCGTCGTTTTTACATGCGGTATCCCATTTTCCTGGCAGACGTTCTGGAACTGAGATGACATGTACTGTGGGCCACAATCAGATCGGACTGTTAATGGTAGCCCATGACGACTGAAAATAGTCTCCAGGCTATCAATCACCATCAATCATTCATAATATCTGCTGTAGTAGTCTACAACTACTAGTAGTTGTAGAGTGTCCTGTTGGTAGTGGACCCAATAAGTCAGTGGCGACGTCCTGCCACGGCCCATCAGGTAGCGTTGTGGATCTCAGCGCTTCTGGCACATCTGGTCGTGCTACAATCTGACAACCATGACATGACGTGTCTCTGCAGCCTTGTCCATGCCTGGCCACCATACTTTACTTCTGAGATGTTGTTTTGTGCCTACAATGCCCAAATGTCCCTCGTGAGCTAAGGCTAGAACCCACTCATGAAGTGCATGTGGCAAAACAATGCGTGTTCCCCTTAGGACTAATTGTTCGATTACACACAGTTCATTTGCTATAGGTGTATATGCCTGGCATGTCTCAAAACACCCACTCTGAATAGCATGTCTCAAAACACCCACTCTGAATAGCATGTCTCAAAACACCCACTCTGAATAGCATGTCTCAAAACACCCACTCTGAATAGCATGTCTCAAAACACCCACTCTGAATAGCATGTCTCAAAACACCCACTCTGAATAGCATGTCTCAAAACACCCACTCTGAATAGCATGTCTCACTTCCCTTAGTTCTTCATCTGTAGCTGATGCTTCCTCCACTCGTTGCATTTGGAGTTGCGTTCACTTCCACAAATCTCACGTACTCCTCTGTTCCATATGTGTGTGAGTCTTTCACTGCGGTCTTTCCAGTTAGCGATGTTGTTTTTCCCTGGTGTGGACAAACGTCAAAGGGTTGGAGTCTCAGGACCCACCGTTTGATACGGAATGTTGGAATGGTGGAATGGTACACGCCTAAGGGCCTGTGGAATGGTACACGCCTAAGGGCCTGTGGAATGGTACATGCCTAAGGGCCTGTGGAATGGTACACGCCTAAGGGCCTGTGGAATGGTACGCCTAAGGGCCTGTGGAATGGTACACGCCTAAGGGCCTGATGAATGGTACATGCCTAAGGGCCTGTGGAATGGTACACGCCTAAGGGCCTGATGAATGGTACACGCCTAAGGGCCTGTGGAATGGCACACACCTAAGGGCCTGTGGAATGGTACAAGCCTAAGGGCCTGTGGAATGGTACAAGCCTAAGGGCCTGTGGAATGGTACAAGCCTAAGGGCCTGTGGAATGGTACAAGCCTAAGGGCCTGTGGAATGGTACACGCCTAAGGGTCTGTGGAATGGTTCACGCCTAAGGGCAGGATACTAATATGCATTCCTGAGTGAATGACTACGTAAGTTAAGTCCAAGAATTACTTAAAATATTGCATGTGATATGGTATAACAACTGTACATGAATATGTATATACAGACCTGAATGAATAAATAAGTCCTGAGTGAATGAGTGATTACAGACCAGAGTTACTCACAGATGGATGCGTAATTGTTAAACTAGGTCCTAACACCCCAACAGTTCCAGGTCTATGTTGACAACGGCACATAGGCATTAATTAGTCTAATAGCCGCCGGCAGGAAGGACCTCCTGTAGCGGTCTCTGGCACACCGTGGTGGGATCATTCTGTGACTGAAGGTGCTCCTCTGCGTCATAACCATGGCATGCAGAGGGTGGGTGACATTGTCCATGATGGCCAGCAGTTTGGCCAGGATCCGTCTCTCCGCCACCTCCTCTAGAGTGTCAAGGCTAATCCCCAGAACAGAGCTAGCCTTCCTGATCAGCTTATTTACCCGAGAAGCATCACCAGCTTTTATGTTGGTGCCCCAGCACACCACTGCAAAAAAGATGGCACCACAGACTGGTAGAAGGTATGCAGTAGTTTACTGCACACGTTGAAGGACCTGAGCCTCCTCAGAAAGTAGAGTCGGCTCTGGCCCTTTTTGTACAGAGCCCCGGAGTTGCCAGCCCATTCCAGCCTGTTGTCCATATGGACTCCCAGAAACTTGTATGACCCAACCATTTCCACATCCATCCCCTGTATAGGGACTGCAGTCAGTTGGGCCTTGGTTCTCCTGAAGTCCACCACAATCTCCTTTGTTTTGCTGATGTTGAGCTGAAGATGGTTCTGCTCACACCACAACACAAAGTCATTGATTGTGCTCCTGTACTCCTCCTGCCCACCCCTGATGCACCCTACAATTGCAGAGTCACCGAGAACTTCTGCAGGTGGCATGTTTCAGAGTTATATCTGAAGTCCGAGGTGTAGAGGGTGAACAGGAAGGGGGACAGGACCGTTCCCTGGGGGGCCCCTATTGTTGCTCACTGCCCGTTCTGACACACAGCTCTGTAGTCGCACAAATTGTGGCCTACCGGTCAGGTAGTCCGTGACCCAGGAGACTAAGGGTGCTTCCACTTTCATCCTCTTCCTACTTCATCTTCTCACCCAGTAGCAGGGGCTGAATGGTGTTGAAGGCACTGGAGAAGTCAAAAAACATAACCCTCACAGTGCAACCTGCGTTGTCCAGGTGAGAGTAGGCCCTCTGCAGAAGGTAGATGATTGCATCATCCACCCCGATGTTGCGCTGGTATGCAAACTGCAGGGGGTCCAGTGATGTACACACCAGGGGTCTGAGGTGAGCGAGGACTAACCTTTCCAGGGTCTTCATGATGTGGGATGTTAGCGCTACAGGTCTGAAGTCATTCAGGACAGTGGGGTGCGCCTTCTTGGGCACTGGGACCAGGCAGGATGTTTTCCACAGCACAGGGACCCTTTCTAGGCTCAGGCTAAGGTTGAAGGGTCGCTGGAGTAGACAAGAACTAAATGAAAAGGTATGCCAGTCTGTTTTGCTAAGTTTCCTATTCACGCAAGTCATCCTGAAGTAAAGGACAGGAACGAAGGGTGTAAAGTATTTTTTCCACCTCGTAATTGCTGTTGTTCTTTGATGTGGGTACAAGGGTATATTTCCAAAGGCACCTGCAAGGTTAATCCTGAATGGAATGTTCCTTCAGGCATTCCTCAAGCACATTCTGGAATCTCTTTAGTATTCTCTCAATCCGGATTTACTCATTCTGGCTGAACAAAGAATTCCAGGAGGGGTCAAACATTCCAAACTCTCTTAGCCAAATGACTCCTCTTGTTTAGAAAGACATTTGGATTAGTCCTACATTTACTTATCTATCCACACCCAGATGGGTGACTGACAGGCATTTCAAAACATGACTAGAGTTAATAATAATAATAATAATAATAATAATAATAATAAATAATCATATATATATTTTTTAGTACTAACAAAAAAGGAGGAAGGAGAATGAAAAAAGATAGCTAATTAAAATCATACATTAAAATCAAACATTGAAATCATACATTAAAAGCATCTTTATAAAAATGTGACTTCAGCAAAGATTTAAAATGATCTCCTCTGGCAGACCATACCAAAGTCTAGGGCCCCTAACGGCAAATGCCTGGTCTCCTTTCGTTATCAACTGCGTCCTGGCTTGTAATGATTGGTTAATAAAGCTGTGTGTCACCCGCATAGCAGTGAAACTGAATGATATGCTTACGGATGGTCACCAAGGGGAAGCATGTACAGGGGAAAAATAATTGGGGCCAGAATTGACCCGAGGGACACCATAGTGAATAGGTGCTGGAGACGATACTGAACCACCCATGCTCACTGAGAAACGTCAGCCACATGAATATGACCTGAGCCAGTTAAGGGCAATGCCGGAGATTCCCAACCACCTCTCCTGCTGGTCAACGAGGATGTTATGATCTACAGTATCAAACGCAGCACTGAGATCCAAAAGAACTGGGATAGAGCATTCACCTGCATCAGCAGCCAACAGAAGGTCATTACTGTCTTTTAAAAAAGCAGTATACGTACTGTGAAGTTTGCAGAAGCCTGACTGGAATTTTTCAAATACGTTGTTTATATTCAAATAAGCCACTAAAAAAATAGAGATAGCGCCTTCAGAAAGTATTCATACCCCTTGACTTATTTCACATGTTGTTATGTTACAGCAAGGTGAGGCTCTGGCAGACAGGTGCCACTGAGTCTAAAGTAGCCTAACATATGTCATTGAAACTGTTCAGCATATCATCGGTGTGACGACAAAGAACAAGACCATCAGAGGATAGAAAAGTAAATATTCTAGCAGTTGTGGAGTTAATAATGCGAGAGCGAGTGGTGACAGATATTTTTAGGACGAAAAATTAAGATTTTAATAGAATGGAATTGTTTTTAGATGGTCATAAAATGTATCCTTTAGCCATTTGATTTAGAATTTTAGGATCCCATAGGTATAAATTATATTTGATGAAACATTGAATTTGGCCTTTACTGCTATAGCCCTTAGAAATGCATTGAATAACACATTCATAAATGGCAAAACAGAAAGTCAAAATAAAAATCATAAGGAACACAGTTTTGAACAGTCTTTTATACTACAGAAAACGTAGTATAAAAATAATAATAATTATGTACAGCCTGGTACTGGGTTGGTTAATTTCAGATGACTCCCCTGAAGCCTTAGATTAGAAGTGCCCTTCCAAGAAGGCTCAAGGTCATTGGCCACAGATAAAATTGTCAAATCTATCCTGTCAACATCTTACTTTCAAAATCTTAGCTAGCAGTCATCATCATAAATTAAGTAGACAATATACAAGTAAATCCTTTCCTAATATGAAGAGAAATAATGAAGAGAAATTATAGATAAAACGTATCGGTGCTCGTCTGCCATTGGACGTAAACATTACACAACAAGTTGGAAATCACAAATTCAGCAAGAGTTGTTTGGAAGGAATCGGTGAAAGTGGCTAACCGCAAGCATTGCAACTGGGAAGTCGGGAATAAACAGCTCAAACTGGGAAAATACGTTTTGAACGGTCATTCAACTCAGAATTGTAAATCCGGCATCTTTCTCTTTGATGACAATGGACCACCGCGCCATTTTCCTTTTCAACTACATGTATTGTATGCTGCTGCATAAATTATGTAATATGCCAGGGAGATATGTATACTGTAAATAAGAAAGTAATACTAAGTGTATGTTGTGTAGTAAACTGTTAGTAGCCCATGTTCCTCATGCTAATAATTTGGTCTATTTTCACCTCTTAATTTTACCTACTGTTCTGACTTGGTGGTGCACATGTAGCCTATAACCTGTTTTAGAGAAATGTAATCATCTAATATTGTAAGAGCTTTCATTGTCTGCTTATATGCCCCCTTTATTTATCCTACTGTTCTGACTTGGTGTTCAGGGAGAACACTGTAAGAATGGCCCATGTTCTGAATTCTGTCGCTGTACATTTCAAAAATGCTGAACAAATAGTTATATTGACTACATCCATCATCGCTCGCTCATTAATGTCTTAATCGAAATTACGGATTGCCTCTTATCCGCTTGTCGTCCCCTTATGCCATAGTTTGTACATCTCAATTGTCAGTAGAAACCACATTTGTTTATGCAAGTCAGCCATATCAGATATGGTTTTTTGAAAGGCAGTAAATGTGACAACACATTTTTTTCTTTGTATTATCTTTTACCAGATCTAATGTGTTATATTCTCCTACATTAATTTCACATTTCCACAAACCTCAAAGTGTTTCCTTTCAAATGGTATCAAGAATATGCATATCCTTGCTTCAGGTCCTGAGCTACAGGAAGTTAGATTTGGGTATGTCATTTCAGGTCCTGAGCTACAGGAAGTTAGATATGTTATTTCAGGTGAAATTTGAAAAAGATCCTACTCCATCCCAGTATAATATAATAGTTTTATGAGAAATCACACAGATTAAGTAAACATTTATCTTATAACATGTTTCTATTATTTTAGGCATCAGCATATTGTCCCTCCGAATGTTTGTGTCCTCGTGAGGAATGCCTACCCAGGTGCGCGCCAGGAGTCAACTTTGTGCCAGACGGCTGTAGATGCTGCAAAGTTTGCGTGTGGCAGCTCAATGAAGACTGCAGCAAGACAGAGCCATGCGACCACACCAAGGGACTGGAGCGCCACCTTGGGGCTGCTTGTGGCACAGCTAAAGGCATCTGTCGAGGTATGATAAAGTTGTATAGGAAACACAAATTGCTGCGAAGAGACAGAATCATTAGATCATTTGTTTTGGTACTGTCACTATGTAGCCTGTTTTTGGCGACAGGTCCAGGAATGGCTGAAGAATTGCAATATTTACCTTAAGCTAACTCTACAGATAGCACTACTGGGTGATCTGAAAAGTCATGGTCAATCGATCAATTACATAATACTTTTAGCAAAAAAAAATTTTTTAAATTTACAATCTGTAGAAACAATGAGAATAGAAAGGTTAAGAGCTTTTGTGAAACATCACAGCACAGTTGAGAAATACATGGCAAATAGATGGTGTTAAGAGATAGATGGGAGGAGTTTAATGGAGCTGAAGGGTGGGAACCAATAATAACTAACAACAAGAAGATAAATCATGTAAAACATACTGTGTCCGTAATACGTATATTGAGGTTATAGGTTAAGAACTTTTGTGAAAGAGCACAGTTTGAAAGATATGGCAAATAGAATCAAACCCGGATGAACATCATGAAATAGATGGAGAGGTTGAGGGTCGAGGAGTAAAAACAAACTAAGTAGAACTATTGTAAAATAGACTGTGTCCATAAAATGTACATAGTATATATAAGCTGGAAATAGAGGCCTAAGTGTTGTTGTTCACTAGTTTACTTCAATTAGGGGAGGGCTGGTATGTATATATTTGTATGTACTGTATATGTATTTCTATGTATATATGTGTTTCTATGTATGTATGTGTTTATATATGTATATACAGTTGAAGTCAGAAGTGTCTGGGCCTGACTGAGGCCAGGTCTCTGGCTCCCTCTAGTGGGAGTCGTATGGCCACAGTCAGGACCTGACAATAGTTCAGGGAGTCTGGGTTGGTTTTGGTCAATCCCCAATTATAGGCAGCTGTCTCGAGTTGTCTCTAATTGGGGATTCCATTTATGTTCACATTGCATCCACCTGCATGTGGATCAAAGCCGAGTAGAATGCCATCATCATCATCACACTAGTTGGTCCGACTCATGACGTCCAGCTAAAACACCTTCACAAAGAATTTATGGCTATCTAAAAGTTAGTGAAAGGGAAACCCAGTACAACAGTAATTAGTGATTAGGTCCAATGGGAACGACACGGTCCATCTCTGGCTGTCACAGGGAGGAACAAATGTTCCTAATGTCATCAGACGTGTCAAGTCAATCATATGTAACGAAGCACTGAGATGTGCCAAGGTTCCTGTTGGTAGGCCAGGCTAGTTGAGTGCAAGTTATTTCGACTGGAGGCCTTTCAGTATACCCCAAAAAAACTCTATAACTCAATATCCTGGTTCACATAAACACATCAAAAGTGAAACAGAAAGAGGCCAAGAGGGGAAGTAAAGAAGCATCCTGTGGTTCGCGTTGCTGCTACGTTTGTTGAATTATTTGATATTGTCTTTTACTTAACTGAGACTGTGTTGGTTCTGTATTGGATATCTGGAGATCCTGTAATGAAACCAGGCCTGACAGCTGAAGCAACTGTTTTCGGATGTTGGCATTCCATCAGATTGCACAACGTTAGGAGGAGAGGAAACAAAGTGTTGACTGATTACTCCTGTGCAAAACCCTGGAGACAGCGAGATCCCAAACAAGCCATGAAACTGGCTCTCAGAGGCTCCCACATCCTGCACCGCACGAAGAGTGATATACGAGCTTAAGACTAGAGAAAAACACATTGGCTGTAGCATTTCTGTCATTAGATTCTGTGATGAAAACGGCATGTACAATTATGCCATTACAAACTTTATTGAAATTCTACTTGTAAATGGACAAAAAGAATTAGCTTATCTATATAAAACTTTACATGGACTTCTTTATCGAACATTAAATTAATGTGCCAATTCATTGCTTCTCCAAAACACATTATTATTCTCAAATAAGGCTTATATATTGAACAGTATACATGACTGACCCAACAACACCCACTACACAGAACATACGGCACACACACACCTGAGTAATCATCATTTTAAAAAGTAGGACGGTCCACAACCAGACGGTGCCTGTGGTAGTCCCTCGTCAAACATGGTGGCGTAAGAGGTTTTGAGGAACTCTACGTAGTTCTGAATGCTCTGCTTGTGGCTTTCTGATTGGTCCAGGCTGAGCTGCAGGTCCTTTAAACGCACCTCAAACTGCTTCTCAGCCTGCAGAGCAACACAACCAATCAATCTATTTATTGTCTCAATTGGGATATTTGCAGTGCAATATGCTCATACACATAGGACAATAAGGCTTCACGCTCAATCTCAAAACAACAGTTATTACTAACACTTTCAACATTATTTCATTCACCAAGGCCTCAATCAATTGACCTGACAAATGCTTAAAAATAGAAAAATGGTCTGATTCAATGGGTATTATATGCCATCAAAAAGTACTGTACTGTGTTCTTATTAGCTGTCATTTACATTAGTATTGTGGAGTAACTACAACGTTGTTGATTCATCCTCAGTTTTCTCCTATCACAGCCATTAAACTCTAACTGTTTTGAAGTCGCCTCATGGTGAAATCACTGAGCGGTTTCCTTCCTCTCTGGCAACTGAGTTAGGAAGGACGCCTGTATCTTTGTAGTGACTGGGTGTATTTATACACCATTCAAAGTGTAATTAATAACTTCACCATGCTCAAAGGGATATTAAATGTCTGCTTTTTTTTTTACCAATAGTTGCCCTTTGCGAGTCATTGGAAAACCTCCCTGGTCTTCGTGGTTGAATCTGTGTTTGAAATTCACTGCTCGACTGAGGGACCTTACAGATAATTGTATGTGTGGGGTACAGAGATGAGGTAGTCATTCAAAAATCATGATAAACACTATTATTGAACAGAGTGAGTCCATGCAAGTTATTATGTGACTTGTTAAACACATTTATACTCCTTAACGTATTTAGGCTTGCCATAAAAAACATTTTTTAAAAGTGGTTCAATATATTTCATTTGAAAAAAATTTACAAAAAAATGTCAATTGACGTTGTGTAGGCCAGTCACAAAAAATACAACTTTATCAATTTTAAAATGTGGAAAAAGTCAAGGGGTGTGAATACTTTCTGAAGGCACTGTGTGTGATTGTGTCTGGTACTTACTGACTGCTTGCTTTGTTTCATCTGTTTTAGCTCATTCTCTCTCCTGCTCTTCTCAGCCTCCAGCTCCAGGATTTTGGCCTGAAGGGAACTTTCTCTGGAGACGGCTTTGTCTTTTACTTTGGAAACCTTGGCGTGAGAGAAATAAAGATGATGAAATGTATCAAAAAGTAAACCCCATCTTTGGGGTTTAAAAATTAGGTCGATCTCAGACCCATTGACTGCAGCCAGGTAAAAAAAACAAAGAAGTCATGACCATCATGCTTTTAAAGAAAGAGGATAATGTTGTAAGTTTTAAAACTGCAAGTTCAACCAATTACAGTCCTTTTCAATATACAACTGTTTGTATATGACGGAAATCCGTGGTAGTGACGGAGAACTTTAACCCCTGAGTACCTGTTGCCTGACATCGGCCAATGCTGCCTCCAGTTGTCTGTTGAGAGCATGGCAGTCTGCGGAGCTCTGTTGTAGCTGCCTGTTGCTGTAGTACAGTGCCTCCTCCTGCCCTGCCAGCCTATGGACCAGCTCCTGGTTCTCCCCATGGAGCTCCTCTATCTGCCTGGAATACATCATCAGCAATACATAAGGAACACATTCATAACACATTCGTAACCCATACAAGCAGCACATTAACATTTCAGAATTCACCCAGGGCAGGCTTAAAAACGTATTAAAAACAATACAATATATCTTACAATGTCACTAATGGACTTTTGACGTGAGAAATATAGAGCAATCTAGTTTGAAAACCAAAAAGCAAAATGGAAGAATATACTCATTCTTTCAAAGAAGAGAAATTAATAATTCTTACTTTTGAAGAGCATCCATTTTCTGCTGTAGCAGTGTGTTGGCCTTGTGGATAGACTCTTTCATGTCCACCGACGAGCTCATCTTCTCCCCTTGGCTCTCCACCTGGATACACAATAATCACACCTTCAGAATTGTGGTTGGGCAAAAATGTAGCTGGACTATGACTGAATGACATAGATAGATAGATGCTGAATGTAGGTTCAGTTTAATAGTATTGACTATGGGGACATGAATGAGGGTTCAATCACATACAGTACAATACCACAAAGAGTTGTACCATGCAATTACATTGGCTTATCAAGGTATCAACACAGCACACAACACTGTACAACAGCATTCAAAGGCAAACATTGATTGAACATTGCTGAAAACATCAATAGAAAAACATTTTAAAACAGTTTAAGGTGACCAAGGATTTACAAACACACAAACTACAAAAGGGGCAATTAGAGTTGCGACCTAACTTCATTTTACTGCAATCCAAGTACATCCAATCACAAACCTCGACACCAACTCAAAGCAGGACCGGGGGATGCACTATTACAACACTGAGATACCATTATAACAGTATCATGGGAAACCATACATAGGGTTTGACTGACATCTGGTGGTAAATACTGAACTCCACCACCTCAGTGCTTACTTGCCCAACTACAGATTACATATTGCTTTACTGCTATATGCACACCTTAGCCTGCAGTTGTCTAATGGCGACTGCCTTGTCTGCACATCTCTTCTCTGAGCGCCTCAGGTTGTCCTGGCACTCCGCCAGACTCTGCTCCGTGGTGCTCAGTAACTCGGGGTACTCTTCCAGCTCCCTCACGCGCCCCTCCAGCTCCAGCCTCACCTGGGGTCCGGGGGGAGGGGCGTGCAGGCCGGCAAGGCGGGGGGGGGGCGGGGGGGCAGAGAAACGTTAATGACTGATTGGCTGCACCTCTCTGAGTAGCTTCCCCCGAAAGTTCCCCCAACTGGACCCTGACTGGTAACGGATGGGTAATGCATGTAGAAGCATGGCATGGCCATTCACCACTGATGTGCTTGTTTCTCAGAGAGAATCTTTTGAAGGCTTTCAGCAAAATGACCTTTAATCAGAAGCAGCAGTTAAGTTCCAGTCCTGTTAAACTGACGTGTCCATAGGTGAACCATAGTCAGGATGCAGACTAGGGAAACTCAGTGACCACTGAATTCTAAATGACAGCATGCGTTGGTTTCCACGCCGATAAATGTGAAGATGCACACAGTGCACTTTGAAATGGTTAACAGCACAGGCAAAGCAATGCGGTGGGTCCCAGAAAGACCAGAGACAAATGTTAGTAATCAAATATCAAACACGCAGGATATCACATTCATTTTAATTTCACTGAACCAAGTAGTGTTTGTGTCTCAAACTGTTTCAGGCAATATGATATTCTTACACGTTGAGTGGATTCTTTCTTCAATTTCAAAGGACACGAACCGATTTAAAGGGATACTTCAGGATTTTAGCAATAAGACCCTTTATTTACTTCCCCAGAGTTAGATGAATTTGTGGATAACATTTTTATGTCTCGTGTCCTTTATGAAGGAAGTTAGAGGTAGTTTTGCGAGCCAATGCTAACTAGCGTTAGCGCAATGACTGGAAGTCTATGGGTGTACACTAGCATGCTAGCTCATTGCCAAAATCCAGAATTATCCCTTTAAGACAAAGCTCTTTACACTGAATGTAGCCAACAGAAGACTTTACCTTCTCCACTTCTGCATCTCTTCCTTCTCTGATGTTCTCTGCTTCCCTCAGAAAACCCTCCAACTTGATTTTAATATCATCCACCTCCATTTGTAGCTCTGCCACCTGAGAGATGTGCAGTAAGAAGTGAATAAAACAGACAGCCGCTGCCTTACCTTTTAGTCGCTCAATACATTTGTATAGGATTAGTAAGTATGGGAACTTGGGTGTGGGATCCCTACCTGACTCTGATACTGTTCTGCTTGCTCTTTCCTCTCCTGTGAGACGGCGCTCTCCTCTTTTAGTGCTGCGTCAGAATGGACCAGCTGCAGCTCCAGCTCAACGATGGACGCCTGGAACCAGAGAGAAATACACAAATATCATCCTGAACATGGTGGGAACAAATCACATCCTAATAATCATACATACACCCCCCCCATATGTATTTGGACAGCGAAGCAAGCATAAATGTGGCTCCTGGCTACAGCGTTTTAGATCAGGTGACAGTAGAGAATCTCACCTTTTATTTACCGTTTAGAAATGGAAGCACTTTATGTATTTAGTCCCTTCATTTGAAGAAGCCATAAGAATTTGGACAAATTCCCTTATAGTGTATTAAAGTGGTCAAAAGTTTATAACATAATGATGGTCATTATGGCCAAACCGTTCTATTTTTGTTTAATCAGACCAGAGGACATTTCTCCAAAAAGGACGATCTTTGTCCCCATGTCCAGTTGCAAACCGTAGTCGGGCTTTTTTATGGCGGTTTTGGAGCAGTGGCTTCTTGCTTGCTGAGCGGCCTTTCAGGTTATGTCGATATAGGACTCGTTTTACTTTGGATATAGATACTTTTGTACCTGTTTCCTCCAGCATCTTCACAAGGTAATTTGTTGTTGTTCTGGGATTGATTTGCACTTTTCACACCAAAGTACGTTCATCTCTAGGAGACAGAACATGTCTCCTTCCTGAGCGGTATGACGGCTGCGCGGTCCCATGGTGTTTATACTTGTGTACTATTGTTTGTACAGATGAACGTGGTACCTTCAGGCATTTGGAAATTGCTCCCAAGGATGAACCAGACTTTTTCTATGGTCTTAGCTGATTTCTTTTGATTTTCACATGATGTTGAGCAAAGAGGCACTGAGTTTGAAGGTAGGCCATCAGAAGCTTCTAAAGCCATGACATCATTTTCTGGAATTTTCCAAGCTGTTTAAAGACACAGTCAACTTAGTGTATTTAAAACTTCTGACCCACTGGAATTGTGATATAGTGAATTATAAGTGAAATAATCTGTCTGTAAACAATTGTTGGAAGAATTACTTGTGTCATGCACAAAGTAGATGTCCTAACCGACTTGACAAAACTATAGTTTGTTAACATGAAATCTGTGGAGTGGTTGAAAAATGAGTTTTAATGACTTCAACCTAAGTGTATGTAAACTTCCGACTTCAACTGTATGTCAAGCTTGTGACTCTGTTGTGGTTTAGATAATGTTTTGCCCAATATGAACTGAATGTTGAATGATGAGTAATTTTCTTTCTAAGTGAGTAGATAAGATGTTTATGAACACGTAAACAAAATCCTGATAATGCCATGTTTAAGAAAAATCACGAATGAATCATAAATAATGATGAGTGAGAACTTTAGAGACTACAATAAAACATGTTTTTTATTTTTTATTTAACTAGGCAAGTCAGTTACGAACGAATTCTTATTTACAATGGCAGCGCCCCTGGAGCAAATTAGGGTTAAGTGCCTTGCTCAAGGGCGCATCGGCGGGGGTATGATTTTACTACTCATCATTATTATAATGCACATTAATGTAGAAGTGTTCAGAAACATTATATTTTTACTTTCACCATTCAGTTCCTATTGAGTAAAATACCATCAAAACAAACAGCAAATGCAGGCAACAAGTTTGTAGAGTCACAAGCTTAATGTAGTTATTGAGTGCAAGGAATGTGTGACCAAATACTACATGTTTTACTAATTTAATACACTATAATGTGAATTTGTCCAACTACTTATGACTTCTTCAAACAGGTGGACTAGATATAAAGTGGTTACATTTCTAAACAGTAAAACATGTATGAAAAAACACTCAAATAAAAAAAGGTGAGATTCTGTACTGTCGCCTGATATGAAACATTTAAAAAAAAAATCTCAAATCCAAAATGCTGGAGTATAGAGCCAAATGAAAAATATTAGCTTCACTGTCCAAATACATATGGAGGGGAGTGTATAAACATATCATCCTAGAATATACAGAAAAGGTACACAAAATAAAAAGCATTAGGTTTGTTATCTAAGCAATTAGATGTAGTAATTTACAAAATTAGTTTACAGATGTAGTCGTTAGATCATTTGGGGCTACTAGTCAAACAGGGTAAATCAATTGATTTGGGTTGGTACACACACACACAACTTAAAAGGTCTGTATTGGTGTTTAATATTCCTACCTTGAGGGTTGCGTTCTCAAGGCCAATGTCTCCGTTTTCAGCGTAGAGTTTTTCCACTTTTAGCAGTAAGACCTCGTTTGCAGCAGTGAATTCCTCCCTCTCTTTCTGTAGCTTTGCAGTAAAGTCTGCTACTTGGCTGTAACGAAACATCAACAAGCAATTGCCACTTGCCCACTTCTACTTTCTGCGAGGATAAAAATCTGAAAAGCTTTAAAAATGTAAGAATGTCATTTATTGCCTCAAAGACCTCGATTAACAATATGCCAGACTTTTTTCAAAATGTGGAATGACACACCCTTGCAGTAGTCCCATCTGTGCATCAAGCAGAATTCTTGCGTTTGTCTTCTGTTCCTGTTGTCTCCGCCATGTGTCCCTCTCTGAACAAGCCTCCGCCAGCTGAACATCCTACAAGTCATCATTGCAACATAACAGAAAATCAGTTTACGGTCAGTGGCAAGGAACTCAACAACGGGATACCTCGGTCGTGTTCAGTTGGGAACACCGTAGCAAAAGAAAAAGCCTTATCTTCACTGTAAGTATCAAATTAGCCGAACATACACAGAGTGTACAAAACCAAACATCCTATAGAAAAGTTGTGGGCAGAACTGAAAAAGTGTGTGGGAGCAAGGAGGCCTACAATCCTGACTCAGTTACACCAATTCTGTCAGGAGGAATGGGCCAATATTCACCCAACTTATTGTGGGAAGCTTGTGGAAGGCTACCTGAAACGTTTGACCCAAGTTAAAAAATTGAAAGTCAATGCTACCAAATACTAATTGACAGTATGTAAACTTCTGATCCACTGGGAATGTGATGAAAGAAATAAAAGCTGAAATAAATAATTCTCTCTGCAATTATTCTGACATTTCACATTCTTAAAATAAAGTGGTGATCCTAACCGACCTAAGACAGGGAATTTTTACTAGGATTAAATGTCACTAATTGTGAAAAACTGAGTTTAAATGTATTTGGCTAAGATGAATGTAAACTTCCGACTTCAACTGTACATCCTTTAATTACGTATATAGCAAAGACATCTAACAAGGTAAATGCCAAGAATGTGCTGGGATACATATACAGAATTTGCCAAGAAGAAACAGAACATGACCAATTAGTAATAACCCCAGAGGACATATCCAGAAGAACAAGACCAAGACAACTAACTCTATACTCTGGAGGGAATACTCTTGGAAAATTCAGTCAAGATGTTTCATAACTCTTATAATACAATCACAATACAACCGTGACATCACACCAAACTTCTGGCGTATCTGTGGGAAGAGCAGGGCTAATCTCACACACTCACACACACACTATATTCATGCCTCAATCATGTCTGGACCGAAATATAAAAAGTACTGGATGATACGCTCGAACGCTCACTTCGTCTAAAATCCAGAACACATGTTCCTAGGGAGAACCCCTCATGCACTGGTCCTCAGAACTCTGAGAATAACAGATTACTAGAAACGGTCTTAAACCCCTGGCACCACAAATAAGCAATAGGAACGAAACAATTAATAAGATCTATAGTATGGAAAATGATGAAATGTACAGGTTTTAAACGGACGGGTGTTGCTGGACACGTGTGTTCCATTATATTGTTCTAGAAAAGCTGATTGTTGGCTGTTTCAGTGAATTATTTACTTTTTTCGGTTGGAGCAGGAGGATGTAAATGTGAATATCTCTTGTTGTGATCTAAAACCAATATATACTGTTCTCTACAGTTCCCATACTGAACAAAACCCTGGTGAAGAGAAAATGGTGACCACCAAAGTGACTCCCAACATTACCTGTACATACCTTCTCCCTCAGCTGAGTGTAGCATTTATCCACAGCAGCTTCGAACCTCTCGGCCCTCTGTTTTTGGGCACGGGTTGCCTTCTTCAGGGCCTCTTTCTCCTGTTCTGCCTTCTCAGACACACTGGAGATCTCCCCCCTCAGACCATCCATCTCCAGCTTCTGCTCAGTCAGCTGCCTCTCCAAAGCCTGGGAGAAAGAAAGGGAAGGACCACACACTGACTGTTTAAGCTTTCAACATATCTATTTTTTTACTGTCTTTCTTCCCAACCGTCCCAGACATCACACACCCAGGCTGGAAGCATAATACGGACTGCAAACTGCGTCCTTTACATTATCTGTGTCTTATTCTACAGACAGAATGGCTAGGGCTAGGAAATACACATTTCCCAACTCTGACAATATAGTGATTGATTGATTGACTGACTGACGCCTGAACGTGTGCGTTACCCGGAGCTGCACGGTGAGACGGTTGTTGTTGACCTCCTTGCTGTGTAGCTGGCCCTGCAGGTGAGCACGTGTGGTCTCCACAGACTTGGTGGCATTGACCGCATTCTCTGTGTTCTCCTGTGGAGCATCAAAGCAGAAAGAGATGGTGTGATGTCACGTATAAAATGTGGTCATTGCTTATGTAGTCACATCCTAAATGATTGGCACCCTTGATAAAGATAAGCAAGAAACACTGAATAAAATAAATACGAAAAGACTGAGATACTATATATTGAATGAGATACTATATATTGTATGCTCAAATAACATTTTTTAATTATATTATTTTACATTAATACAATTGCTTAAGAGGATAAGGGCGGTTGGTCTTTTTCTATAATGTCTTAAGAGGTTGAAGAACACAGTGGGAGGGATCTTAGACCTTCATATAGAATCTTTCCAGTTCCTTGATATCCTTCGGTCTACGCATATAAACTGCCTTCTTCAATTCAAACCATAGGTAAGTAAGGGAAATGAAAATAGCCATTGCAAAATGTTGATTTTGTGGTAAATTAACAATTTCTGCAGGAGGGACTGGTGCACTTCACAAAATAGATGGCATCATGAAGAAGGAAAATTATGTGGCTATATTGAAGCAACATCTCAAGACATCAGTCAGGAAGTTAAAGCTTGGTCGCAAATGTGTCTTCCAAATGGACAATGACCCCAAGCATACTTCCAAAGTTGTGGCAAAATGGCTTAAGGACAACAAAGTCAAGGTATTGACTTAAAACAGGGAATTTTAACTAGGATTAAATGTCAGGAATTGTGAAAAACTGAGTTTAAATGCATTTGTCTAAGGTGTATGTAAACTTCCGACTTCAACTGTACGTGTTACCAAATTGTTATACTCCAGTGAAACAGGAAGGCATGAAAGGCCACAATACAGTTCCTTAAACTGAGATTGACTTAAAATGTTAATGCAGATTATTATCATTTAATGTTTGTATTATTATAGAAGAATTGTTAGGGGTGCCAATAATTTACTTTTTACTACAAAATCTCTTTCTGTGAGCAATTTTATTTGTATAAAATAATATCATTTCCCAATTTTTTTTAATGGCATTTGTATTATATATTTTATACAGTAATTTTTGCTAATCTTTATCAAGGGTGCCAATAATTTCAGATGCGACTGTATTTCATGTGAAATGAAAGTTCAAAGCTTACCATTTCCTTCTTCCGCAAACACATCAGTTCATCCACCATTTTTTTTTTATCATTCAAATTTCTTTTCAAATGCTGGTGGAAAAAAAAGAACCACAAAAACATGTTATCTTACTTACAGTACAACTGTAAAATTACAAATGTGTATAGTAAACAGGAGCAGATGCTTTTCTATCCCAAGTGTCTTACAAAGTTAGCACACAAGTTCAGTACATGTGGCCCATGCGGGATTGAATCAAATCCCCCAATTTAATGTAGCTAACACCATGTTTGAACCCATTGAGATATCTGAACTACTGTACTGAATTACCCTACACTCTGCCTAGCGGTTAAGAGTCTTGGGCCAGTAACTGAAAGGTTGCTGGTTTGAATCCCTGAGCCAACTAGGTGACAAATCTGTCAACGTGCCCTTGAGCAAGGCACTTAACCCTAATTGCTCTGTAAGTGGCTCTGGATAAGAGCATCTGCTAAAAGACTAAGATGTATAATCTGCCAAGAGGAGCTTAACACGTTGGCAGACCGTATAAAGTATTCAGCTTTGGCACCGCTATGTCAACTTTTCAAAGTGTTTAAATACAGGTCTGGAGTGTCTGAAGTTCTATTTTTTTTTTTACGCAAATGAGAAGCAATTTACCAGATTATCACACTCAGCCTGTGTGAGCTTCTTTAGTAGGAGATCAATGTGTTTGTCTGTCTCCATTCGAGATGCCTAATAAAAAGGAGACAAAAAGAAGTAGTCAAATCATGTTATTTTAAGCAACATTTAAAAAGACAAAGTTGCAATAACAGTTTACTTTAGTCCTCAGGTACAGTATAATGCATTGTAAAACTTGCAGTCCTTCAAAGTAGTAGTCCTTAGCCATCAGATTATAACTGTTTGACAAAACCAACCTCTGCATCCTGCAGGTCTTTGAGTTGCTGTCGAACAGACTTATTTATCCGTTTAAAAACCTCCAACTTCTCCAGCAGAAGACCCCTCTGCCTTGACATCCGCCGGTTATCAGATGCAGAGTGTCTCGAGTCCTTTATAATCGAAGGATGAATTAAATTCTGCTTTTGAGACATTAAACATTGTTAACGAATTTAACATTTTGATATCATGTTGTGCATCCCAAAATAACGACAGGTGCACTGTTAGCACATCAATCACATACGGCAAAATCCTCATCCAGGGTCTCCTTGAATGACATGAGCTGTATGGCTGCTGAGTTGGCCGCTGCTTCTGCATCCATCAATGTTTTCATCAGTGGATTTTTGTCCACGGTGGCTCCATAGTCTCCATAACTACGTATAATGACAAGAGAGAGAGAGAGAGATTAGAAATCAGTTGGATCATTACTGAAAGCTGTGTGTGGCCTCAATGTTTATTATCCCTTAATTAAACTGTGTCTCATGGACCTCACCAGTTACTCTCCATCTCTGGGGTTTTGGTGTAGACACTGCTGCGTATCCTACTCCCTCTCCCAGGCTCTGAGAAGCCATCTAGATCATCATCTAAAGAGTCCTGGAAGGGGTCCTCAGGAGACATGGCTCTCATTCATGCAAGGTGGATCAGAGGACTGGCTATATGGTTAGGCTTACATGACTGCTTGCATAGAAGAATCCACATTGTAATGTTCTAATAAAATACACTACACTGCGATTATAAGGAAATTATGAAAAATATTATAGAAGATATACACAGACAACATCGGTGTACAATGTAATGCAAGTACTGATAGAATTGTATTTAACTCTTACAAGGAAATTGTGAGCAAGACAACATTTAACTGTTTAACTGTCTCAAACAATGTTGTCGGGCTAGTAACCGAAAGATTGCTGGATCGAATCCCCGAGCTGACAAGGTAAAACTCTGTTCTGCCCATGAACAAGGCAGTTAACCCACTGTTCTCTAGGCAGTCATTATAAATAAGAACTTGTTCTTAACTGACTTGCCTAGTAAAATGACTAGCTATTTCCTCTAATATTATGTATTGTCAGGCTACAAACAGTGCGTCTTCTTGTTACCGTTAGCTTCTAGCCGAGCTGATCCATTCTGACCTTCACTTCAGAGTTAAAGAACAGTAGCTAGCTAGCAACACAACCTATGGTATCTACAGTATGCTAGCAAGCTGAGCTAGCAAGTTCCAAGTTAGCTACCTAGCTAATCTGGCCAGTTATTTACAATTACGAAGATGGAAAGCAAATTCAAACCGATAAGTATCATATCACATGATCAAGAAGTAGCTAGCTAAACTGGTATGGTGATATTTCAAATTAAATGTTGTTGTTTTTTTACCTTCATTCACTCCCGTGCCTTTTGTCTTGTGCTACTGCTATTCAACAGCTGATGCTCTCTAGAGGGAACGGTTGTCACTAGTTACAACAGCCACAAATGGGCTATATCGTAAAAAAAATCTTTGAAATACAAATTTGCTTTCTGGTCTTAATTTAAAGTTAGTGTTAAGCATACTGTTAGCAGTGTGGTTACGGTTAGGTTTAAAATCAGTTTTTTAAAGAAGATAAATAGTAAAAATAGGCGGGGTTTATTACTTTCTGACTGTTGTAATTAGTGACGATCCGTAGGATCTTGGCGTTCGTTTCACCCATTGGTTGATTTGAGTCCCGCCGCATGGGACGTAAAGACGTAATGTAAACAAACCCCGCATTAAACAAACCCCACTACTCAAATGCTAGTACCATAGATAGATAGATAGATAGATAGATAGATAGATAGATAGATAGATAGATAGATAGATAGATAGATAGATAGATAGATAGATAGATAGATAGATAGATAGATAGATAGATAGATAGATAGATAGATAGATAGATAGATAGATAGATAAAATATTGCAAGTTAATATAGATAAATAAGGAGTTATTGCATGTTTAACTATACTATACAGGTCGATGGAAGAGAAATACTTAAATAGCTACAAATGCGTATGATATAAGTGAGGGTAATAATAGTTTACTTAATATACAATTAAATTAACAGGTAAGTGAATATTTTACATGGTTAGATTAATTGTACAGGTAAATATACAGTTACATTTACAGGTAAGTGAATATTTGCATGGTTACATTAACTGTACAGGTAAATGACAGGAAGAGATGCTTAAATAGCTCAATGTGTGTATGATATAATTTAGGGTAATAATAGTAATTCCCTTAAGATACAGTCCTTAGTGCGCAGGGTTTAGTTACAGATAACTGCACGTATTGCACATTCAATATATTAAAAGCAATGAAAAAAGAACTGACAGGATACTAATATGCATTCCTGAGTGAATGACTACGTAAGTTCTGTCCAAGAATTACTTACAATATTGCACGTGATATGATATAACAACTGTACATGAATATGTATATACAGACCTGGATGAATAAATAAGTCCGGAGTGAATGAGACATTACAGACCAGACTTACTCACGGATGGATGCATAATTGTTCAACTAGGTCCTAACACCCCAACAGTTCCAGGTCTACGTTGCAGACGTACCCTGGTGAGGCATTAAATAGTCTTAATAGCCGCCGGCAGGAAGGACCTCCTGTAGCGCTCTCTGGCACACCGTGGTGGGATCAGTCTGTGACTGAAGGTGCTCCTCTGGATGGGTGACATTGTTCATGGGACTACCAATCACAGCCGGATGTGATACAGCCTGGATGTAGTGATGCCTCTTGCACTGAGATGCAGTGCCTTAGACCACTGAGCCACTCGGGAGCCCAGAGATGATAGCAACATATTATTCAGTGCTGTCTAATTTGAGTATAATGAAGCCTGTTTCTTTGTGATGTTTTCTGTCCTCAGATATGATACTCGAAATTGAGCTCAGGTTCATCTTGTTTCCATTGATCATCCTTGAGATGTTTCTACAACTTGATTGGAGTCCACCTGTCGTAAATTCAATTGATTGGACATGATTTGGAAAGGCACACACCTGTCTATATAAGGTCCCATAGTTGACAGTGCATGTCAGAGCAAAAACCAAGCCATGAAAGAATTGTCCATAGAGCTCCGAGACAGGATTGTGCCGAGGCACAGATCTGGGGAAGGGTACCAAAAAATGTCTGCAGCATTGAAGGTCCCCAAGAACACAGTGGCCTCAATCATTCTTAAATGGAAGAAGTTTGGAACCACCAAGACTCTTCCTAGAGCTGGCCGCCCGGCCAAACTAAGCAACTGGGGGAGAAGGGCCTTGGTCAGGGAGGTGACCAAGAACCGGGTGGTCACACTGATATAGCTCTAGAGTACCTCTGTGGAGATGAGAGAACCTTCCAGAAGGAGACAACCATCTCTGCAGCACTCCACCAATCAGGCCTTTATAGTAGAGTGGCCAGACGGAAGTTGGAGTTTTCCAAAAGGCAGTTAAAGGACTCTCAGACCATGAGAAACAAGATTCTCTGGTCCAATGAAACCAAGATTGAACTCTTTGGCCTGAATGCCAAGCGTCACGTCTGGAGGAAACCTGGCAGCATCCCTACGGTGAAGCATGGCAGCATTATGCTGTGGGGATGTTTTTCAGCGGCAGGGGCTAGTCAGGATTGAGGCAAAGATGACCAGAGCAAAGTACAGAGAGATTCTTGATGATAACCTGCTCCAGAGCGCTCAGGACCTCAGACTGGGGCGAAGGTTCACCTTCCAACAGAACAACGACCAGCACACAGCCAAGACAACGCAGGAGTGGCTTCAGGACAAGTCTCTGAATGTCCTTGAGTGGCCCAGCCAGAGCCCGGACTTGAACCTGATCGAACATCTCTGGAGAGACCTGAAAATAGCTGTGCAGCGACGCTCCCCATCCAACCTGGCAGAGCTTGAGAAGAATAGGAGAAACTACAGATACAGGAGTGCCAAGCTTGTAGCATCATGCCCAAGAAGACTCAAGGGGTATTGTATGTAGATTGATTAACAAAATGTGAAAAAAGTCAAGGGGTCTGACTACTTTCCGAATGCACTGTAGCCACAATGGTTTAAGGAGTTTTCAGGTCTCACTACAGGGCAGTTTCAAGGCAATTAATTTAGATTTTGCATGTCAATATAACTGTATTAATTGAGTACTACTATACTGTACGTTACAATCAATGGAATGTGGTATAAATCTGAACTGATATGAACACGATAAGACTGTGACTGAATGGTTCCATTGTTACTAATGATAACCTATAACCTGATAATCTCTTCCACAACCTAGAGAAGCATGACTGGCCCAGGGAGGCATGATATCCAGGACTTCACTGATCTCCAGAAGAAGAAGAAGAAGAAGCCATGCATTGTGAGACGAGTGTGTGACAGCAGTACGGTACTGCAGCCACCTACCATGAGAGGGAGACACATACTCACATACAAGGCACAAATTTTAAGAATGATTTTAATCTATCAACTAATCAAATATTTACAGTATTTAGTACCCTTTTACTGGAACATTTGTCAAGTGCTTTACAGTAACTCAGCCTTCGACCTCAGAGGAGCGGGCATTAGCACAGTGGTATGGAAAAACTCCCTAGAAGAAAGAAACCTTGAGAGGAACCAGTTTCGTTTGTGCCACTGGTTAGAAGATTTTTGATTATTATAGTAATGTTAATATGACAGAAGCAGAAGCAGACTACTCCAGGCCCAGGGGCTTATGGGAAGGGAGCATCCCGTGTGGGCTGCTGGATGGACTGGAACGCTTCCCAGAGCTCATAGTGGTCAGTTAGTAGTCCCAAATAACAATACTACTATGATTAGCTACATAATTCATGTTATTGATCCCTATAGGAGGACCTGTGTTTTTTTACTTTTCCCTCTCTCTGTGTTCAGGATTTTGGTTTGTGCCCTGGTACATACGACCTTCACTGAGGTGCTTCTCAGTCGCCACGTCAGTAAACGAGGACCCTACGACCTCTTCACTGGCCGACGAGTCAAGCCAATCGCCTCTGGATATTTTGCTGCCCGGTAACTGCACCATTAATTAAATGACCCTTACGGAAAAAGGTTGCAGTCATAGTGCATTATAACTGCAGTACACTGAAGTATAACTGCAGTTAGAGAGCAGTATAACAGCAGTATGCTGAAAATACTGTGTCCAAAATAAGACTGCAGTAATTTTGCAGTGTAACTGTAGTTAGAGTGCAACTGCAGTACAATCTTTTTTGTAAGTGGAGATTTTATGTCAATTAGAATAATCCCTTATTAAAAAAGGTTAAATGAAGAAATATAAATGAGAAATTCTAAGAACTGTCAGACGATTTGGATGATTGATATTTCATAGTGTGTCATCATGACCTACTGTGAAGATTAACGGTTGATTTATTCCATCATGAACGCTTAAATGATCCCTTTTTGTGCTACACTATATTCAACCATTTTCTTTCCTTTGTGATAAGCAGTTGAAAAGTAAATTGGATGATACACAATTAGCTATGCACTTTAAGGCATGTTTGATGTGTAATTCAACCGAACACCCTGCTTGCATCTGTGCCTTAAGGACATCCTTTCACATGCTATTCTGAATAACTGGGTTATTTTGGCTTACTTCCTGCCCTAGAAAAAAAAAAGCAAATTGAATGCGGGTATGTTCGTCAAGCCGGCTAAGGTCTTGTGTGAGGACATTCTGCGTCCAGAGAAAAAACACTAAGGCAAGATTGGCCCGTGGACCAATACCCTTCCCTCCCTACCGAATGCATCTACCTGGGTTCTCTCCCCAATACCCTCGCCCAGAGGTCAGTACTACGGTTTAATAGATGAGGGAGAGAGAGATCCGAGATTTACAGCCCCCCCCCCCCCCCCCCCACCCATTGAGTTATTCCACATTTTATTGTGTTAAAGCCTGAATTCAAAATGGATTAAATATATTTTTTCCCCATCTACACACAATACCCCATAATGACAAAGGGAAAACAGACATATATAATTGACATAAATATTCACAACCCTGAGTCAATACTTTGTAGAAGTACCTTTGGCAGCGATTACAGATTGGAGTCCTTTTGGGTATGTTTGTATATCAGCTTTGTACATGTAGATTTGGCTGATTTTCTCAAGCTCTGTTAAATTCACATCTGGGCTTTGGCTGGGCCAATCAAGGACTTTTACATTCTTGTTCTGAAGCCATTCCAGCGTTGCTTTGGCTGTATGAATGGGGTCAACGTCCTGTTGGAACGTACATCTTTGCCACATTTTAAGTTCATTTGCAGTCTGAATTAGGTTCTCAAGGATTTGCTTGTACAGTGGGGAGAACAAGTATTTGATACACTGCCGATTTTGCAGGTTTTCCTACTTACAAAGAATGTAGAGGTCTGTAATTTTTATCATAGGTACACTTCAACTGTGAGAGACGGAATCTAAAACAAAAATCCAGAAAATCACATTGTATGATTTTTAAATAATTAATTTGCATTTTATTGCATGACATAAGTATTTGATCACCTACCAACCAGTAAGAATTCCAGCTCTCACAGACCTGTTAGTTTTTCTTTAAGAAGCCCTCCTGTTCTCCACTCATTACCTGTATTAACTGCACCTGTTTGAACTCGTTACCTGTATAAAAGACACCTGTCCACACACTCAATCAAACAGACTCCAACCTCTCCACAATGGCCAAGACCAGAGAGCTGTGTAAGGACATCAGGGATAAAATTGTAGACCTGCACAAGGCTGGGATGGGCTACAGGACAATAGGCAATCAGCTTGGTGAGAAGGCAACAACTGTTGGCGCAATTATTAGAAAATGGAAGAAGATCAAGATGACAGTCAATCTCCCTGGGTCTGGGGCACCATGCAAGATCTCACCTCGTGGGGCATCAATGATCATGAGGAAGGTGAGGGATCAGCCCAGAACTACATGGCAGGACCTGGTCAATGACCTGAAGAGAGCTGGGACCACAGTCTCAAAGAAAACTATTAGTAACACACTACGCCGTCATGGATTAAAATCCTGCAGCGCACTCAAGGTCCCCCTGCTCAAGCCAGCGCATGTCCAGGCCTGTCTGAAGTTTGCCAATGACCATCTGGATGATCCAGAGGAGGAATGGGAGAAGGTCATGTGGTCTGATGAGACAAAAATAGAGCTTTTTGGTCTAAACTTCACTCGTCGTGTTTGGAGGAAGAAGAAGGATGAGTACAACCCCAAGAACACCATCTCAACCGTGAAGCATGGAGGTGGAAACATCATTCTTTGGGGATGCTTTTCTGCAAAGGGGACAGGATGACTGCACCGTATTGAGGGGAGGATGGATGGGGCCATGTATCGCAAGATCTTGGCCAACAACCTCCTTCCCTCAGTAAGAGCATTGAAGATGGGTCGTGGCTGGGTCTTCCAGCATGACAACGACCCGAAACACACAGCCAGGGCAACTAAGGAGTGGCTCCGTAAGAAGCATCTCAAGGTCCTGGAGTGGCCTAGCCAGTCTCCAGACCTGAACCCAATAGAAAATCTTTGGAGGGAGCTGAAAGTCCATATGGCCCAGCGACAGCCCCGAAACCTGAAGGATCTGGATGGAGGATTGGGCCAAAATCTCTGCTGCAGTGTGTGCAAACCTGGTCAAGAACTACAGGAAATGTATGATCTCTGTAATTGCAAACAAAGGTTTCTGTACCAAATATTAAATTCTGCTTTTCTGATGTATCAAATACTTATGTCATGCAATAAAATGCAAATTAATTATTTAAAAATCATACAATGTGATTTTCTGGATTTTTGTTTTAGATTCCGTCACTCACAGTTGAAGAGTACCTATGATAAAAATTACAGACTTCTACATGCTTTGTAAGTGGGAAAACCTGCAAAATCGGCTGTGTATCAAATACTTGTTCTCCCCACTGTATTTGGCTCCATTCATTGTCACCTCTATCCTTACCAGTCTCCCAATCCCTGCCTCTGAAAAGCATCCCTATAGCATGATGCTGCCACTACCATGCTTTGAGTAGGGAAAGTGTTAGAGGGGTGATGAGCTGTGCCTGGTTTTCTCCAAACATAACTCTTTGCATTCAGGCCAAAGAGTTCAATACCTAGGAGGCTCATGGTTCTCACCCACTTCCATAGACTTGCACAGTAATTATGACAACTTCCAGAGTATGTCCTCCAACCTATCAGAGCTCTTGCAGCATGAACGGATACGTAGTCCACCCAATCAAAGGATCAGAGAATGAATCTAGTACTGGAAGCATAAGCTACATCTAGCCAGCACTGCAGCGTATACAATGTGGTGAGTAGTTGACTCAAAGAGAGAGAGAGACAGTTTTGAACAAATACATTTATGAAGGAGAAGCAAGAGAGAGAGAGAGCTAGCTATATTTCTAATCAGCATTATAAAAAAATCCCCAGCAAATTCCGTCTTTAAATTAGAGATATCTGTTTTTTTTCACGGGCTGCGTCTCAATCCACCTCATCGCTGATGGCAGAGCTACAGCGGTGTTTGTCAGACCAGAAGACATCCCGGAAATCGGTCTTCTCACGAAAACGTATGTAACCCCTCTATGGAAAGATGAGACTCTCACGAACACGATGTGAACACGTACATTGTCAGTTGCCTTACTCTAGGATACCCACAAGCCTCATAATTGTCGTCTGAAGGTACCAGTTTAAAAAATGAAGGGAATATACGTACAGTATATACTGTATGGAAGTAGTTTAGTGCCCAAAAACACTTCAACACAAACTTCCTTTTGATACATATTCGACGGTCTCTTTTGCCATATACTGTATGCATACATTTTTATGTGATTTGAAGAATAAAACCAATTTCAGTTCAACAAATCTCTGAGCTGTTTCCCAAAACCACCGTTACTAAAGTTACTCTTGAAAATGCTTGTTATTTAACAACGGCCTCAGACCACTCGTAGAACAGATAAGTATATCGTAAGGAGATTTTTTGCCCTCCCATATCACTTTATACACAGATGATCTCTGCTAAACACAAAATCAATATGTTTATCTGTCTTTCTGTGACTGCACAACACAACTTCAGAATGAATGTGACAGTGACTACAAAGACAAAGTTAGTAATCAAGGTGACAGACAGTGACACATTCAATACTGCATTGCAAACTATTGCCTGCATCTAGCTGATGTAGTTGTTAACGAGAATTTCTATTGGACAAATTCAGGTATGTTTATCCCTGTTTCGTTTAGTTTGCTTCTGTTTAAGATTTTTTTTCAACAGAATCGACAGAATGAATACACCCCTGATCACACACAAACACCGTTCATAGCAGCCACATACAAACACCATGATCACTTTGCTCATTGTATAATTTCTTCTTGAATCTATGCACTTTCCTCCTCTCACTTTTCCCCTTCACTTGTGGACTTCAGTGCACAACACATCAGCTGTCTGTGACCAGGCTACAAAACCTACACACAGTCCACATCGCTGTCACCATATTAGCCAATGTCATAGTCAACGTAGCTACTAGAGCTAACACGTTAGTAAACCAGCTACAATCATGCAGTACAGTGTACAATCAGCAAGCAGTTTAGCAGTTACACCTGCGGGCCACGGTGGCAATAAGTTAATAAAACCAAAAGCTTACCTTGACTTGGAAGAGTTCCAGTATTGGATAGCCATTGCCAGCTAGCTAACACAGCATCCATCTCTGTTTGATCCAGGTGTTTGAGTAGGCTAAACTAGCTAGCTGGTCTGAGGAAACCAAGATTGAACTCTTTGGCCTGAATACCAAGCGTCATGTCTGACGGAAACCTGGCAACATTCCTACGGTGTAGCATGGTGGTGGCAGCATAATCCTGTGGGGATGTTTTTCAGCGGCAGGGACTGAGAGACTAGTCAGGATCGAGGGGAAGATGAACGGAGAAAAGTACAGAGAGATCCTTGATGAAAACTCAGAACCTCAGACTGGGGCAAAGGATAACCTTCCAACAGGACAACGACCATAAGCACACAGCCAAGACAACGCAGGAGTGGCTTCGGGACAAGTCTCTGTATGGCCTTGAGTGGCCCAGCCAGAGCCCGGATTTGAACCCGATCTAACATCTCTGGAGAGACCTGAAAATAGCTGTGCAGCGACGCTCCCCATCCAACCTGACAGAGCTTGAGAGGATCTGCAGAGAAGAATGGGAGAAACTCCCCAAATACAGGTGTGCCAAGCTTGTAGCGTCAAAACCAAAAGAAGGCTGTAATTTCTGCCAAAGGTGCTTCAACAAAGTACTGAGTAAATGGTCTGAATAATTATGTAAATGTGATATATACGTGTTTTTTTTTTAATACATTTGCAAAAATGTCTAAAAACCTGTTTTCACTTTGTCATTATGGGGTATTGTGTGTAGATTGTTGAGGGAAAAAATCTATTTAATCCATTTTAGAATAAGGCTGTAACGTAACAAGATGTGGAAAAGGTCAAGGGTCGGAATACTTTCTGAATGGAAGGATATGTTCTTTAATGTCTCACTATTGAAAGTTTTCTGAAATTCACTGAGGAGTATGGTCCTCCCCTTCCTGCTCTGAGGAGCCTCCACTGATGGATTTGTGAACATTCATTTGTTCATGTTGTTACACATTCCGAAATAGGCCATGTTTAATGTATGTAACAGAAGTATGGATCTCTCTCTCCCTCATAAAAACACTGCTACTTTTGATACCTATTTGTTGACCTATGGTAAGTTCTTGGATTTTTCCCCTCTTGACATCATCTGTAACCATTGGAGCCATGCTGACACATGTTAAATTTGATCTTACAGGGAGAGTCTGAAACCCATCAATATCCCCCCCAGATAGGATGCCTTATTATCAGCCGCCAGATGAGGTTTTGGACAGTGCAGCTCCATACTCCTCAGGTGAAGAATAAGGAAAATACAGTCGTACAGCAACGTGTTGACACAAAATTCTTCAAAGATTGAGAGAAAAATGAGGTTAGTGGAGTTAGTGGATATAAAAATGAGGTTACTAATGCTACAAGGGCTAGTAAAATATTAGCCTCTCCTTAGGGTCAGTATTGCATGAGGCAGACAGAAAATGTTATGTTGATTTTTTACGACTCCGGCAGCTGACTTCAACTTTAAGGGAAATCGTTGAGTTAAACAAATAGCAGAAATACGGTCTGGATACGGACGCAATTGAAAGGCCGTCATTATAAGCAGATAAGATTTTACTACAGCTGTCAGTGCAATTGACTGTGATTTATTGTTTATGAACCATAAAATGGGTGTGTGGGTTATTTGGAGAGTAACCCTGGTTTTCTGCCAAACCAGTTGAGGCATGAAGCATTGAACTGCTCTGAAAAAAGTAGATATACAATAAAAACACAACCAGAGAGACTCAGACCAGTAGTAAGATTAAGATCAGATGTGTTTGGCCTGGACCGGACTCTTTCTCACACACACACAAAACACACACAAAACACACACGTTTGTTTGAATAGATAGAGGTAAATAGATTTATATCCGAGTTCAAGATGATGATGTCGAAGCGTGGTGTTTAAGTCTATGTGTTTGCGTGCCGCGAGTCAGGGGTCAGAAAAACACTGCGCTACAAAAGAGGCCACTGGGCCAGGAAGGAAATTCTCCTGGGTTCACATGATTTGTGGAAGGGCCTCGACCACTGAGGTATCGACTAGCAAACAAAGCCAGTTGGGGGTGGGTGGAGGGAGCTTTATGGGCTTTTATGGCACTAAATTAATGGGCAGTTTAAGTTTCTTTAAGAAAAAATTGTTGAGGTCTCAACATATCCATGTCAGAAACTACAGTATCCACAAGATAGAGAATGTCTTGAGAATTGCTTAAATTCTCCTCAGGGGAAGTTTGGTACACAACTTTAACTGAGCAGAATGGGCAAAGAGGGAAAAATAGGCAGAAAAGTGGAGAAATTCAGAGGAGGAAATCAGCTAAGAAAAGCATTGTTTATACATACTGTAGCTCTGCCTCGTGCATATTTATTTGGATGGCTCTGGCCAGGAGCATACAGCTGGTTTCAGTTAGGAGCCGATGGAGAGATGAGGTGATAGTAAAAAAGACATGTAAATATTTACAGTGGAGCATACCCAAGTCGTGCTATCATCTATTTGCAACAACATCAATGTTAGCCTGCCATCTATTCTAAAGCCTTTTGAGGAGATCTGATGATGTTATGGACAAGCATGCTCCTTTATCCCATCCATCATTCAGATAGAAGAAACCATAACAGATTCCTTTTGCATCAATGTTGTTGGTTAAATAGAAGGACCCCAACCAGAGAGACGGTACTTCTAATCGTCTGCGTGATTGGAAAGCCCGATGGAGCCCTTCTCCATGTCAGGGCCAGGGGCCACAATAAGGGCCATACATGCAGATTCTAAGCACATTAACATTCCTGAATAAATAGCCCCAGGCAATGTAATTCTGAATGAGATATCTCCAGTCCAGTTCTATCGGAATGTTCTGTAACATTGGACTCTCCTGAAAAGGCCACAGGTCTCCCAGCACTGCATGCCACAGCCTGGACCAGCTTGATGGTTTTCTCTCTCTTGAATTTTGGACTCTGTGTCCCTGGATAAAAACCCCTTGCAATTTGAGAACTTTGTTTCTTCATTTTCTGATGGAGAAATGTTGTTACAACTCAACTCAGCCATGTTCCGTTTGAGATGCAGAGGGTGCAACGGAGAACATGGACAGAATTCCGCTGGATCAGATAGTGATTCTGAATTCTGATTAGTACAGCTTGGTTCTCCAGCTTAGTCCTCTCTAGATAGGATGACGTCTCTCTTCTTTCAGAAGCCAAATCCCCCCCATCTCCCCGTGAATCACACATTCCTGGTGGTGCAAGTCAGTGCCATGGGACCACTCATGTTTCACAGAGGAGCTCCATGATGAATAGATGGAATATGATCATAGTTGATTGGTCTTTCCACTCGGCCCCATAAAGTGTGTGTGTGTGTGTGTTTGAGCTTTTCAATAATTGATAATACCCCGGGGGCTCATTGCTTAGGGAACGGTGGTACCGCTTGCTTGATGATGCTCTAGAGAAAAGTGAATGAGGTTAAATACCTCTGGGCGTTAGCCAAGAAAAAACTATGTTTCAGTTGAGAATGAGAGTGGTACTTGAAACTAAAAGTAATCTAAACACTGGGTTTTTTTTCCCCGTCTTTTCCTTTTCCTTTCTCATTTGTCTATCTCATGTCTCTTGTTTCACCCCCTCTGTGCTCTGGTTTCGGGTTCAGAACATGACGGGCCCAACCAAGGGTCATGGTCTTCAAATGTTTAGAGTCTACCAGTCACCATTACACGGTGGAGGATGTTATTTCAATGTTTCTTAACCTACGGCACAGACTTTTGTAACATTCGAACCTTGTTGTACTGAATTCTACATCTGTTGTTGTTCTATTCTCCCTTTGTTTTCTGCTTCGTTAAAGACATTGTTCCCCCACAACGTTCTAAAGAAACCCACACAGACGTACCGAGCGATGTGGAACTTGAGTCACTGGCAACACACACCAGCCTCTCTATCTCAGATGCTGTATGTAGGCTCAACCTTGTCTCAGAGCATTTTGTACTACTCTATATGTAAATCCGAGATGCTCCGTTTAGTATGATATGTAACGTTTTGTATGGTATGTTTTAATTTGTGCATGTCCATAATCCATTTCATATGATATGTTACGAATTGCAATTCGTATTATATGTTACGAATTTACAAAACGTACAATATTATTTGAATTTGCAAGGTACGATATGTTACAAATTTGCAAAACTTATGACGTTACGAATTCTAGCTTGGTGGCTAAATGGATAACATTAGCTAGCTGACTAACGTTAGCTAGCTGACTAACGTTAGCTAGGCTAGGGGTTAGGGTTAGGGGTTAGGGTTAAGGTAATGCTTAAGTTTAGGAGTTAGGTTAAAGGGTTAAGGTTAGAGTAAGGGGAAGGGTTAGCTAAACAGGTTAGGGGAAGGGTTAGCTAACATGCTAAGTAGTTGTAAGTTGTTAAAGTTGCTAATTAGCTAAAATGCTAAAGTTGTGCTTGATGAGATTTGAACTCGCAACATTTGGGTTGCTAGATGTTCCCGTTATACGTCCACCCATCCACCCGGACCAACCACCTTACTTAATTTTTGCCTTAAGTAGCTAACTATCTGTCTTATGTAACCATACCAAACTTAACATGTCATACTGATTGTATTTTCCCGGATTTATAATTACTATGCTACGTCTAGTCTATGAGACCAGGCTGGTAGGCTATGTGTGTGGGAAGGATGACTGGGATGGTTAGATAGATAAACACCCCCAGTGAAGTCACCAACGTATGTAGCGGTCCCAGTGTCAGGTGACCATATGGAGATCATCAGAGTTCGTTGTTTGATGAGGTCAATGTTTGTGTTCAGTCAGCAATATATTCTTCTTGGCTTCTTCCCATGGGGCTTTTTCACACACATATGGAGGTAATTTGGGATTTGGGGTTGGAAGTCGCCTAGAGGGGCTGGGGGAGATGTGTTTCTCTGGAAGGGGGAGGGGGGTACTGTGTGATATTGTTTCAAAAGGTTTAGAGAGAAATGTTACAGTATACATAATGAAAGCCTATATAGCTGTTATGGTATATGACTAGACTGCATCATCCAATGAAGTGAAAAGTACAACACTGACCAGAACGTACAGTGCCTTTGGAAAATATTTACCCCCTTGACGTTTTCCACATATTGTTAGGTTACAGCCTTGTTCTAAAATGGATTACATCATTTTTTCCCCTCATCAATATACACACAATACCCCATAATGACAAAGCAAAAACAGGTTTTTAGACCTTTTTGCTAAATTATTCAACATAAAAAACTTAAATATCACATTTACATAAGTACTCAGTACTTTGCTGAAGCACCTTTGGCAGTGATTACAGCATCAAGTCTTCTTGGGTATGACGCTACAAGCTTGGCACACCTGTATTTTGGGAGTTTCTCCCATTCTTCTCTGCAGATCCTCTCAAGATCGGTCAGGTTGGATGGGGAGTGTCACTGCACAGCTATTTTCAGGTCTCTCTAGAGCAGTTCGAGTGGGTTCCAGTCCAGACTCTGGCTGGGCCACTCAAGGACACTCAGAGACTTGTCCTGAAGCCACTCCTGCGTTGTCTTGGCTGTGTGCTTATGGTCGTTGTCCTGTTGGAAGATGAAGCTTCGCCCCAGTCTGAGCTCCTCAGCACTCTGGAGCAAGTTTTCATTAAGGATCTCTCTGTACTTTTCTCTGTTCATCTTTTCCTCGATCCTGACTATCCTCCCAGTTCCTGCTGCTGAAAAACATCCCCACAGCATGATGCTGCCTCCACCATGCTTCACCGTAGGGATGGTGCCAGGTTTCCTCCAGACGTGACGCTTGGCATTCAGGCCAAAGAGTGTGTTTCATTAGACCAGAGAGTCTTGTTTCTCATGGTCTGAGAGTCTTTAGGTGCCTTTTGGCAAACACCAAGCGGGCTGTCATGTCCCTTTTATTGAGGAGTGGCTTCCGTCTGGCCACTCTACCATAAAGGCATGATTGGTGGAGTGCTGCAGAGATGGTTCTGGAAGGTTCTCCCATCTCCACAGAGGAACTCTAGAGCTCTGTCAGAGTGACCATCGGGTTCTTGGTCACCTCCCTGAAATTCCAAGTAAATGACCGAAACAAAAAAAATGTATATATATTCTCGTTGTTTATTTAACAAAATGGGTTTATTTAACAGAAACTCAGATTCGATGTGTGCAAAAATATGTGAACCCCTTCAGTCAATAGCTTGTGGCTCCTCCATTATCAGCGATAGCCAGTAATCAGTCTCTGATGGATTTCTGCCCACTCCTCCTTACAGAACTCAGCCATTTGAGTGAGGTTTGAGGGGTGTCTGGCAAGAACTTCCCACTTCAGGTCCTACCACAGCATCTCGATTGAATTTAGGTCAGGACTTTGACTTGGCCAATCCAAAACACAAATCTTCTTTCTCCTGAGCCATTCTTTGGTCGATTTTCTTGAATGCTTTGAGTTGTTGTCTTGTTGGAAGACCCATTTTCAGCCCAGCTTCATCTCCTTGACTGATGGCCTGATGTTCTGTTCAAGAATCTCCTGGTATACCTCAGAATTCATGGTTCCATAATGATGTGGAGTCGTCCAGGTCCAGAGGAGGAAAAGCAGCCTCAGATCTTGACATTTCCACCACCATACTTGACTGTTGGGATAAGGTTATTTTCTCCAAGTACGGTATTCTTCACTCTCATTGTACTTTTGGCAGTTTGGCTTTTGACTGCTAGCCTGGTTTGAAATGTATGGTGTAGAACAGATATGATTGTCTGTCATGTAACCTAGAATGTATCTATTACATTTCTATCTGCAATGTTCAGAATATTTCCCCTCCTTGTATACACCCCGCGTCTTAATTACATGGGTATCAGACAGAGTGAAGGTTGAGATGGACTGAGGAGGGTAAAGACAGTAGAATTCCTTCCCAGCCAGGTCACCCATGATACAAGTCAGTATTTTACGTCCATGCATGTCTGAGGACGTTGGGATATATATATACAGTTAGCGCTGTTACCTTCAAGTAGGTTTCGGGTTTGCAATGTGTTGTGGACAGGGATGGTGTATGGGCAGAGGCATCTGCTTCTAGTGCCAAAGATTGCATGTTCAAATCCAGTGATGTTGTTTTTGAGATTTTTATTTTAAGCCTTTCCCAAACCTTAACCCTTACCTTAACCATTCAGAGTTAATGCCTAACCTTAACCATTCAGAGTTAATGCCTAACCTTAACCATTCAGAGTTAATGCCTAACCTTAACCATTCAGTGTTAATGCCTAACCTTAACCATTCAGAGTTAATGCCTAACCTTAACCATTCAGAGTTAATGCCTAACCTTAACCATTCAGAGTTAATGCCTAACCTTAACCATTCAGAGTTAATGCCTAACCTTAACCATTCAGAGTTAATGCCTAACCTTAACCATTCAGAGTTAATGCCTAACCTTAACCATTCAGAGTGAATGCCTAACCTTAACCATTCAGAGTTAATGCCTAACCTTAACCATTCAGAGTTAATGCCTAACCTTAACCATTCAGAGTTAATGCCTAACCTTAACCATTCAGAGTTAATGCCTAACCTTACAAATGTGGAGTTCATGGCTAACCTTAATGTAAATTGACGTTTGGAAAAAAGTCAAAACGTCTAATTCTGATGTGAGACTGTGAGAGCTAGTTGGACTTACAGCTGTGGCTCTCAATCCATAAATCCGCCTTTATGTACAGCTTTAGGACAGCTCAAATGGATAAACATGCTGTGCATGTGAGTGCACAGAGAGAGAGGCAATATGTGTGTGTGTAGATCTGTGAGGGACAGTAAAGATTCTTGCAAAACTATTTGATCCTTGACTCTCCTTACCCAAGTGCCCAGCGTATGTTCCAGACCTTTCAAATAAAACATTAACAAGGGACACATACTATTGTTAAATAAGAAGGTTATGGAGATGGAAAGGAGTGTTAAGTTTGTGGGTGTGGGTGTGTGTGTGGGTGTGTGTGTGTGTGTGTGTGTGTGTGTGTGTGTGTGTGTGTGTGTGCGCACGTGTGCATTTGCGTGAGAACACACACTGACTATCCTCCTGTAGTCTGGTGAATGTTGGTGTCTCACGGGCGAAGGCCTTCGATTCGTGCCAAGTGAAGGACATGTTTAGTAATGTTGTAATGAGGTCCCTTATCAGCTGTGTGTGCGTTTCTGCGTGTGGGTGTGCCTCATTTCCTGTCAACCCTCAATCTGTCAGGGAAAGGAGGGTTGGAGTGATGGAGGGATGGCTTCGCAGGTTGACATTTATTAGGATGAGATCTGTCCTTCAGGCACTGCTGAGTGGTTTCCTCTGCAAAGCCAAAAGCTTGTTATGCTCACTATCAGTGGAGATTAATATTACATGTTACTTCTAATGGTTGCCGTATGTTGTTCCACATTCCACATTTATAAGACCTCACATCAAAAACACAGCCAAAATAACAGCTCATGCGTTGTAAAAGGCATATCAGAGAATGTAGCAGAGCCCCCCTCAGTAAATCTCCTAATTTGTTTGTGTGATAAAAACAAGCTGCTTCAGTGATTTAAATTGATAACATTTGTGCTTTGGTTCAATGTTTACATTGCAAGAGCAGAGAGGCCACTTTTGAATAAACAAACGAGAAAAAGATGTTCAAATGTGACTTAAGGACAACCACAGCAGTCCCACAGAGCTAACTGCATGTGAAGAATGCAGTAGATAGGTAGATAGATACTTTAACACACAACACACAACACAACCCTACACATGATAGCAATTCAATTGCTGTGTGGAAAACAAAAAATAACAAAGATTTCTGTTTAAAGACCACATCTAAGAGATTTCATTATTAGTATGCAGTACTGTTGATGAAGAAATCGTTCTTTCTCTCAATGGGAAAAAAATAAACATTCCCTGAAATGTTATGTCTGTCGTGGCAATATATCTGTCTAAAGAGCACTGTGTATACAACGTCAAGCCAAACATCTAATTCCCAATCATTACAACATGCATTTTATAAGGCTTTTATTTACCCTAACTGAAAGGAAAACCTTTGCCAAACATTTCACTCCAAATCATTTAAAAACATACATGTTTATCAAACTGGCACACAGAATGATTTCTGAAGCATCTATAAAGGCCTTTATAAAGTTGTAGTTTGAACCTTACAAGTTGTAGTTTGCTCAAAGTATATTTTGAGCACAACCAAGGGGTGCAAGAATGCTTCACATCACATTTCTGAATATCTATTAGACTTGGCCACTGTCTTCGTCAGAGAAGGACATCTATTTAATGGAGAAAAAGTCTGAAATAGTCCAGACTTACCGTAAATGTCTTCCGAATCTTCCTCTAACTGTTACGACTGCTTTGGCAGTCCTTTAAAAATATAAGATAAACATATGGCCATGTTGTGCGTCAATAGTGTTTCACCTCTCAAAAGTAAATGTTGTTTGTTATGGCAAGCCTAAAGAAGTTCAGGCGTATAAATGTGCTTAACATGTCACATGATACAGTGCATTCGGAAAGTATTCAGACCTCTTGACCTTTTCCACATTTTGTTACGTTACAGCCTTATTCTAAAATGGATTAAATACATTTTTGTGTCCTCTGTCATTCTTAAATGGAAGTTTGGAACCACCAAGACTCTTCTTAGAGCTGGGAGCCCGGCCAAACTGAGCAATCAGGGGAGAAGGGCCTTGGTCAGGGAGGTGACCAAGAACCGGGTGGTCACACTGATAGAGCTCCAGAGTTCTTCTGTGGAGATGGGAGAACCATCCAGAAGGACAACCATCTCTGCAGCAATCCACCATTAGGCCTTTATGGTAGAGTGGCCAGATGGAAGCCACTCCTCAGTAAAAGGCACATAACAGCCTGCTTGGAGTTTGCCAAAAGACACCTAAAGGACTCTCAGACCATGAGAAACAAGATTCTCTGGTCTGATTAAACCAAGTTTGAACTCTTTGGCCTGAATGCCAAGTGTCACATCTGGAGGAAACCTGGCACCATCCCGACGGTGAAGCATGGTGGTGACAGCATCATGCTGTGGGGATGTTTCTCAGCGGCAGGGACTGGGAGACTAGTCAGGATCGAGGGAAAGATGACCAGAGCAAAGTACAGAGAGATCCTGGATGACAACCTGCTCCAGAGTGCTCAGGACCTCAGACTGGTGCAAAGCTTCACCTTCCAACAGGACAACGACCTTAAGCACACAGCCAAGACAATGCAGGAGTGGCTTCGGGACAAGTCTCTGGATGTCCTTGAGTGGCCCAGCCAGAGCCCGGACTTGAACCCGATCTAACATCTCTGGAGAGACCTGAAAATAGCTGTGCAGCGACGCTCCCCATTCAACCTGACAAAGCTTGAGAGGATCTGCAGATGAGAATGGGAGAAACTCCTCAAATACAGGTGTGCCAAGCTTGTAGCGTCATACCCAAGAAGACTCGATGCTGTAATCGCTGCCAACATTGCTTCAACAATGTACTGAGTAAAGGGTCTGAATTGTTATGTAAAAATCTGTTTTTGCTTTGTCATTATGGGGTATTGTGTGTAGATTGATGAGGGGAAAAAACTATTTAATCCATTTTAGAATAAGGCTGTAACGTAACAAAAGTCTGAATACTTTCCGAATACACTGTATGTTGCATGGACTCACGCTGTGTGCAGTAATAGTGTTTAACATGATTTTCTACCTCATCTCTCTAACACACATACAGTATACAAATATTTGTAAGGTCCTTCAGTTGAGCAGTGAATTTCAAACACAGATTCAACCACAAAGACCAGGGAGAAAGGCACCTATTGGTAGATAAGTGAAAATAAAAAAGCAGATATTGAATATTCCTTTGAGCATGGTGAAGTTATTAATTACACTTTGAATGGTGTATCGCTACACCCAGTCACTACAAAGATGCAGCCGTCCTTCTTAACTCAGTTGCCGGTGTGACCTTAGCATGTCTTGGGGGTATAATATTTGTGTGTCTTTAACTTTCTTACTTATCACTATTCATGATTCAATCAAGATTATACGTAATCATGTTAGCCTCTTAAGGATCGGACCCTTTCTTTAAATTTTAACCTAAAATGACACCCAAATCTAACTTCCTGTAGCTCAGGACCTGAAGCAAGGATATGAATATTCTTGATACCATTTGAAAGGAAACACTTTGAAGTTTGTGGAAATGTGAAATTAATGTAGGAGAATATAACACATTAGATCTGGTAAAAGGTAATACAAAGAAAAAAACTTAAAGCGTTTTATTTTTTATTGTTTTATTTTGTCACCATCTTTGAAATGCAAGAGAAAGGACATAATATCCAAAAGTCCAAAAACAATTTAGATTTTGGCCACCAGATGGTAGCAGTGTATGTGCAAAGTTTTAGACATATCCAATGAACCATTGCATTACTGTTCAAAATGTTGTATCAAGTCTGCCCAAATCTGCCTATTGATTTATTGAAACATTTTCAAGTACAAAACTGTGCACTCTCCTCAAACAATAGCATGATATTATTTCACTGTAATAGCTACTTTAAATTGGACAGTGCAGTTAGATTAACAAGAATTTAAGCTTTCTGCCCATATAAGATTTGTCTATGTCCTGTGAAATTACAACGAAGTTACTTACAACGTCATGCTAATCACATTAGCGCACGTTAGCTCAAGTGGACGGGACACGATGCTGTAGTAGTGCTGAGAAACATTTTCTATTCATATTTACAATAAAAAGTGACTCCAAAATGACACAATACATGATTTACCATTCATTTCTATTGGGCACAAAATAATCTGAAACAACCAAAACAAACAGCAAATGCATCCTACAAGATGCTGTAGAATCACAAGCTTGATGTAATCATTGCATGCTGGGAATATGGGACATATTCTTATATTTGTATTACTTTAATATACATATAAGTGAATTTGTCCCAATACCTTTGGTCCGCTAAAATTGGGGGACTATGTACAGTACACAAAGTGCTGTCATTTCTAAACGGTTCACCCTCAAATTAAAGCTGACAGTCTGCACTTTAACCTCATAGTCATTGTATCATTTCACTCACTGTCGCAATACTTTTGGAACGCACTGTACATTATTCATCCTTTTAACAGACAGTGGGGTCCGAAATTACCAACCTTGATAAAGATGAGTGAAAAAGACTGCTCTATTTTCATGTCATCCAACAAATGTTAACGCCTGGAGTTTGCTAAACGGCATTGGCACTTGGAGTGGAACGGTTGCTATGGTCAGATGACATGAAAATAGAGCTCTTTGGCCTCGCAGAACCAGTGGTGGGTTTGGCGTCGAAATTAGAATGCACAAAAGAAGCCCGTACCTACTGTAAAATATGGCGGTGGATCTTTGATATTATGGGTCTATTTTCCGTCCACTGGTCCTGGTTCCCTTGTTAAGATCAACGGCATCATGAACTTCATCCAGTACCAGGACATTTAGACCAAAACCTGGTGAATGTTGTGATTTTTCAGTCACTCCAAACCTATGACCAGAAACACCTGAACCTGTTGCTGATTTGAGTATGGTTGCTTGAAAGATTGAATAGTAGCACATAGAACAATCTACAGATGCATATGTTTTTCAATAAATAGCAATTGTAGTTGTAACATGGGTCTCCCACCAAAGGGCTAGTCTTCCAAGAGTCACATTCTCATATAGGAATGTACTTATTTGCCACTGTAGCATGCTCACCAGGCATGTTCTATATTATTCCAGTGTGTCATTGTGGACACGACGGGTTAAAACCTGGAATGCATATTATTTCCTCTGCAGGAAGTGAAGCACGGAACGGAGGTCTACCATAGAGACTAGAACCTACGCCCAGATCTCACCTTTCGCACGCAAAGTCAGAGAGAGAGCTGCTCAGCTTCACAATCAACTGTCCTGTAATTATTGTGTTTATGGCTATGTCCCAGTCAAAGTGAGGAAGGACACGAACAGAAAGCACAAAACCTCATAAAATAATGAGTTTTTATTATTACAAAGCACATCATCTATAATACATTTACAGTATATGGCTTATATTTTCATTGTACAATATACAAAAAAAAAGGACAATACAAAAACATTAAAAGGTATTCTTGAAAAGCTATTTAACAGAAGTTTGAATACTCACAACACAAGTTGTCATGTCACCAAATTACTTTTGTCAATCATTGCTTGTTTAAGCGGCACTTACATAATAACACAGGCATCGACACGTCAAAATTCATAGTGGATATTTCATGAAAAAGGTAAATGATATTGTACATAATTCTCTGATACAAAAATTATCTTTACATTACAAAAATAAAACAGATATTGCTGTTTGGTTGCAAAGACACGGCCGGAGAGAGCATACTATATTGTCACAGGGAAAGGCGTTCTTCTTTTTCTGCATTTGCCACAGTTTATGTGAATCACTCAAAAATGTATCACAAAGCTACAGTCTATGAAAGTATAATTCCACAGTTTTCCTGTTTTTAATATAAACGTCTGTTGAAGCAGCCTTATGTTCCCGGTCTTTAACCTGAACCATTTATGAACACACACACGCACACACGCACACACACAAATACAGAATAGACATGACATTCAGAAACTGGCACACTGACAGATACATACATACACACACATACTCTGGCCTAATACTTGTGGGCAGTCGTCTGGCACACATAGTCACTTCATTACAGGGCTCAGTGGGGGCTTGTCCCAACCAGCAGAAAGAGGCCCACATCACTCTCTCTGTAGTCTACATCTACTGTATATATAATACGGCAACTCTTTTAGCTACAGTGTATATATTTCTATACAAACTATATTTCAGGAGACCTAAAAGCTGGTTTTAATACAAAGCTTTACAGAAAAGCTTCAGTTCATTCAAGTGGTGACAATTAAATCAAATATTGAGTTTTGGATAATAGTGCTACAGCTTGAACTTATAAAATAAAATACATCCTTCCTGTAATCAAGGAATTTGTTTCTGTTCATGAGTTTGTATCTCATTGGCACACAGCATTAGTGGGATGGTATTATTAGCCAGTCTCCATGGTCACAGCATTAGTGGGATGGTATTATTAGCCAGTCTCCATGGTCACAGCATTAGTGGGATGGTATTATTAGCCAGTCTCCATGGTCACAGCATTAGTGGGATGGTATTATTAGCCAGTCTCCATGGTCACAGCATTAGTGGGATGGTATTATTAGCCAGTCTCCATGGTGCCTGAAGCCGAGCAGACATTATCACGGTCCACAGCTGTTCGATTCCTTCTCTTCTTCCACCATGATTCTCTCTGTGAAACGACCTTGGCTGCAGATCCAGATAAAGTTAATCTGCAAAGCACCAGGTTTGATATAGAGACCTTGGGTAATTATAGCGAAATAGGAAGTCTCTCCCCACACTCCTCCACATTCACATGTCAGATGAGATGGTGAGAAACATAGGTGTTGCTGGCTGTTCAAACGGCGTGTGTGTGTTGTTTGTGTGTGTGTCTGAATGCTTCCAACTCTCCTCTTCTTTCCAAAGCGAGTTCTCCATAGTTCATTATTTCTCTGTGCCTTGCAGACATGTCAGTTGTCAGTTGTCTTGCTGCTTCGCTGGTTGTTTAACATATCCAGTGTAGACCACTAGATGAAATAAGTGATGTTTAAAACGTAGACTGGAAGGTAGTTGTACTCTAGTGGTCTCTACTATGCCATGGTCAAGTGGTTGTTCCTCTCTCTGATGTCTGCCGTGGGGTTGTTGGGGTTCTTTACTGGGGTCGCTGGTAGAGCTGAACTTCTGCCTCTGGGCTTGAACAGGTCAGATACGAAGAACACCTAAGGGATTGGAAAGAAGAAGAAAAAAAGAATAATAATATTGTCAATAATAAATGAGATGGTAAAAACAGGTCAGACATGTTAATGATACAGACTGAATAACTGCATTATGTATATAGTACTATACCATGTTGTATATGTATTACTATATTATCCTATGTAGTACTATACCATGTTGTATATGTATTACTATATCATCCTATGTAGTACTATACCATGTTGCATATGTATTACTATATTATCCTATGTAGTACTATACCATGTTGTATATGTATTACTATATCATCCTATGTAGTACTATACCATGTTGTATATGTATTACTATATCATCCTATGTAGTACTATACCATGTTGTATATGTATTACTATATTATCCTATGTAGTACTATACCATGTTGTATATGTATTACTATATCATCCTATGTAGTACTATACCATGTTGTATATGTATTACTATATTATCCTATGTAGTACTATACCATGTTGTATATGTATTAATATATCATCCTATGTAGTACTATACCATGTTGTATATGTATTACTATATCATCCTATGTAGTACTATACCATGTTGTATATGAATTACTATATTATCCTATGTAGTACTATACCATGTTGTATATGTATTACTATATCATCCTATGTAGTACTATACCATGTTGTATATGTATTACTATATTATCCTATGTAGTACTATACCATGTTGTATATGTATTAATATATCATCCTATGTAGTACAATACCATGTTGTATATGTATTACTATATCATTCTATGTAGTAAGTCATAGCTATAGTACATACTATTCATTATATTCAGTACAGTACTCTGTAGTTATGGGGACTCATAGTAAATACTAAGTCTAAGTACTCACTATGCTGTAGGCCACCAGGGCTCCCTGTGCGAAGCCAGCCAGGACGTCAGTGGGGTGGTGCTTGTGGTCGGAAACGCGGGACAGGCCGGTGTAGAAGGACATCATGATGAGGGTGAACTGGGTCAGGGGGCGCAGAAGACGGGCTCCACGCCAGGTAAACCTGGACTGCAGGTAGAACTGGGACAACGGGAGAGATGGGTAATTAATCAACACAGGGCGACAGCTAGAGTGTGTGTGTGTATCAAATCAAATCAAATCAAATTGTATTTGTCACATGCTCCGAATACAACAGGTGTAGACCTTACAGTGAAATGCTTACTTACAAGCCCTTAACCCACAATGCAATTCAAGAAATAAGAGTTAAGAAAATATTTACTAAATAAACTAAAGTAAAAAAATACAATAAAATCTAAAAGTAACACAATAAAATAACAAAAATGAGGCTTTATACAGGAAGTACCCGTATTGAGCTAATGTGGGGGTACAGGTTAGTAATGAGGCTATATACAGGAAGTACCAGTACTGAGTCAATGTGGGGGTACAGGTTAGTAATGAGGCTTTATACAGGGGGTACCAGTACTGAGTCAATGTGGGGGTACAGGTTAGTAATGAGGCTTTATACAGGAAGTACCAGTACTGAGTCAATGTGGGGGTACAGGTTAGTAATGAGGCTTTATACAGGAAGTACCAGTACTGAGTCAATGTGGGGGTACAGGTTAGTAATGAGGCTTTATACAGGAAGTACCAGTACTGAGTCAATGTGGGGGTACAGGTTAGTAATGAGGCTTTATACAGGGGGTACCAGTACTGAGTCAATGTGGGGGTACAGGTTAGTAATGAGGCTTTATGCAGGAAGTACCAGTACTGAGTCAATGTGGGGGTACAGGTTAGTAATGAGGCTTTATACAGGAAGTACCAGTACTGAGTCAATGTGGGGGTACAGGTTAGTAATGAGGCTTTATACAGGGGGTACCAGTACTGAGTCAATGTGGGGGTACAGGTTAGTAATGAGGCTTTATACAGGGGGTACCAGTACTGAGTCAATGTGTGGGGGTACAGGTTAGTAATGAGGCTTTATACAGGAAGTACCAGTACTGAGTCAATGTGGGGGTACAGGTTAGTAATGAGGCTTTATACAGGGGGTACCAGTACTGAGTCAATGTGTGGGGGTACAGGTTAGTAATGAGGCTTTATACAGGAAGTACCAGTACTGTGTCAATGTGGGGGTACAGGTTAGTAATGAGGCTTTATACAGGAAGTACCAGTACTGAGTCAATGTGGGGGTACAGGTTAGTAATGAGGCTTTATACAGGGGGTACCGGTACCGAGTCAATGTGTGGGGGTACAGGTTAGTAATGAGGCTTTATACAGGGGGTACCGGTACCGAGTCAATGTGGGGGTACAGTTTAGTAATGAGGCTTTATACAGGAAGTACCAGTACTGAGTCAATGTGGGGGTACAGGTTAGTAATGAGGCTTTATACAGGAAGTACCAGTACTGAGTCAATGTGGGGGTACAGGTTAGTAATGAGGCTTTATACAGGGGGTACCAGTACTGAGTCAATGTGGGGGTACAGGTTAGTAATGAGGCTTTATACAGGAAGTACCAGTACTGAGTCAATGTGGGGGTACAGGTTAGTAATGAGGCTTTATACAAGTGGTACCGGTACCGAGTCAATGTGGGGGTACAGGTTAGTAATGAGGCTTTATACAGGGGGTACCAGTACTGAGTCAATGTGGGGGTACAGGTTAGTAATGAGGCTTTATACAGGGGGTACCAGTACTGAGTCAATGTGGGGGTACAGGTTAGTAATGAGGCTTTATACAGGGGGTACCAGTACTGAGTCAATGTGGGGGTACAGGTTAGTAATGAGGCTATATACAGGCGGTACCGGTACCGAGTCAATGTGTGGGGGTACAGGTTAGTAATGAGGCTTGTGTGTGTGTATATGCATGTGTGTGTGTGTGTGTGTGTGAGGTTAAGACACCTAACAGCAACTCACCACCAAATACAACATGGTGTACATGGAAAAGGATGCATGGCCAGAGAAGAACGACTTCCTGAAAAGGAGAAACACAATATTGTCACCATAATAATTACAAGGTTAATACACAGGTAAGACCAATGCAATACCTTTCTCCTGGATATTGAACTAAGCATTCACTTTGTATGAAATCAAATATCAAACAAAACTACTTATAGGCTATGTTTCTTTATAGAGCATTCATAAAGTCTTCATAAACACTGCATAGAAGCTTCACAACCACAATGGAGTAATCTCAGAGTAGTGTACCTGGCCTCCTGGACTTTGCTCTCAGGTCCATTACACTGGTAGTCTGTGACGTAGCCCAAAGAACAGTTGATGGTGGACCAGTCAGGCTTACACACGTCCAGGAAGTGGGGTCGCATGCGGCCCACCGATACCTTGGCAATGTCCGTGAACGATTGGCTGACGGCACAGCCGAAGATGAACACGCCCACCTGCTTGTAGAGGGCGGAGATGTAAGGGTTCCCCACGAAGGACTTGGAGCCCTCGTTCAGATAGTGGATCCTGTAGCTCTCACCAATGATGATCTGATGGGGAAGGAACAAGGAGAAGATACAGTCAGGTCATCTACAGTACAAATGGTGAATGGTGGACCCGGAGTCTACAGCGGCCATCTTTATACATGACATGACTATATCTCTTAGAGGTGATGATCTGGCAAGAAGGATAAAGGAGACGACACAGTCATGCAGAACCAGAAATACACATCTCTATATGTACTGTACTGTATGTGTGGCTCAGCAGTCATGTAATCTACAAGGATGGACACTGAAGTCAAATTGTTACTGTTATACAGTTCCTAATTACTGTGAGAGTAAAGATCAGTGTTTCATTGTTGTTATTATGTCTTATTTCAACAGAACAGAACTGCTTATTAATTTCCTTAATGATAGAGTATCAGACATCTGGTTCAGTTTAAACACAGCAGTAAAACAGCCTGATCAGATAGTAAAGAGTAACAATACCAGGTGTAATTACAACGATACTGTGAGCTGAGGGAACAAATCCTTACATCAAAGACTTTCAAATGTTTGACTCTATTTTGGAGGAACAAGTCAATCAAAAACCCTCCAGACCTGACCCTTGGTTTGCACCATTAACATCAGCTATGTGAGGGTGAGGGAGTATGTGAGTTGTGGAAGGCACATGCTCAGGTTCTCAGTGAGTGGGTAAATAAATAAACGTCTGAAACCGATGATTGACGTGCCGGACATACTTAGGCCCGGGGGACGTGGACTAGACTGGACTCCAATAACTCACTACAGCTGTTCAAGCTCAAATGCCTTTCCCTTCCTCACCCCCCCCCCCCCTCTAGTCCACCTCCTGGCCACCCCCCCCCAGTCCACATCCTGGCCACCCCACTCTAGTCCACCTCCTGGCCACCCCACTCTAGTCCACCTCCTGGCCACCCCACTCTAGTCTACCTCCTGGCCACCCCACTCTAGTCCACATCCTGGCCACCCCACTCTAGTCCACCTCCTGGCCACCCCACTCTAGTCCACCTCCTGGCCACCCCACTCTAGTCCACCTCCTGGCCACCCCCCTCTAGTCCACATCCTGGCCACCCCACTCTAGTCCACATCCTGGCCACCCCACTCTAGTCCACATCCTGGCCACCCCCCTCTAGTCCACATCCTGGCCACCCCACTCTAGTCCACATCCTGGCCACCCCCCCCCTAGTCCACCTCCTGGCCACCCCACTCTAGTCCACCTCCTGGCCACCCCACTCTAGTCCACCTCCTGGCCACCCCACTCTAGTCCACCTCCTGGCCACCCCCCCCCCCTAGTCCACATCCTGGCCACCCCCCCTCCCTCTAGTCCACATCCTGGCCACCCCACTCTAGTCCACCTCCTGGCCACCCCACTCTAGTCCACCTCCTGGCCACCCCCCCCCTAGTCCACATCCTGGCCACCCCCCCTCTAGTCCACCTCCTGGCCACCCCACTCTAGTCCACATCCTGGCCACCCCACTCTAGTCCACCTCCTGGCCACCCCACTCTAGTCCACCTCCTGGCCACCCCACTCTAGTCCACCTCCTGGCCACCCCACTCTAGTCCACATCCTGGCCACCCCACTCTAGTCCACCTCCTGGCCACCCCACTCTAGTCCACATCCTGGCCACCCCACTCTAGTCCACCTCCTGGCCACCCCACTCTAGTCCACCTCCTGGCCACTGATAAATGGGAGAGAGGGAGTGAGTGGGGAGAGAAGGAGTAAGAGCTTGAGAATTATAGAGGGAGGGAGTGTGAAGAAGAGGGGGGAGAGTGAAGAGTGGCAGGGAGAGAGAGTGAAGAGAGGGAGGAAGAAAGAGAGTGAGGGAGAGGAGGGAGAGACACAGAGAGTGGGGGAGAGGAGGGAGAGACAGAGAGAGGGGAGAGTGAGAGAGAGAGAGAGGAAAAGAGAAAGGGAGAAAAAAGAGGGAATGAAAAGTGAGAGAAAGGAAGGGAGAGCGAGGGAGAGGGCGTGGGTAGCACTTCTGATTTCAACCAGGAGAAACGCTGAGCTAGGCAACGTCAGATTTTTGGGTGGCCAGACTGACAGAGCAGACGCACATTGGGGGCACGTTTGTTTTCCACCACGCCGGCTCATTAGTTTTCGCAGGGCTCTGATTTCACAAGGGGATGTCTGGGTGTTTTCTTGTTGGCATCTCGGTTTCATTGAGCAATTCTTGTCTGGGGCAAAAAACATCAAATTTCGATAAAAACACATTTGGGGGGGAAGTCCTACAGGGAGATTTTACAAGCTGATAACATGTATGTCTTTATTTTTTCCTTTCTCTCTCTCTCTCCACCATGGAGCCCTTTAGAGCCTGGTTGATCCAACCCAACTGCTTCATGGGAGAGAAAAGAACACATCTGGTTCTCATTGTGTGAGAACTGAGAATATATAAAGTATGTGAATGAATGAAACCGCTTTGTAGTAACTTTGTGTAACTGTTAAGAGTTGTAACCTCAGAGATATTCCAAGGGGGGAAGAGGTGGTCCCGTGGCTTTTCTCATAAACGTCTAGTCGTTGCACAAATTATACAATTATAGAATGTTAACTCGGAACACTCCCAGAGTCGTTTTTTTGTTGTTGCAGAGATTGATTTTAAGCCTCTTTGTCTATGGGAAACATGGAGTTTAGTGTCACATTCAGAAGAAAAATTGACTTATAGCTCTTCTCCTGTGCCATCCACCACATTTACAGCCCTGTGAATTAGTGTTTGATTGAACAACCATTGCGTCAACTATGATTCCACAGGTCCAGGGAGATCCTTCTCACCAAGCAAACCAACCCAATCACCTCAACCCCTGACTGGGTCTGTTCAGTGGGGTGCAACCTTACAGAACGTTGCAGAAAGAAACATCTTGAATAGGCCTGACATGATCACCTAATCTACAGGGCAAAGAAGCATTTCTGTTCTACATAATCTATTTCTATCTGAAAGTTCTGTAACATTCCACTCCAATGAATGGAACACTAAGAGTTCTCTTGCTATTTAGGCCTATATAGCATTTGTGAAGTCATCAACAGCTATTGTTTCAGTTCAACAAAAATAAACAATACATATAGGCCTAGGGTTTCAAGTTTTGATTGATTTAAAATGTAATCGTCAAGTTAATAATTAATATATTGGATTCATTGATATGTTGGCTTTTAGTCTCCATCTCAACCAGTTAAAGAATAGGATCAAATCAAATCACTTTATTTCAAGTTTGATTTTATTAGTTTTAACTATATTTTTCTACATAGATTTTTGGTTGAGATGGAGATTTATAAATTTTTTGAGAACCTGGAACTAAAGCCAGACTTCTTCTTTAAATGTTGATATTTGGTTGCGTTGCACACCAAACACAATTCAATATCACTTTTGCAATATTAGTAAATAGCTTTATTTACTTGTCGACAAGATAACAAATCATATGTTGGATTCACAGCTCTAACTAAACCTAAAATACAAGTTGAAGACTAGGATTAAACCAGTGGCTCAGATGAAACTATCCAAGCAGTAGCTACATCTCCTTTAAATGTTGAGATTTGGTTGCCTTGCAAACTAACCCTTACAAACTAATGTAACAGTATTTATTCAACCTTAAAATGAGTAACATATCCATGGCCACATTTTGAGGCTTACTGTAACTATACATTTCTTATGTAATCGTAGAAAGTGTCCATGATCAAGATAGCATGCAAAGGTTGTCACAATTACTATTATAATCTCTGCAGAATATCGATCAGCATCGATCAGCTGCTTTTAATGTACTTTTAATATATTCTCAACTCCAATCCAGTTGAGAGTTAGATGAAGCGCACTGATAACAAATTAAGTTGTTGTATAATTACAAAATAGCTGACATTGTTTTTCCATTGTAATTTGGTTGTGCTTTTAGATAGTTGAAAGCAGAGTGATAACACATTGGGAGTTCAACAAACTTTCTGGCTGTCTTTTTGAGTGGGTGAATAAAGGTTGAAATCTCATTGATCAACATCTCAACCAAACATGACCCAAATTTCCATGTTGAAATGCCCAGTGGGAGGTGACTCGATCCATGGTATAATTTAGCAGACACACAGTACAGTGAGTGGTGATGGTGCTGCACATTGCTGAAACATCGCCTGAGTCACAGATCTGTTTGTGCTGTCTTGCCAACTCCTACGGCAACTCATATACATGAGTTGGCAAGACAGCACAAACTGATCTGGGACAGGCTAATTAGTGAGGTATAGTGACTTACAGAAAGGATGGTGATAAGAATGCCAGCAGCAGAAAGCACAGCGTCGCTTATGGTGTCTCCGTGTTTGGCCGGGTACTTGATGGACTCATCGCTGCAGTAAAAGCCTCGGCGGTAGGGCTGTACAGCACTAGTCTCTATGATCAGGAAAGGCAGGCCGGCTATGTACACACAGCAGTGGTGAGGAAGTGAGAGAAGAGAAGGAGAGAGAAAGAGAAGAGAGAGAGATAGAGAGGGTCAGTAAGGGCCTCTTAAAGGAGTGCCCAAAAGTAGACGGCACAGCGATGGTCGGACAGGGAACATGGGAGTCTGACGTTTCACTACCATCTTTCCAGACTTGTTGTCTCCACTCAGATAGTTCTCAACCTATTACTAGGAAACAGTGGTTTAGGTCTCAAATCAGTATTGATGAGCCGAGTAGGAGTTCATTTTGTACCAATAGGGTTTGTATACTAGCCTTGGTGCCTGTCTGCTTCTGCTTTCCCACAAGTCCTTTTGTGGTTGTCATACCAACATGTTTGGAAAATGTTTATAGACAGACCGACACCAAGGCTAATCACATTCTATTTCTATGTCCATGAATGCAATCAATTGAATGTAGATCACCAACTGCTACATTTTTGAGGTGGCCTGGGCATATAGCCACATTCAGTGAATCTCTGGATGGAGTGAATCAGAGTCCTCTGGATGCGTTTCCTGTCCGTCCTGCTGCTGAACCATGCTAAAGACTTACGAAGGTGATGGGCACAGTGAACCAGGACAGCGGAGGGCAGCATGCTGTTCTTACAGGACAGGATGGGGCTGCTGTCATTTTAGAACAAGCCCCTCCGGTGGGGCATGATCCTATTAATTTCCCCCAGGAAACTTGTGCAGAAAGACGGCAAGGAGCATCACTGCATGTAATCTGCCTGGCATACGAACACACACATCGATAAACACATTGATAAACGTTCTCTTCACACAAACCTCAGCTGATAACGTGTTACATTCATGTAATATCATTACACAGTGCTCAAAATTGGCCATGGAACTCTAGCATGTTCAGTTTGGGGATAATATTATCAAGGGGACATGTAGGCTACGGCAAATAATCTACCGAATATCCTTTAAAGTAATACAGCCTCTCTTTTGCTGTCATTTAATGACTAGATAACACAGCCACAAAGGCAGAACAGCTTTCCCATTTTGAAAGCAGATGCCGCTCCGGCGGGAGACATCAATAGGTGAATATTACAGCCAATCACAACACTGGCAGCTAAGTAATACGGTGAAACACTATCAGTCCACTATTACTGGAGATATATTTTTGGTATTTTTTTCATTAGTCCACTGTTGATACAGTCCCAAAATGTGTTCCATGTAAGCAGTCGAGTTTTCAAGATATTGGACTTTCAAGAAGCAGTGGCCACATCATCATGAAGATGCAAAAGGGATTGACTGCTGACATCCAATCATTTTGGGACGGTGTCAACAGTGTACTAATGAAAGAAATACTAAAATATCCTTTTTTGGCAGCAACTGTCGAACAATTCAAATAAACTAAATTAATTCACTGACTTGGCAGCCAAGAAAGGGAAATATCTGTAGTTGTTAGAATCTGTATCATCCATCATAATATGAATAACCAACATCATACGGAGGCAGCTGGTACTAAAAGGGCTGAATGGTATCCATCGCAGATAACAGATGTGGAAAAACATAGCAACAGCCTTTCAAGTGCACTGGCTGAGACAAAAGTGCCTGAAGGGTGTTTTTGTCCAATCGACTTCGCCACTTTTAGAGGTAAAACCACTTAACAACAAACATATTGCATGAGAAAATAAAATGCAGGCCAAGAGGACCAGCCATTTCCCTGAACTGGAGAGACCTTTTTACAGATAAAGGGGAAAAGTGGTGCCCAGGAGAGGACTCTCCAACCCCCCGACAGAATTGGAAAACTTACTCTCTCGATCACATCAAAGTGGAACTTTTAACTGGTGTTTGAAGCTTTGAAATGAACCCCTTGAATAACTCTGAAATGTATGAAAAGAAAGACACATTTGCTCTCTCTCTCTCTCTCTCCCCCCCTCTCCGAGTTCCCTCTGGGTAAAGGATGGGGTGAGGGTTGGGAGGAAGAGGTCAAACTGGGGGTGCTGGCCTGGGTCCTGGGTACTGCAGAGCTGAGGCAGGGGGTTTGATGTCTTCAACCCCAAATGTCAACACACGCCTTAGTATGTTTGGCTCCTCTCGTCCTTCTCCCCTGCTCCAAGATGCCTGGGCTTTGAAAGCCCAGCTGGGAGCGGCTCATGTTACAGGCCAGCCTGATGGGAACCCCAGACCAGACCCTAACCACTCCTCCACTGGCCTCCCTCCCTCTCTTCCTCACATCCAAGATTCAACAGTATTCACCTTATTACTGTTATTCTTTTTAGTATTGCTATTCAAGCCATTTGAAGCTGAGGGTTTTCAGCGGTGTTCGGGCTCTAGTAAAGAGAAAACCCACTGAAAGTACCGCCCGATCTGTCAGGCTTTTTCATTGCCCTTATGATAGGAGGGGATCAGCAGGCATTCCTTTCACAGCCCAGTGGTTGGCTTGGCAGCTTAGGGCTGCTGCTTGCTGATGTAGGGCAATGGAAAGGTCCCATCGCTGGGCTCAACACTGCAATGAATGTGAAAAGCATTAACCCTGGTGTCTTGACCTCACTGACCGCCTTCATATACATTTACAGATCCAAGACTCAGGCAGGCCAGAGAGTTCAAAGTAGAGGAAGTTAAATAAAGTAAAGGGTGTCTGACTCTCTCTCTCTCTTTCTCTCTCTCTCTCTCTCTCTCTCTCTCTCTCTCTCTCTCTCTCTCTCTCTCTCTCTCTCTCTCTCTCTCTCTCTCTCTCTCTCTCTCTCTCTCTCTCTCTCTCTCTCTCTCTCTCTCTCTCTCTCTCTCTCTCTCTCTCTCTCTCTCTCTCTCTCTCTCTCTCTCTCTCTCTCTCTCTCTCTCTCTCTCTCTCTCTCTCTCTCTCTCTCTCTCTCTCTCTCTCTGAGCTAATTTAGGAACAGAAACGCCACGGTCGGGTCATGACCCCTAACAGGTGACAAACATGGAGTGAGTCAATTAAGATGTTACCAAGTCTGTTTTTCCCATGATTCAGCTTGCCCACGAGGCCCCCCGACACACCCCATGCCACCAGACAGTGCAGCATCAGCATTCTTCAAGGCATCTTGGGATTTCCCACCTTCCTCCCTTCCCTTCCGCCTTCGCACAAGCGAGAGGAAAACTAGTGCCCCGCTAGTTGCCAACAACAACATCAGCCGAGAGGCACACGTCTTATGCATTAGCTAAACTGAAGCAAAGAAAACAGAAAGCACTCCCTAATTCAAAATGGCATGAGTGAGCATATAAGATTTTATTCTACCAATATCTAAATGGTGGTTTATTTCCTATTATAAAGTGGATGGTTCCAGCCCTGAATGCTGATTGGCTGACAAGCCGTGGTATATGAGTCCGTATACCATAGGTATGAGAAAACATTTATTTGTACTCTAATTACTTTAGTAACCAGTTTATAATAGCAATAAGGCACAAGGGGGTGTGGTATATGGCCAATATACCACGGCTAATGGGCTAACACCCCTTAGCCGTGGTATATTTGCCATATACCACACCCCCTTGTGCCTTATTGCTTAATTTGGCTTTTCATCATAGCGATCCCTTTAAAGCCACAGTAAGGTATAACCAAACAACTTCCTCGAAGTGATGAGTCAGTGCTTTGCTTTCTCATATGGAAAGATTGGAAGCAAAAAACATTTACCGTGAGTTTATTGGATTATAAGAATTCTTAAACATACCCATAGGATTAATTAGAGTTTCAGTTTGGGGCTTCAATTCCACTATGGAAACTACAATCAATGTTTGGGACAGGCAAATGGAAGCTTCCATTGAATTAATTCAACTTCATAATATTTGGGGTATTTCTCATAACACCAGTTGCTAAAGTAAACATATACACATTTTCCACTTGCTGCCATTGCTCTCCCACTGGCATAGACATGTATCCTGTGTGAGGGAGTTGCTGCTTTACACACAGATGCAGTTGTTTTTACTGGTCCCCTTGTGTGCATGGCTGGCAGTAGCCCCCACACAAACTACTCCCTGTCTGTCTGTCTGTCTGTCTGTCTGTCTGTCTGTCTGTCTGTCTGTCTGTCTGTCTGTCTGTCTGTCTGTCTGTCTGTCTGTCTGTCTGTCTGTCTGTCTGTCTGTCAGGTCGTGGTGCGGTGGCCAAACCCTGTTCCTATGTTCTCCTAGTTCCACTGACTGCTGGGACAGAGGAGAGATTTGCGTTGAATTGTGGTTTTGTCAAAGATATTTGTGAAATGCTTAAAGATGATGAGGTCCATGTAGTCTCAACATATTCATGAATAATATAAAACAAAAATGCAACATGGAAATCTATGGAAAAGTGTTTTTTCCCATTTATCTTGTTGAACAGTTATGTTGAACAGCTATGTTGAACAGTTATGTTGAACAGTTATGTTGAACAGCTATGTTGAACAGTTATGTTGAACAGTTATGTTGAACAGTTATGTTGAACAGTTACGCTATAGCTGATTAAGCCCCCTTGAGCTTTCTGATGAGCTACAGCAAGGCAACAGCAAATGGGGACATTATAAGGTGATTTAGAAAATGTAAAACCCCACCTGCAACGATTTACTGTTCAACTACACTACTTAGCTATACACTTAGAGCAGGGTTCAGCCACTTAGAGCAGGGTTCAGCCACTTAGAGCAGGGTTCAGCCACTTAGAGCAGGGTTCAGCCACTTAGAGCAGGGTTCAGCCACTTAGAGCAGGGTTCAGCCACTTAGAGCAGGGTTCAGCCACTTAGAGCAGGGTTCAGCCACTTAGAGCAGGGTTCAGCCACTTAGAGCAGGGTTCAGCCACTTAGAGCAGGGTTCAGCCACTTAGAGCAGGGTTCAGCCACTTAGAGCAGGGTTCAGTCACTTAGAGCAGGGTTCAGTCACTTAGAGCAGGGTTCAGCCACTTAGAGCAGGGTTCAGCCACTTAGAGCAGGGTTCAGCCACTTAGAGCAGGGTTCAGCCACTTAGAGCAGGGTTCAGCCACTTAGACCAGGGTTCAGCCACTTAGAGCAGGGTTCAGCCACTTAGACCAGGGTTCAGCCACTTAGAGCAGGGTTCAGCCACTTAGAGCAGGGTTCAGCCACTTAGAGCAGGGTTCAGCCACTTAAAGCAGGGTTCAGCCACTTAAAGCAGGGTTCAGCCACTTAGAGCAGGGTTCAGCCACTTAGAGCAGGGTTCAGCCACTTAGAGCAGGGTTCAGCCACTTAAAGCAGGGTTCAGCCACTTAAAGCAGGGTTCAGCCACTTAAAGCAGGGTTCAGCTACTTAGAGCAGGGTTCAGCCACTTAAAGCAGGGTTCAGCCACTTAAAGCAGGGTTCTGCCACTTAAAGCAGGGTTCAGCCACTGTTCAGTTCAATCTACAGTGAATAAAGATAACAAATATTTATAATAGCCAAGTACCTCAACTCCACAATCATTTCATCCATGTATTTGAGCACAGACTAGAGTTGTTTTTAAATTAAATTATGACTCCTGCGATTCACTATGCAGTCGATACTTCAGAAATGTTAGTTCTTAAACCCTTACTGTGTACCTATGTTTGCTGAAATCCATACTTTTTAATAAAACGTTCATCAAATACAACTACAGACTGTTTCCTCATTGCTGTTTCTCTAAGACGCTCTAAGATGTACCAATGGAATCTCAACAAGGAAACAGTCAGTGGTTGTATTTGACTACCTTTTTTTGTATGGATGACAGGCCGTCGTTGTAAATAAGAATTTGTTCTTAATTGACTCGTCTGGATAAAAAAAGGTTAAATAAAAAACATAGTGACTCAAAGGAGTCAGAGGTCTAAAAACGAAACTGAAATCATTGTGGAGTTGAGCCACTTGGCTAACTTTAAAATAACTTTGAATGAATAAGCCATTATAAATACTTACAAATTCTATATAAGTTATACTTGTAAATTAATAGGATTATAAAGTCCTGCCTGTTTAAACTAATGCTATTTTGGCTATGATAGTCTTGGGGTATTCAAGCACTGAGAGCAGGCCTGGACTCTGGCCTGGCCCTATAGTGTATGCACAGTATGTGGCTACTGAGATTTGGGTCTGTAATCATAGATTGTCTCAGAGTAGGAGTGCTGATCTAGGATCAGGTCCCTCCTGTCCATATAATCTTATTCATTGTCATCTAAAAGTCAAAACTGATCTTATATCAGCACTCCTACTCTGAGACACTTTATAAATACAGGCCCTGATTGTAAGCTGAGAGGAAAGTCCTTCTGGTCTGGAGATGCTGGAACTCCAGTCAGAGTCACAGTGAGAATGGAAGCTGGCTCGGCCAGTAATTGCCAGTGTGTTTCCACCATTTCCTCCTTGCGGTCACTCCCCTCAAACCACATCTTTAGACAGCTAAACACTGTTGGTTTGTTGACAGGCGTTTTCTGTGGGCAGGTACAAACACAGTGTGGGCAAAACTTAACCTCCTTCTCACAAGAAAAAATATACAGTATACAGTACTCATTCCAGGGATTTCCTTTATTTTGTGAATTTTCTACATTGTAGAATAAAAGTGAAGACATCAAAACTATGAAATAACACATGGAATCATGTAGTAACCAAAAAAGTGTTAAACAAATCAAAATATATTTTATATTTGAGATTCTTCAAAGTAGCCACCCTTTGCCTTGATGACAGCTTTACACACTCTTGGAATTCTCTCAACCAGCTTCATGAGGTAGTCACCTGGAATGCATTTCAATTAACAGGTGTGTCTTGTTAAATGTTAATTTGTGGAATTTCTTTCCTTCTTAATGTGTTTGAGCCAATCAGTTGTGTTGTGACAAGGTAAGGGTGGTATACAGAAGATAGCCCTATTTGGTAAAAGACCAAGTCCATATTATGGCAAGAACAGATCAAATAAGCAAAGAGAAACGACAGTCCATCATTACTTTAAGACATGAAGGTCAGTCAATACGGAACATTTCAAGAACTTTTAAAGTTTCTTAAAGTGCAGTCGCAAAAACCATCAAGCACTATGATGAAACTGTCTCTCATGAGGACCGCCACAGGAAAGGAAGACCCAGAGTAACCTCTGCTGCAGAGGATAAGTTCATTAGAGTTACCAGCCTCAGAAATTGCAGCCCAAATAAATGCTTCACAGAGTTCAAGTAACAGACATCTCAACATCAACTGTTCAGAGGAAACTGTGTGAATCAGGCCTTCATGGTCGAATTGCTGCAAAGAAATCACTACTAAAGGACACCAATAAGAAGAAGAGACTTGCTTGGTCCAAGAAACACCAGCAATGGACATTAGACCGGTGGAAATCTGTCCTTTGGTCTGGTTGTGATTTTTGGTTCCAACTGCTGTGTCTTTGTGAGACACAGAGTAGGTGAATGGATTATCTCTGCATGTGTGGTTCCCACCGTGAAGCATGGAGGAGGAGGTGTGATGGTGCTTTGCTGTTGACACTGTCAGTGATTTATTTAGAATTCAAGGCACACTTAACCAGCATGGCTACCACAGCATTCTGCAGCGATACGCCATCCCATCTGGTTTGCGCTTAGTGGGACTATCATTTGTTTTTCAACAGGACAATGAACCAACACACCTCCAGGCTGTGTAAGGGATATTTGACCAAGAAGGAGAGTGATGGAGTGCTGCATCAGATGACCTGGCCTCCACAATCACCCAACCTCAACCCAATTGAGATGGTTTGGGATGAGTTGGACCGCAGAGTGAAGGAAAAGCAGCTAACAAGTGCTCAGCATATGTGGGAACTCCTTCAAGACTGTTGGAAAAGCATTCCAGGTGAAGCTGGTTGAGAGAATGCCAAGAGTGTGCAAAGCTGTCATCAAGGCAAAGGGTGGCTATTTGAAGAATCTAAAACATTAAATATATTTTGATTTCATTAATACGTTTTTGGTTACTACATGATTCCATATGTATTATTTCATAGTTTTGATGTCTTCACTATTATTCTACAATGTAAAAAATTGTGCAAATAAAGAGTAGGTGTGTCCACATTTTTGACTGGTACTGTATACAGTATATTTCTGCATTTGCACGGCAATAGAGAGATGGAGAAGTTTGTTGACAGAACCTCTGCTGACCCATGATAACCTTATCAGAGACTATTTTAAACAAACAGTTGTGGGGTAAGAAGTGGCCATAGATGTCCCATGGGACAGTCAACTCAGTCAGTGACCCCATAGAACTTGAATACATATGTCTACACATTTCAACAGTTCAAAGGATGAATAATTTCAAACTGTCAAGGGAATTACTGGTCTCTGAAATGTATAAAACATCATATCACATTTTATTTGTCACATACACAGTTTACAGCAGGTCTAAAAGGTTCAGATCACAGTTTACAGCAGGTATAAAAGGTGCAGATCACAGTTTACAGCAGGTATAAAAGGTGCAGATCACAGTTTACAGCAGGTATAAAAGGTGCAGAACACAGTTTACAGCAGGTATAAAAGGTGCAGATCACAGTTTACAGCAGGTATAAAAGGTGCAGATCACAGTTTACAGCAGGTATAAAAGGTGCAGATCACAGTTTACAGCAGGTATAAAAGGTGCAGAACACAGTTTACAGCAGGTATAAAAGGTGCAGATCACAGTTTACAGCAGGTATAAACGGTGCAGGTCACAGTTTACAGCAGGTATAAAAGGTGCAGATCACAGTTTACAGCAGGTATAAAAGGTGCAGGTCACAGTTTACAGCAGGTATAAAAGGTGCAGATCACAGTTTACAGCAGGTATAAAAGGTGCAGATCAGTTTACAGCAGGTATAAAAGGTGCAGATCACAGTTTACAGCAGGTATAAACGGTGCAGGTCACAGTTTACAGCAGGTATAAAAGGTTCAGATCACAGTTTACAGCAGGTATAAAAGGTGCAGATCACAGTTTACAGCAGGTCTAAAAGGTTCAGATCAGTTTACAGCAGGTATAAAAGGTGCAGATCAGTTTACAGCAGGTATAAAAGGTGCAGATCACAGTTTACAGCAGGTATAAAAGGTGCAGATCACAGTTTACAGCAGGTATAAAAGGTGCAGATCACAGTTTACAGCAGGTATAAAAGGTGCAGAACACAGTTTACAGCAGGTATAAAAGGTGCAGATCAGTTTACAGCAGGTATAAAAGGTGCAGATCAGTTTACAGCAGGTATAAAAGGTGCAGATCACAGTTTACAGCAGGTATAAAAGGTGCAGATCACAGTTTACAGCAGGTATAAAAGGTGCAGATCAGTTTACAGCAGGTATAAAAGGTGCAGATCACAGTTTACAGCAGGTATAAAAGGTGCAGATCACAGTTTACAGCATGTATAAAAGGTGCAGATCACAGTTGCAGTGAAAAGCGCGTGTGCTAGCTACCTCTACATTGCAGTACAATAATCAATATAAATAATAACACTGTACTGAATATCATAACACTATATATTGTAGATGTTGTGTCAAGTCTAAAGACTATTAGGCCTTAGACCAGAATAGCTGTTAGGGTCTTTGAGTTTGAAGTCTTTCTTGGAATGACTGATTAATTCACCTTTGAAACTATTTGACAGTTCACCGCCCTGGTGTTTTTGAGTGTGGTGAGGTATCACTCACCAAGTCAAGGAGTAAGAGAAATAGAAAGAGAGAGAGAGAGAAATATATGGCACAGTACATTAGCTGAACATATGGCTGACCTTTTCACCACTTTCCTTTAATTACACACACACACACACACACACACACACACACACACACACACACACACACACACGCGCACACACACACACACACACACACACACACACACACACACACACCACACACACACACACACACACACACACACACACACAAACACACACACACACACACCACACACACACACACACCACACACACACACACACACACACACACACACACACACACACACCCACACTCACACACACACACACACACACCACACACACACACACACACACACACCACACACACAAATATATTATGCCAGATGTCACTTCAAGAGAATTCCTGGCTTGATCGCCAGTGTGGGATGTGAGACATGATGGAAAATATTAAAACAGGCCAAATGAGTGCAACAGGAATGTGCGGACACCAAAGAAATATAGCCCTCTTGGATCAACTGATCAATTGGCTTTTCCCCTTTGCCAGCAGAATATTTTGTTGTACTGTCGGCATGGGGGTTCACTGAGAACTCTGGCAAAAAATATTGTCATGATAAATCATTGTCTTTTCTGCTGTCTTGTATTGAAAGTCAACTAAGGGGGAATGTAAAAAGGAGTCAAATGAAAATAAAAATAAATAATAATTAATAGGTAATTAAACAATATTTTTTTAACTAGGCAAGTCAGTTAAGAACAAAATCTGATTTACAATGAGTGCCTACATTGTTCTACAGAGTCAACCATAGTATTTTTCACTTTGTCGACTCGGGTATCCGAACCAGCGACCATTCGGTTACTAACCGCTAGGCTACCTGCCACCCAAACCCCCTTGACATAATGATTGGATAAACACTCGTCTAGCTCGTCTATGGTGACACTAAATAAACCAGCATGTCATACTGTCTAACATTATAGCGCTGTGTTAATCAACATGAATACAATCATCCATAAAAACACTATACAACAAACACACTGCATAACTTAACTAGATTTTATGCAAATGTTTAAAACAATTAAAGGTTGGCCCATTTAGATAAGAAAAATTAACTGCAATGTCAGACAATGTAGCCTAATAATATAGTCTCTTTCTTGTCATATCGATAGAATGAAAAGACCAGAAACACTCACCTAAAAACAAGCAGAAGAGATCTACACCGACCAGGAACTTTCTCCTGCCGTTTTCTTTACTGTTGTTGTTATTCAGGGAAGAACTTCCTCCGTTCTTTGTCTCTGGTGCCATCGTCTTCTCATATATTAAACAGCGTTGCATTTATATGCCTCTTGAATGTTTTTTTCCAAATAAACAAGTAAAGAGTGGCAAAAATGCAGATGCAGTCCCGTTAACTTCTCGTCACTTGAACTAGAAAGCGAGGCGGAGTGAGATCTTTAGTTAGTTTACCATCAGCTGAGAGATGACTGAATAGTTTTCCATATATTGTGCTGATAAATGACATTGAGAAGTTACGATTTTTTTCTGACAGAACGTTGCCTTTAAATTAACTGCAAGGGTTTATTTGGTTGCCGTTTATCCAGCTCACTCTGTGACTTTCGTTGTTGAGTGTTGAGCCTATTTCTAAGTAACTTCTAATAATCCTTGGTGCGCTCCCACCTCCCGTGTCCGCCTCCTAAAGACCCCCACCCACCCAATAATACGATATGGTCACCAATACGCAATCACATTTTGGAAAACTGATATTACTGTTGATTTTTTGTTGTTGTTGCCATATATGATCAAAAACCGTGTATTTGTGAGAAGTGGACCAGCCTTCAACAATATGCAATATCAACCATACTAAAAACCAGAAATCGACCTGTAGGCTAAATCACTCAAATGTTGTTGAACTACTACATGAATAACCTAAACCATGTTATCAAGTTTACAAATTGCGAACAGCTCATTAACTGAGAACATGGGTAATTTAATCTGAATATGACCTTAAACTACAGATGTTCATTCTAACATAGGATTTTACATGACCCTACAATTTATCTAATATTACCTTGATATGAAACCACTACACAGTGGATTACAGCATCCCATTTTATAGAGATGCTCTTTAGAAGGTATTAATTGTTATTAGAAGGGGTGTCCAAACATTGGGGCAAAGCACTCCTATCCTTCATCTTCTTACATTATCCAATATGGCCGCAATACTGAATCAGATTTTGGAAAGATTATATTACTGTTGAATTTTTGTTGCCATATATAGTACATATACAGCGGGTGAAATAAGTATTGAACACGTCACCATTTTTCTCAGTAAACATATTTCCAAAGGTGCTATTGACATGAAAGTTTCACCAGATGTTGGTAACAACCCAAGTAATCCATACATACAAAGAAACCAAAACAAATAAGTTCAGAAATTAAGTTATGTGTAATAATGTGAAATGACACAGGGAAAAAGTATTGAACACATGAAGAAAGGAAGGTTCAAAAAGGCATGGAAAGCCAAGACAACAGCTGAAAACTATTAGTAATTAAAAAGCAATCCAGCCCCCTGTCAGTGCAAATTAATATCAGCTGGTTCAGTCCCAATTGATGGCCTACAAAAAGGTCTCATTGCCAAGGTGTCACACAAGACACATCTCATGATGGGTAAAATCAAAGAGCTGTCTCAAGACAATCGCAACCTAATTGTTGCAAAACATAATGATGGCATTGGTTATAGGCGCATTTTTAAGCTTCTGAATGTTCCAGTGAGCACTGTTGGGGCCATAATACGGAAGTGGAAAGACAATCATTTCACCATAAATTTCTTGACATATATTGACATATATTGACATATATTTTCAAGACAATTTAATGCAAAACTGTAACTAGGCCACTCAGGAACATTAGATGTCGTCTTGCTAAGCAACTCCAGTGTAGATTTGGCCTTGTGTTTTAGGTTATTGTCCTGCTGAAAGGGGAATTTGTCTCCCAGTGTCTGGATTGCCATTGACAAGCATACCCAAACCATAATGCTGTGAGGGCTTGGTTGTGGTAAGGCCTCTTACAGGGGGGGGGGGGGGGGGGGGGTGAGAGGCACACAATCAAGTCCTCACACCCTAACTAGGGAGATTAATGATCCCCAATCAGAGACAGCTGTCTAGCGTTGTCTCTGATTGGGGATAGTATTTAGGCCCCACACACATCCACCTGTATGTGGATCATTGCTTGTGTTTCAGTGTTCATGTGTGTACAACACAACACAACACAACACAACACAACACAACACAACACAACACAACACAACACAACACAACACAACACAACACAACACAACACAACACAACACAACACAACACAACACAACACAACGCCACGCCACGGTCGTGAGTACGTTTATTGTTTTGTTTGTATTATATTATTATAATAAAATATGTTTGCATCGTCCTGTACACTCACCGTGACAGATGCAGCCACTATCATGCTTGAAAATATGAAGAGTGGTACTCAGGGATGTGTTGTGTTGGATTTGTCCCAAACATAATGCTTTGTATTCAGGACATAAAGTTCATTTTTTGCAGTTTACTTTAGTGCCAAATTGCAAACAGGATGCATGTTTTGGAATATTTGTATTTTGTACAGACTTCCTTCATTTAGGTTAGTATTGTGGAGTAAAAACAATGTTGTTGATCCATCCTCAGTTTTCTTCTATCAAAGCCATTAAACTCTGTAGCGGTTTTAAAGTCACCATTGGCCTCATGGCAAAATCCATGTATTGATACCAAAGGTTTCCCTTCTTTGAGAGCCATTGGAAAACCTCCCTGTTTTTTGTGGTTGAATCTGTGTTTAAAATTCACTGCTTGATTGAGGGACCTTACAGATAACTGTATGTGTAGGTCACAGAGATGAGTGAGTCCATGCAACTTATTATTTTTACTTTTTTAAAGTTATTTAGGCTTGTAATAACAAATGGGTTGAATACTTATTGAATCAAGACATTTCAGCTTTTCGTTTTTAATTAATTATTTAAAAAAATGTTTAATAATAATTCCACATTGACATTATGGGGTACTGTGTGTAGGCCGGTGACACAAATATTTTTTAAATTCAGACTAACGCAACAAAAAGTGGAAAACGTCAAGGAGTGTGAATACTTTCTGAAGGCACTGTATATACGATGTCAGTCAGCTCAAGTACCATGTTTACAATGTGCAGGGATATTGGATTGAAAGAGGTAAATACAGTGTGTAAGGGGTAACTAGGCTTCAGGATATATGATGAACAGAGTATCAGCAGCGAAAGTATTCAGACCACTTGACTTTTTCCACATTTAGTTACGTTACAGCCTTATTCTAAAACGGTTTGAATTTTTTAAAAATCCTCAGAAATATACACACAACACCCCGTAATGACAAAGCGAAAACAGGTTTATAGAAATATTTGCACATTTATAAAAAATTATAAACAGAAATACCTTATTTACACACGTTAAGTATTCAGACCCTTTGCGATACGACTCGAAATTGAGCTCAGCTGCATCCTGTTTCCATTGATCATCATTGAGATGTTTCTACAAGTCCACCTGTGGTAAATTCAATTGATTGGACATTATTTGGAAAGGCACACACCTGTCTATATAAGGTCCCACAGTTGACAGTGCATGTCTGAGAAAAACCAAGCCATGAGGTTCAAGGAATTGTCTGTAGAGCTCCGAGACAGGATTGTGTCGAGGCACAGATCTGGGGAAGGGTACCAAAACATGTCTGCAGCATTGAATGTCCCCCCCAAGAAGACAATGGCCTCCATCATTCTTAAAATGGAAGAAGTTTGGAACCACCAAGACTATTCCTAGAGCTGAACGCCCGGCCAAACTGAGCAATCGGTGGAAAAGGGCCTTGGTTAGGGAGGTGACCAAGAACCCCATGGTCACTCTGACAGAGGTGTAGAGTTCCTCTGTGGAGATGGGAGAAGCTTCCAGAAGGACAACCATCTCTGCAACACTCCATCAATCAGGCTGTCACGTATTCTCCCTCTCCTAGGTTCGAGGTCACCAGTCTGCTCATCATTACGCACACATGTCGCCATGGTTACACGCACCTGCGCTTCATGAGACTCACTTGGACTCCTTCACCTCCCTGATTACCTTCCCTAAATCTGTCACTCCCTTTGGTTTTTCCCCAGGCGTTATTGATTCTGTCTCAGTGTTTCATGTCTGTACGCTACTCGTGTTTCTTGTTTTGGTCCATGTCATTTATTATTAAATTCACTCCCTGTACTATCTTCCCAACTCCCAGCGTACATGTTACACAGGCCTTTTTGGGGAGGTCACGGTTGGGTCTTCCTTTTGTAATCTGTAATGGACTGTAGCCGCTGCCACATGCAGCAGTCGTCAGAGCCTGTGTAATGATTCCACATTATTCCTATATTGACCTTTTGCTCGTTTCATGACTCTGCGGCGGTCATATCAGGAGATCTTATTCTTTTTCATGTCTTCAGCCCTTGTAGCTCAAATGGTAGAGCATGGTGAATGCAACACCAGGGTTGTGGGTTCAATTCCCATGGGGCACCAGTATGAACATGTATACACTAACTGTATGTTGCTTTGGATAATAACATCTGATAAATGTTGTGTGTGGTAGCCCTGTTCTTTAGTTTAGTGCCAACCTCCGTGTTAATCCAGGGCTTTTGATTTGGGATGCAGCAAATCTTCACTGTGGGAACAACGTCGCCAACGCAGACATTATTCTGAGGTATCCAACCTTCTAGTTCTGGAACATTGTTCTTGAATTTGAGACTTCTTTGGTCCGTTGACACAGAACTACAGAAGTTGGACTATACTGTCGTGGCCAAACATTTTGAGAATGACACAAGTATTGGTCTCCACAAAGTTTGCAGCTTCAGTGTTCTTAGATCTTTATGTCAGTAGTTACTATGGTAACACTGAAGTATAATTACAAGTATTCCATAAGTGTCAAAGGCTTTCATTGACAATGACATTCAGTTTATGCAAAGAGTCAATATTTGCAGTGTTGACCCTTCTTTTTCAATACCTCTGCAATCCGCCCTGGCATGCTGTCAATTAACTTCTGGGCCACATCCTGACTGATGGCAGGCCATTCTTCCATAATCAATGCTTGGAGTTTGTCAGAAGTTGTGGGTTTTTGTTTGTCCACCCGCCTCTTGAGGATCGACCACAAGTTCTCAATGGGATTAAGGTCTGGGGAGTTTCCTGGCCATGGACCCAAAATGTCGATGTTTTGTTCCCCGAGCCACTTAGTTATCACTTTTGCCTTATGGCAAGGTGCTCCATCATGCTGGAAAATCACTGACATGATGGCAGCTTGTCCTTTTGAGGCAGGGCTGAAATGCAGTGGAAATGTTTTTGGGGGATTAAGTTCATTTTCATGGCAAAGAGGGACTTTGCAATTAATTGCAATTCATCTGATCACTCTTCATGACATTCTGGAGTATATGCAAATTGCCATCATCAACACTGAGGCAGCAAACTTTGTGGAGACCAATACTTGTGTCATTCTCAAAACGTTTGGCCACGACTGTATGTTGAAACATGAGGCTTTAGCACCCTGGTTCTTTTCACAGAACAAACTACGTAAGGTGGATTCCTATACACATCCGAGACATGACGGCTCTAGCAGCTACCATCAGAGAAGATCATCAGGCAGGTTATCATGCATGCTGCTTGACCAATTCCATTAGAAAAACAAGAAGCTGGTAAAAGTTAGATTGGTCTAACAGAGAACCCCACTGCCTTCAGTAGATGGATGGGAGCAGGACCTGAGCAGGCCAAACCTTTTGAGTGTAGAGTCCCCTTCAACACGAAATCTTTAACATTGAGCAAAGTTCATCACACCAGCAAACATTCAAAAAATAAGTGGCCAGCTTGTGCAACACAATCTCAAGCATGGGGAATTGTGCAAGCAAAGATGTCATTACCACTGTAAGCACCATTGAGAAACTAGGCACTTCTCAAAACATTATATGAAATGCAGCTGCTGCCCGCCACGGTTTGGGTCTCATCTATTACTGCATCTATTTCAGATGGTTAAGCATTACACATGTACTACCATTACTGTACGTCAATTCCACCCTCTAAGCTTGCATTTCCTTCTCATTTAACTTCTCAAAGTATTGCCATACAGGACTTTGCTGATGTCGCTTGGCTTTCTCTGACATGTTTCCAAAGTTAACGACGATGACGTAGTGGTAGACAAAATAATTAATTCCTCGACTCCTTGCACGTCGACTCCCATTTCTGAGTGTCAAGATTTGATTCGGCAAGGAATCGACTCCTAATATTTCAGTATTTTTGTAACGGAGGCTGATTATTTGCCTACTTCCGAGAACCCAAACAATCATCTTTCATAGGGCGCTAGCGAGGGATGGAGAGAGTGGAGGGGCAAAGTATAGGCAGGTCATCCATTGCTGACCTGCCAGACTGAACACACACTTGCATCATCAGCGAAGAGCAGGAGAGCCAGCGTGAGAAAGAGACTTTCGTCTTCAATTTGAGTTTTCCATATGAATATATATAGAACCGCTGGGCCTTCATGTATGCTATCACAAAAATAATAATTTGTTTGTGTTTATTCTGTAACATTAGAATACGAAGAAAAAATATATTTCAAATAACACAACATCATTCTCATTAGTTTATGTTACTATAGGCTTTGTACATTTTTTTTACATAAATTAACATAAATGTGATTAGCGGAGTGCCTTCGTTATAACTATGAAACAGAAAGCACGTGTTGGAACGTGGTAACAGCAGGACGCGCTGTCGGATGTCACATAAACAACGAAAGCTGGTGAGTGCGTCGCGGATGTTGTCTTTGCTTGATATGTAGGGCTTGCTCTCTCAGTGATTACATTTTGTGCTGATGATCGGCCCATAGAGAGAGATGTCATGATTCATTTGTTCCCCGCCATCTGAGTCCTTTTCATTTTGCAGCGCCGCTGACGCAGCATGTGCATCCATTCGTCTTGGTCTTCTAGCCTTTGTAAATTAAGCACACTCTCAATGCGCACTCCAAGTAGGCCAGAGTAGACTGATAAGACTTCTTGGATTCGGTGGACTGATAGAGGCTACATGCAATTTTGAGATTATAATTAGAATAGATGAATACAATAGAATGGGCCGCCCTGTTCTTCGTTGACAATTAATGATTACATAATTATGCATTGTTCACTTCTCCTCGCTCATCAACTCACCCATTCTCTCCCTTTCTCCCACATCATACTTTAATACATTTAAATTGGACTTTTTCCACATTTTGTTACGTTACAGCCTTATTCAAAAAATGTATTGAATGTCCCCCCTTATCCCCCCCTGACCAGGTGAATCCAGGTGAAAACGATGATCCCTTATTGATGTGAACTGTTAAATCCACTTCAATCAGTGTAGCTGAAGGGTAGAAGACAGCTTAAAAAAACGTTTTTTAAGCCTTGAGACAATAGAGACATGGATTGTGTATGTGTGTGCCATTCAGAGAGTGAATGGGCAAGACAAAATATTTAAGTGCCTTTGAACGGTGTATGGTAGTAGGTGCCGGGCGCACCGGTTTGTTCATAGAACATTAACAACGTAGAGTCCATGGGGTGTAACTCAATGTTTGGTCCTTAAGTAAAAATACTTTAAAATACTACTTAAGTCGTTTTTTGGGGTATCTGTACTTTACCTTACTATTTATGTTTTTGACAACTTTTACTTTTACTTTTACTAAAGAAAATAATGTACTTTTTACTCCATACATTTTCTCTGACACACAAAAGTACTCGTTACATTTTGAAGGCTTAGCAGGACAGGAAAATGGTCCAATTCACGCACTTATCAAGAGAACATCCCTGGTCATCCCTACTACCTCTGATCTGGAGGACTCACTAAACACACATGCTTTGTTTCTGAATGATGTCTGAGAGTTGGAGTGTGACCCTGGCTATCCGGAAATTGAACAATGGTGTCGTCTGGTTTGCTTAATATAAGGAATTTGTTTTTTTTTTATACTTTTACTTTTCATACTGAAGTATATTTAAATCCAAAGACTTTTAGACTTTTACTCAAGTAATATTTTACTGGGTGACTTTCACTTTCACTTGAGTCATTTCCTATTAAGGTATCTATACTTTTACTCAAGTATGACAATTGGGTATTTTTTCCACCCCTGCTTGGCTCTGCATTTCCTGCCTTTGGTCCGGTGTCACACGGTAGGCACGCTGTTTGATGGGGGTTGCATCGCCTGTGCGAATACAATGTTTGATTATGCCTGTTCGACCTTGGTCTTCTGAACTCTTGCTGAAGACATCTGTAGACTCATCTATCTCCACAGGAGGTGCAGCAACATCCAAGGACGGTGATGTGGCACAGCATTAGTCTTCCAAAACTGAGGTTTCAAGAGATGAGGTGGCATGAAACTCACCCAGGTGTTGGCCAGGATGTAGTTCAATGTCGTCCTCTGTTAAATTCAGCGCCCGCACTACCGTCATGCCATTTTGAACTTCGCTGAGCGTGCAAGCCACGATGACATTACTAGTTGTGTTGGGCATGAGGACACCAACATAGTCCGTTGGCACAGGATATGCAGCCGTAGCTCCTGCTACACAAGCAGTGATGGTCTCAGTCCTAGCAGGAATCTGGATTGAAGTCAGCACTGAGACATTGCAGCATGCAGCAACTTCATGTCCTTTCAGGAGTAGAGGGAGCTCCATGTTCCACAAGGATAGCTGTCCGCTGCTGATATCCAGTAGGACATGGTGCTGCTGCAGGAAATCCCTGCCCAATATCACTAGATGGTGGACCCTTCTGACAACTTGAAACTTGTGCTGGACTAGTTATCTTCCTACTGACAAAGTCCCTAGAATGTCCAAACATTGTCTATTGACAGAACAAGCAAGTACAAAGGATGTCTTCTTGGGGTGCTTTTTCAGAGCTGGATGGAAAGTCCTGAAATCCTCACTGATGATGGAAATGGTTGATGCTGTGTCAAGAAGAGCAGACACTTCAATTCCCTCAAAAGATGGCAAGAATGCTAGCTGAAACACCTTCTGTGGAAGCCATCTTGTCACTTTCCATTTTGGGTGTCAACAGGGAGCTCTGCTGGGCTAGCTGTTGTTTGCTCTCTGGACCACGGCCACATCGTTCAGTTGAGTTGTAGGCTCGTGATGGATGTTGAGCTTGACGGCTGGTGAGAAGCCAAATGCTCCTCTTGCTGCATCATTGGATGGGGTGGAGGTTCTGTTGGCCTAGAAGCCCAAACACTCTGTGATATCATTAGAACAAACCATGGCAACCTGGTCTGGGGCCTGTGCCACTGGTGAGTATTCAGAATGTAGTTGGAGAGCTGCACGTGCTCTTTCACAGCGACTTAAGACGAGCAGGGCCTCTGATCCATTTTCATGAATTTTCGCCAGTAAGGTAGGGTCCAATCCAGCTACAAAGCAGCGAAACTCGTTGTGCTTTGTGGTCGTAGTTTGGGAAGGCCTCCAGAACCTCCGCCTGCACACTAGTAATGGAGCAGAAGGAGCACGACCCCAAGCAGCAATGTTACTACAAGCACTAGCAGTAGGAGAATCTGGCCATTCTGCCAGTGTTACAGGTGAAGTGGATGTGCATGGCTGCAACTAGTTGGGGGAAAATCTGTTTTTGCACCACCGCCAGTGGGGAAGGTAAATCTGCAGGCACCACAGTGACATGAAGAAACATGAAAAGTAATTTTGTGCATGCAGTTGTATGAAAGTAACTTATTGAGGAACAGGGGTTGAATCCAGTTCAGGGAACAGAACTGAAAACATAAAATAACAACATTTTTGAAGGAACAGAAATTTAACTTTTACGGTCCAGGGATTTTTCAGTAACAAAAAAATCCTCACTGTCACTCAGAAACTTGTTCCAGTGTCTGCCTACAAGCTGAAACTCTTTGACTGATGCGTGTTTAGGCTTCCTGTAGACCTAATTCAGATAATGCATGTCATAACAAGATGCCCAGCGCTTCAAGCCTCCTCCTTAACCCTTTCTTGTTCTCTCCCCACCTGCAAAGTTTCAGTTGCATCTTGCCTCATAGGTTACACTAATCTGTCCATCACGCATGTAAACAACTAGCTTGCTTGCTCTTTCCGAACTGATTGGTTAAGTAATTCAATTAGAGGTTCTATTTCACAGGTAAACAACAGGTGTAGACTAACAGTGAAATGCTGACTTACGAGCCTTTCTTTCTCAACAATGAAGTTTATAGAAAAGTAAAACACGTCATATTAAAAGAAATAATAAATACACAATGAGTATAACTTGTAGTTTTTATTTAAATCACCAACAACCTGAGTCTTATGTCTCCAAATGTTTAATGTGGATTTGTGTGTGTGTGTTCTTGACCTTCTCCATCTCCTCGCGCTGCTTGATGTCGTAGATGAGTGTGAAGAGGTCACGCAAGTCCATGATCAGCGGCTCTGCCTGCCAGGGAGGGAGGGAAGGAGCGAGGGATGTGAAGGAAGAGGCGCGTATACCTTCATCATCTTCCAGACAACACACACGTAGTTCACAAACACTTATATCACAATCCCAACAGTCCTGTGTAGCTCAGATGGTTAGAGCATGGCACTTGCAATGCCAGGGTTGTGGGTTTGATTCCCAAAGGGGACCAGTATGAACATGTCAGGATGAGGAAATGGACCATATAAAATGGAGGGGCTTGGAGACCCATGTTGGAGACTGTAAGACCAAGGTCCTGATTTTATGGTTTAGTTAGATCCGGGAGTTTTTTCAGACATGTGACCTGTCTAGGACAACTCCTGGCTCTACTCTAAACATTTCTATGAATTTCATGAATTCTTGAAAGAATGTTTTGTTTTAAAATGAGGGAGTGAACTGGGAGTTCACGGTAAGTAGGCTTCAGCTTCTTACTAATTGTAATACTATGGCAATATGGTGCTTCTCTCCTCATTTCCATCTCTCACGTCTCAGTGGGATAGAAGATGCAGGACATCCACAACATGAACAACAGCAGATCAGTGTGTGTTTGTGTGTGTGTGTGTGTGTGTGTATGCACGCTTGTAATGGGCATGTGTATGTGTGCATGCGTGCTTGCTTGTGCGTGTTTGCGTGTGCGTGTGTCTGTCTCTCCGTTCTCAGGTCGTTGTTGTGAGCCAGGTGCTTCGGTGTAACGGTGCAGGCAGACTTTGATGACCAGTCTGATGAGATGTCCTGTCTGTAGTCCACCTGCTCACAGGCCAAGTGTTCAACACTGCTACCCATCCCTGGAGCTGACCGCGGCACTCAGGGGTAAGCAGAGGTCAGGGGTCATCAACAGTCATGATAGATGGAAACAACAGGACGCATCTGACACACACAGCTACACAAAAAACATGTTGTTATTCTTTGTGCTGCACACACAACACACACACATACACACACACTGAGGAGAGCCTCGGGGAAGGTGAGTGTAACAGAGTGTTGTTATTTGTAGTTACTTATATCCACCATCAGATAGCAGTACGTGCCACACCTTATCACCATTATTCCTTCGCCACCAAACTTTACAGTTGGCACTATGCATTGGGGCAGGTAGCGTTGTCCTGGCATCCGCCAAACAATTTCAATGAAATTTCCCTCCCCCGGGGATCAATAAAGTATCTATCTATCTATCTATCTATCTATCTATCTAACTAACTAAACCCAGATTTGTCCGTCAGATTGCCAGATGGTGAAGCCTGATTCATCACTCCAGAGAATGTGTTTCCACTGCTCCAGAGGCCAATGGCTGCGAGCTTTACACCACTCCAGCCAACACTTGGCATTGCACATGGTGATCTTAGGCTTGTGTGTGGCTGCTCGTCCATGGAAACCCAGTTCTTGTGCTGACGTTGCTTCCAGAGGCAGTTTGAGACTCGGTAGTGAGTGTTGCAACGAAGACAGACGATTTTTACACGCTACGTGCTTCAGCACTCGGCGATCTCGTTCTGTGAGCTTGTGTGGCCTAGCACTTCACGGCTGAGCCGTTGTTGCTCCTAGACATTTCCACTTCACAATAACAGCACTTCCAGTTGACCGGGGAACTCTAGAAGGGCGGAAATGTGAAGAACTGACTTGTTGGAAAGGTGACATCCTATGACAGTGCCACACTGAAAGTCACTGAGCTCTTCAGTAAGGTAATTTGCTGCCAGTGTTTGTATATGGAGATTGCAAAGGCTGTGTGCTCGATTTTATACACCTGTCAGCAACGGGTGTGGCTGAAATAGCCGAATTTGAAGTGGTGTCCACATACTTTTGTATATAGTGTATGTGTAGAGAGGTCTTCCGGTCAGTCAGGAAGTAAGATACGTATACGGTCACGTGACAACCCTCGGACAGACGGGGGTGCCGCCTGCCTTGGCTCCTCCTCCCAGAACCAACGCTGCTGATGTCACCAGTAAGACGGGACACACCACGGCAGGGGGTACAGATTTCAACACTACACCAGGAAGTGGGAGTCAATACCAATGATGTATGTTTAATGAGTAAAGAATGATACCAAATCTGTCTTCTGGTCTGATGAGAAAGATGATGGTCAAAACATTTGTGTTTAGAAATAAAAACAAAATAAATCTCTTATGTTTGATCATCTGAGTTTTTCTCAGTTAGCTTACACCCATTTAACTTTTTTATATTGTCATAAAATAGTCAAGAATGCAAACATATCACAGGGTCATTTCCAAGGGTGACATGAATTATCTTTATTTCAATCAAGAGTCCGGGACAATATCAGAAACAGTCAGTAGCTTCCACCTGGAGTCCTCTGCAGGCCATCCCTCCCCTGCTAGGTGCGGGGTTGTTACACTGGCGGCTCCGTGTCTTAGTCATCCCACTGCAGGGCGACCACGAACCCCAGCAGCTCCAGCTGCCGTCTATGCCTATATCTGTTAGGGACAAAACTCAAAAAGTTAAAACTCCCCAATAGCATGGAAATGGCAATATTGTGGAAATTATAGCTACAGGTGAAGGCTTTATAATGTAGGTTTGTATTTTTATTAAGAGAATGACCGACCTGTGGGTCGTTGGGTGATCTCACAACCCAGTCCACTGTAACCAGATGGACACACACACTCACACCTGGTGTCTGAAGGGGGAGAGGAAGATATTGTTATCATCATCATCATCATCCTCAGCATCACATATCATCATCATCATCTTTCATAGTTTTATAAACCCACCAAGTATGGCTGGATCAGGCAGGCAGTACTTTAAGCAGGGGGCTGGAGGGAGGGTGTTTACCTTTGAGAACAGCCAGTCCGTTGTTGTGGCAGGGTGCACAGCGGCAAGAGCTGTTCTCCTCCAGGTATTCAGCCAGGGCTCTCCTCAGGTTCTTCTTCAGGGAGTTAGCGTTGGAGAAGTCTCTGGAGGTCACCAGCTCATATAGCGGCCGCGTCTGTCTCACGGACAATAACAACAACAAAACTTTAACATCATCACAACCAGTTCAGAGAGAGAGAAAGAGAGAGAGAGAGAGAGATAAATACTGAAGTGTACTTTAGAATACTACAGTGCTTTCTAAAGAATTCTGTAGTATATTGTAGAATACTATACTACACACTGTAGTATACTTCAATCATGTGTAGTACTTACTATATAATTTTGATGCATACTACAATACTACATTATTCTACAGATTGCAAAAACAAAACAGTAAATACTACAGTATTGTCCACAAAACACCACAGTCTGCAAAAACACTACAGTAATTACTATAGTGTATACTACACTACAGTGTTTAATTTGCATATACCCTGCCCCTTCCCCTCCCCCAGATCCCAATATGTGTGACCCATAAGTGAAAAACCTAAATGCTGAGTGTAGACCATACATTGTGTTCCCTACAGGTTATAGAATAAAGCAGAAGCTCTGAACTATCCACTTAGACCTCAGTTCTACTTACCTACCTACAGGTTATAGAACATTTTATTATTTTGTCCAGTCGTTTTCTTTAAGGACAAAACCCCCACAGTTTTGCCAAAGATAAGAAAACACTAAATAAATACTACAGTAATATCTGCAAATAAACTACAGTAAATACTACAGTATACTACAGTCATGTCTGCAACACTGCAGTAAGTACTACAGTAAAGTCTGCAAAAACACTATAGTATTTTTCATTTGGGTGTAGAATGACAGGGAGTGTGAACAGAAGAGTCAGATAAATGGCGAGAACTAATAACGGAGAGAGAGACAGTATTCCCACCACGCTGCGGATGAAGTCAGGGTTGTAATGTACGCCTTCTCCCCACAGTCTCATCAGTTGTGGCGTGGGCAGCGTCTTGGCAGCCAGCGAGGTGATGGACTCACTGTCACCCCCTCTAACCACCGCGACAAAGTCGTCCACCATGCTGCCTTTCACCGTGTCCTCTAGAGGAAGGAGAGGGTGAGAGAGAGGAGGGGAGTGAGGAGGGGAGAGAGAGGAGGGGAGTGAGGAGGGGAGAGAGAGGAGAGGAGTGAGGAGGGGAGAGAGAGGAGAGGAGAGAGGAGAGAGAGGAAGTTAAAGAAGGAGAAAATAGAGGAAGCAAAACAAAAAAGGTTGCTATTTATTCTACAGTACGAGACAGAAAGAGAGAAGGCCCGGGATGCCAGTGATCTGATCCAATACTCACCTCCCATTTCATTGAGCAGACCATCACAACCACCTCCGTCGACTCCCACTGTCACATACACCCCCTTGATGTTGGCCCCCACCTTCAGACCTACCTGCACACAGTTCTTGTAGGCTTCCAGAGAATAATCTAAAATAAGAGTGGAGATATAGGTGAGCGTTACTACTACCATTGTGATATAGTAGCTTTGTCTGTGGGTAGCTGCTGTGAAGTGGAATGTAACCGTATGGCCCCGGAGTGCACTAGTCTCTTTCCATGGAACATCATCCGTCACCTGTCTTCTCCAGCTTCTCCTTGTCCAGGATGATGGTGTACTCGTAGTCTCCTCCCAGGGTAGCCTCTGTGATGTAATGGGTGCCATAATCTCTGTAGATCTGTCTGTACTCCCCATAGTTGTAGGTCTGGGGCAGGGCACGAAGACGCAAGAAGAACTCCGGGTGCAGCATCAGATCCTCTGACTTCAGGATGTATCGGGCCAGTTCCAGCTCTGCCTTGGCCCGGAGAAAGCTGTTTTTCTGGGGAGGTATGGTGGGTGAAGGTGCGTGTCAGGAGTGATTGGTTACTGAATGTGATTGAGCCTTTTTGTTTGTTTAGAACGTTGCAGATAGAAATGTAATAAATAGAGCTGACTCAGTTCCCTATTCTACACGACAGACAATCAGATGTGTTCTACACAATACATTTCTATTGGAACATTCTGTAACGATGCTCTCTTCTGAACAGACCCCTGATGAACAACTCTCACCTTCCCAGAGGCACGGCGTATTTTCTTCTCTGACTTGGAGTATTTGGAGTCAGCATAGTTGAAGCCAAACTCGGCCACGCCCGGCACAGCAAAGCCAATGGACACCGTGGTCTTGGAAGTGCGCTCCGTCATGGAGTAATGGACAAATTCCGAGTATGACTCGAAAGACTGCATCTTGAAGTCATACGTGCCTTTGGTCTGTGGCGGACAAACAAGAGAAAAGTAATGTTTACATTCACTACAGGTCACAGTCACACACATACTGTAGCACCAACCCAGTTATGAATAAATGTATTCTCTGAAATGATGAAACATATGGCTGAGACAACATGTCTGTATTGTTCAGTCATATTAATCATTGGAAATGTGGTACTGTAGAAGGAAGGATGCATTTTCAGAGCATTCGAATAGGGCCCTTAACACCTCCATCGTGTACTGCTGTAGGTTATAAGACTTCCTACCTCCAGTGTGTACTGCTGTAGGTTATAAGGCTTCCTACCTCCAGTGTGTACTGATGTAGGTTATAAGGCTTCCTACCTCCAGTGTGTACTGCTGTAGGTTATAAGGCTTCCTACCTCCAGTGTGTACTGCTGTAGGTTATAAGGCTTCCTACCTCCAGTGTGTACTGCTGTAGGTTATAAGGCTTCCTACCTCCAGTGTGTACTGCTGTAGGTTATAAGGCGTCCTACCTCCAGTGTGTACTGCTGTAGGTTATAAGGCTTCCGGAACCTGACATCCTGGATGTAGTGAGGCAAGCAACTGCCTGCATAGTATCTGTTGTCAATGACCACTCCCTCTAAGTTACTGTTCAGTATGTTGATTCTACAGGAGAGAGAAAGGGATTAACTTTCACGTAATTCATGCACTGATGTCAATGTTAGATTTGTGTAAAAATTTAAATAGTTTGTGTACGCAGAGCTCAAGTTTGTACTCGGCCCACAGTGAATATGCCTCACCCTTTGGCCAAGTTCTCGATGCCATAGTACTCCTGTGCCTCCTGCTTGCAGGCCTTGTTCACCTTCTGACAGCCCTTCTCATCTGACCGGTCCCCACAGTCATCATCCCCGTTACAGCGCAGGTTTATAGGCACACAGCGCCCTGGCGAAGACACACAGGTCTCAAATCACACCCTATTCTCTATGTTGTCCACTCGTTTTGTTCAGAGCACTATACTGTCAGTGCACTTTGAGGAGTAAAACAGATCATTTGATATGCAGACATCGAGAAGACCTGGATGGGACTAAGTGGTGTAGAAATAACAGGCATATAGTTTTGAGATCAGAGGAGAGAATGCCACTGGTTAGGATTATTCAAATCAGCGTTCAAAATCAAATCAAATCAAACTAAATTGTATTGGCCACATGCACGTTTTTAGCAGATGATATTGCCGGTGAGGCGAAATGCTTGTGTTTCTAGCTCCGACAGTGCAGTAATATCTAACAATTTCACAACATGTACCCAATACACAAACGTTAGAGTTAAGTTGGTGGGTTGTGTGGAAAGAATACCTGTATAAGAATACCTGTATAAGTGCAGAGAAAGCCTTCACACAGAGGTGTCTCTTCATGTGTACAGTCGTAGCGAGATGGAGGGATACAGGTCTCCACCTCTTTACCCTGGACATGACAGGGCTCCCCGCCAAACTGAGATGGCTGGACAAGCTTAGAATAACGATACTGGGGGAGGGCGATGGAGAGGGGGAGTTAAGGGAGGGGGAGGGTAATGGAGAGGGGGAGATAAGGGAGGGGGAGGGTAATGGAGAGGGGGAGAGAGAATAAAAGACAATTGAAAACAACTTGAGTGCTACAGTACGACAAATATTTACCTAAGTGTCCCACTTACTGTAAAGCTATTTGTCACAGAAGCCTGCATTACCCAATATGTGACCAGAATGTGAAGTACGTCCCAAGTATGTCCCATGTCTGTTATTATATAAGAAATATTTGTTCACTCTTTTGTCAAGGTTAGCTACTCCCCTTGTCTAAATCCATGTCAAGTGGATTACAAATAGCAACCTATACCACTCACGGTATACAGTCGTGGCCAAAAGTTTTGAGAATGACACAAGTAATGGTCTTGTCACGCGATGGGATGTGGAGAGACCAAGACGCAGCGCAGGGATAATAGTTCGACATTCTTTTTTTATTAATACTATGTATATACCTATATATATACTATGTATAATCAAAACGACGAACTAAAATAACACAAAACAAACAGACTAACGAACGTCACGTTCACAAAACACACCAAATGAACGGACGTAAAAAGCACACTTACTTCACCGTGACTGCGACATACATCGATAACGACTCACACCAGAGTGAAGGACAGACTCAACATATATGGGATCCCTAATTAGAGACAATGCGGTGCAGCTGCCTCTAATTAGGGATCCAACCCAAACCCCACACAGAAACAGAAAAGAACGACACTGTCAGACTCTGACCATAACTACATAGAGAAGCCTATTTGCTTCTCTATGGCCAGATCCTGACAGTACCCCCCCCCCCAAGGCGCGGACTCCCGGACGCCAAAAAAAAACAACACACAAAACAAGGGGGGTTAATTAGGGAGGGAAAAACTAGTCCTTTGGGGGCGGCTCTGGCTCCGGCGAAGTGGACAGTTTACTCCCATGGCCCTTCCTTATGGCTGGGCCCGGACTGGGTACCGGTGGGGCAGACGGCGCCGGCCATGGAGTGGGGAAAACAACCGGGCCCGGATTAGGCACCGGTGGGGCCAACGGCTCCGGCCATGGAGCGGGGAAAACGCCCGGGCCCGGACTGGGCACCGGTGGGGCAAACGGCTCCGGCCATGGAGCGGGGAAAACATCCGGGCCCGGACTGGGCACCGGTGGGGCAGACGGCTCCGGCCATGGAGCGGGGGAAAGCAACCGGGCCCGGACTGGGCACCGATGGGGCACACGGCTCCGGCCATGGAGCTGGGAAAACAACCGGGCCTGGACTGGGCACCGGTGGGGCGGACTGCTCAGGCTCAGAAACGGGGCAGACGGCTGAACCCGGACTGGGTACCGGTGGAGCGGACTGCTCTGGCACTGGAGCGAAGCAGACGGCTGAACCCGGATTGGGCACCGGTGGAGCGGACTGCTCTGGCTCAGGAGCGGAACAGACGGCTGAACCCGGACTAGGTACCGATGGAGCGGACTGCTCTGGCACTGGAGCGGAGCAGACGGCTGGACCCGGAATGGGTACCGGTGGAGCGGACTGCTCTGGCACTGGAGCAGAGCAGACGGCTGGACCCGGAATGGGTACCGGTGGAGCGGACTGCTCTGGCACTGAGGCGGAGCAGACGGCTGGACCCGGATTGGGTACCGGTGGAGCGGACTGCTCTGGCACTGAGGCGGAGCAGACGGCTGGACCCGGATTGGGTACCGGTGGAGCGGACTGCTCTGGCACTGAGGCGGAGCAGACGGCTGGACCCGGATTGGGTACCGGTGGAGCGGACTGCTCTGGCACTGAGGCGGAGCAGACGGCTGGACCCGGATTGGGTACCGGTGGAGCGGACTGCTCTGGCACTGAGGCGGAGCAGACGGCTGGACCCGGATTGGGTACCGGTGGAGCGGACTACTCTGGCACTGAGGCGGAGCAGATGGCTGGACCCGGATTGTGGACCTTCGCCGGAGGTTCCGGGCTACGGACCTTCGCTGGAGGTTCCGGGCTACGGACCTTCGCTGGAGGTTCCTGGCTGCTGACCTTCGCTGGAGGTTCAGGGATGCTGACCTTCGCTGGAGGTTCAGGGCTGTTGACCTTCGCTGGAGGTTCAGGGCTGCGGACCTTCGCTGGAGGTTCAGGGCTGCGGACCTTCGCTGGAGGTTGCGGGCTGCGGACCTTCGCTGGACGTTGCGGGCTGCGGACCTTCGCTGGAGGTTCCGGGCTGCGGACCTTCGCTGGAGGTTGCGGGCTGCGGACCTTCGCTGGACGTGGAGCTGGCACGGGACGCACCTGGCTAGACGCACGCACTGGAGGCCGGGTGCGGGGAGTAGGGCAGAGGTCCGGACCCGGACTGATCGGTGAAGCGGATTTCTCTGGCCTGGGAGTGGAGACGACGACCGGACCCGGACTGGGCACCGGTGGAGCGGATTGCTCTGTCAGGGAGGTGGAGTAGATTACCGGACCTGGACTGGCCCATCTCCACCAATTCCCTCAGAACCTCCCCAAAATGCTCCTCCAGCTTCTCCTCCTGCTCCTTGCTCTGAGCCCCCCATTGGTACCTGGGCCTACCCATGGTCCACATGGGGAGTGGTGTTGGCTCCTCCAGGAGCCCCCATGGGTGAGGGAACTGAAGCACGTCCTCGTCGTCGTCCTCCTCAGACGAGTCCGACTCGAACCCTCCGAGGAGTTCGGTGTTGGTGAAACGACGCGGGGCTATCTTGCTCTCCGTCTCTCCCCATTTGCGCTGCTTGGTCTCGTACTGGTGGGTCGTTCTGTCACCCGATGGGATGTGGAGAGACCAAGACGCAGCGCAGGGATAATAGTTCGACATTCTTTCTTTATTAATACTATGTATATACCTATATATATACTATGTATAATCGAAACGACGAACTAAAATAACACAAAACAAACAGACTAACGAACGTCACGTTCACAAAACACACCAAATGAACGGACGTAAAAAGCACACTTACTTCACCGTGACTGTCACATACATCGATAACGACCCACACCAGAGTGAAGGACACCCTAATTAGAGACAATGCGGTGCAGCTGCCTCTAATTAGGGATCCAACCCAAACCCCACACAGAAACAGAAAAGAACGACACTGTCAGACTCTGACCATAACTACATAGAGAAGCCTATTTGCTTCTCTATGGCCAGATCCTGACAGGTCTCCACAAAGTTTGCTGCCTCAGTGTTGATGATGGCAATTTGCATATACTCCAGAATGTCATGAAGAGTGATCAGATGAATTGCAATTAATTGCAACACAGGTGAGAGTGTTGACGAGGACAAGGCTGGAGATCACTCTGTCATGCTGATTGAGTCAGAATAACAGACTGGAAGCTTTAAAAGGAGGGTGGTGCTTGAAATCATCGTTCTTCCTCTGTCAACCATGGAAATCTGCAAGGAGACACGTGCCGTCATCACTGCTTTGCACAAAAAGGGCTTCACAGGCAAGGATATTGCTGCTGGTAAGATTGCACCTAAATCAACCATTTATCGGATCATCAAGAACTTCAAGGAGAGAGGGTCAATTGTTGTGAAGAAGGCGTCAGGGCGCCCAAGAAAGTCCAGGAAGCGCCAGGACCGTCTCCTTTGATTCAGCTGTGGGATCGGGGCACCACCAGTGCAGAGCTTGCTCAGGAATGGCAGCAGGCAGGTGTGAGTGCATCTGCACGCACAGTGAGGCAAAGACTTTTGGAGGATGGCCTGGTGTCAAGAAGGGCAGCAAAGAAGCCACTTGTCTCCAGGAAAAACATCAGGGACAGACTGATAACTAAGTGGCTCGGGGAACAAAACATCGAAAACTCCCCAGACCTAAATCCCATTGAGAACTTGTGGTCGATCCTCAAGAGGCGGGAGGACAAACAAAAACCCACAACTTCTGACAAACTCCAAGCATTGATTATGCAAGAATGTCCTGCCATCAGTCAGGATGTGGCCCAGAAGTTAATTGACAGCATGCCAGGGCGGATTGCAGAGGTCTTGAAAAAGAAGGGTCAACACTGCAAATATTGACTTTGCATAAACTGAATGTCATTGTCAATGAAAGCCTTTGACATTTATGCAATACTTGTAATTATACTTCAGTGTACCATAGTAACTACTGACATAAAGATCTAAGAACACTGAAGCAGCAAACTTTGTGGAGACCAATACTTGTGTCATTCTCAAAACTTTTGGCCACAACTGTACTCTCTACTAACAGGTATTATCTACCATCTTCCTCATCATCATCATCATCATCATCATCATTCATTGCTTCCTCTTTCTCCTCCTGCTAATAATTACCCTCTTCTTCCTGCAGACGTCGCAGCGCGTCCAGGAGGTCCACTCTGATTGTACACAGTCCACCGGCTGCACGGCGACCCGAGTCCCCACAGATCGAGCCTCACGGATGCCACTGGGCTCCTCGCCACTGCCGGCTATGGCAACATTACTGAAACATAGGTCACCGTAACTCACAGCTCACTGCAGTGCATCAGCCTCTTATATTAGTAAAGCAGGGAGAGACAGGGGAGGAATCATCTGTGTGTTGGTGTGATAGAAAATCATTATGGTTGAAAAAAGTTGGACTTTGGAAATATGCACACACACACACACGCACACACGAACGCATACACACACACATTCTTGTATAACTCACCTTGTGGGGACTCACAATTCAGTCCCATTCAAAATCCTATTTTCCCTAACCACAACCCAAACCTTAACTCTTACCCTAACCCTAGCTCTTAACCACAACCCTAAAACTAACCCTAGCTCCTAACCACAACCCTAAAACTAACCCTAGCTCCTAACCACAACCATAAAACTAACCCTAGCTCTTAACCACAACCCTAAAACTAACCCTAGCTCCTAACCACAACCCTAAAACTAACCCTAGCTCTTAACCACAACCCTAAAACTAACCCTAGCTCCTAACCACAACCATAAAACTAACTCTAGCTCCTAACCACAACCATAAAACTAACACTAGCTCCTAATCACAACCCTAAAACTAACCCTAGCTCCTTTGTGAGGACTAACAGAACGTCCCCAGTTGACTTTGTGAGGACAAACATAACATCCCAATTTGACTTCGTGCGGACTAACAGAACGTCCCCAGTTGACTTGGTGAGGACAAACAGAACGTCCCCAGTTGACTTTGTGAGGACTAACAGAACGTCCCCAGTTGACTTGGTGAGGACAAACAGAACGTCCCCAGTTGACTTGGTGAGGACTAACAGAACGTCCCCAGTTGACTTGGTGAGGACAAACAGAACGTCCCCAGTTGACTTTGTGAGGACAAACAGAACGTCCCCAGTTGACTTGGTGAGGACAAACAGAACGTCCCCAGTTGACTTGGTGAGGACTAACAGAACGTCCCCAGTTGACTTGGTGAGGACTAACAGAACGTCCCCAGTTGACTTTGTGAGGACTAACAGAACGTCCCCAGTTGACTTTTTATTTGTTAACTATTCTTGTGTAGACTTCTGGTCCAGTATAGTTATTCACGTCAATGGGCGCACACACACATTTTCTATTCTCGATCGACTTTTGCATTGATTTAAACAGCCGACAATTTAAATCCAGAATAATGTTCCCTCTCACTGAACAAGGCTTCAATCTAAAACCTAAACCATCGGGAGTAAGTGTACTGCAATAAACCTCACACTAAATCATACATACTGTAAAGAGTATTGACACTTGTAGAGGACAACCATTGCCCTTGAATATCTATCTTCCACACACACAGACTGAATGAAGGTCTTACCAGAGCAGGAGCAAACACAGTGCAGCACAGAGGAGAAAGTAGCACAGGCTGACTGTAGGCTTCAACATGGATACAGAGAGCATGGTAGTTGTGGTGGACCTGAAAAATCTCCAATAAGACAGAAACACAGACCAGACGACAGTGTGTTCAGCTATCTCTGTCTGTGTGTAAACACACACTGATCAATACACGCAGGGGCATGGACTCAATGTTCGGTTCAGTTGGTGAGTCTGTTACGGGAATCTCCACTTTCATAAGTCAGGTATTAGGAAACACAAAGGACACAGATCATGTTTGGTGTATGTTATGCTAGGAGATTTCCTGAACTGTTTGTTAACCTTGATTGACCTCTATCAAAGCCCCCTTTTTATTTAACCAGGCAAGTCAGTTCTTAAATAAGAACAAATTCTTATTTACAATGACAGCCTACCGACAGGGTCAGCCATACTAGTACGGCGCCCCTGGAGTAAATTAGGGTTAAGTGCCTTGCTCAAGGACACATCGACAGGTTTTTCACCTGTCGGCTTGGGTATTCAAACCAGCGACCTTTTGGTTACTGGCCCAACGCTCTAACCGCTAGGCTACCTGACTCCCATACTTTACAGAAACATCAGATCCACTCCACACAATATGGAGTGATTGCTTATAAACGTAAAAACAAAAAGCTATTTGAATTGTAGATTGAGATCAACTTCAGTTAAAAAGCTTGATTTATCTTTGTATTGATGGTTATATATGCCATTAACAACACAAAAGTAATGTACGGTTGGCAGAATAGAAAACCTTGAGGAGGCATTATCTCAACAGCATTAACAAGGATCTCATTTCCATTCTCAATTTCAAACAGCTTTCTTCTGCATGTGCTGACTGGACAGGACCTAGGTAATAGCAACAACACAGCCCCATCTGTTGGAACAAAAATACATGCAGCACTTATTTTATGGTTGCTGAAATGACCAGGTGTTTACTTAGAAAGTGCACAGTGAAAATGGTCATGGTAATGGTTGCAGTACCCATTGTTATAAATGGCTGGTGCAACATACAAAGATCAGGAGAGAACTGGGAATCACAGTATATTTTATTTGTGACTGAACAGTGAGGATGAGTAGTACAGTATGTGGGAAGAACGTACAGAATTCCTTTCTCTCTTGTCATGACCGTTGGAATTCATAAATAAAACGGACCATTTCGTTTAGCTTTTTCTTATACGAGCAGGGTTACAGTTATTATCATCGTCATAGTCTAGAAGTAAATAGCAATAATAGTTCTATTATTTCATAGTCATATAAAGTCTCCATGTTTTGGCCATTTGTAACTCTGTGAAGCAGACAGACCTACAATATGCCCCAAACTGTGTTACTGTAATAGAATGACTGGAGGATGTAACAGTGACAGGCCAACCGAACCTGTACAACTGATAATAATAAGGCATAGTGATGTACTCTGGAGTCTGCAGCTGGCTGGTTTGGTTCCTAGAAACCACCCAGATTTGTCTAGCAGACCTGGGTTCAAATACTATTTGAAATAATTTCAAATATTTTAGCTGTGCGTGATTGAACTTACCTGTTGCAATGGGAACAATAGAAAATTCCCAAAATGCAAAACCCGCCCACCTGGCACTAGAGGTAGGCTAAAGCAAATGCTCAAAGTATTTAAATACTATTTGAACCCAGGTCTGGAAGCAGTAGAGTAGGTCAACATAGAGTTTGAAAGCAAACATTGAAGTATGGGTAGTACACCTTTTTGGAAGTCTAAAACAGCTAAGGTTATGCAGGAGATTCTCCCTGTCCCTACCCTCCCTCCCTCCCTCCCCCTCCCTCCCCCAGGTAAAAGTGACAGTGACTTTATTAAGAACTTAGCATGTGGATATTTTTTGTTGTTGTGTGACTTCATTTTAAAAAGAGTGAGTAACGTCATACGTAAGTAGCAGGCATCATTGCTTTGATTCAATGGCTATGTAACACAGATGCACAGTTCATATGTCACCGACCGACCAAACCCAACAGAGAAACAGTTCATATGTCACCGACCGACCAAACCCAACAGAGAAACAGTTCATATGTCACCGACCGACCAAACCCAACAGAGAAACAGTTCATATGTCACCGACCGACCAAACCCAACAGAGAAACAGAAAGTAAAGAAAATTAAATGAATAAAAGCTAAGTAAACGTCCAGATGATACAGACAGAGGTGCTGGTAGGGCATTACTTTAGATCTGAGAGTCACAAGTCGGCTGTGTCAGATTACAGACCTATCTTATGGCACAGAGATTCAGGGGTACAGTAGGGGCCTTGAGGAAATCTTATTTACAAAATAGAAGTTTGGCAAACAAGATTTTATTTTGGCCGGTGCCTCAAAGCTTTTTTATCCTAAAAACTCACAAGTGTCAACTCAGAAGTTTACAAATTAAAAATATTTTAGCGTTGAAAAGTAAGCTACGGAACTATAGAGAACAGTTGTCTCGCAGATGCTGCTGCGTTTCGCTGGATCCACAATACAAAGTCTGTTCATGCAAACGGAACAAGTCAGTTCTTTGAAAACATTTGGCAAATCCATCTGTTCTGCACAATGAGTCCTTGCAGGGTACAACCCCACAGGACACCATACCTCATCAAAATACCAAAGAAATTATCAGGATCCATAGAACCTATTAGAATCCTCTTTCTGACCTTGCAGTTCGATTGGTTCTTCCAGGTCACATGATAGATTGGGCGTCTCCACCCACTGACCTGTGGCAGAACGAGTGTCATGGCAACGACCTACTGCTACAGTTTTGTCAAAGGTCAAAGGTCACTTCCTGGGAGAAAAACCTTACAATTGGCCAAGGGAAAAAAATACAAGGTCTGCCCATTGTGAGGAGTGTGTTGTGTTGTCCATCTCAGGAGAGAAGCCAATCCTATGGTAATGCTACTTTAGCCTGCCAATATTAATAGTCCCCAGAACAAAACAGTGATCAGTGTAATCCAGCTATGTAGAGGAACACAGGAATCTAGAGTCTCTCCTGTCCTCCTCTCCCTCTCTCAGTCCGCTGTCCTCCTCCTCCTCCTCCTCTCTTCTCATCTCCTCCTGTTGGTCATATCTCTGGGCATAGAGAGGGTTCTTCTCCTGGAGAGGGAGGGAGCAGCATTTGAACACATACACTGAATTTTCAGATACTCATGTGTGAAATATGTGCAATTATGATCTTATGGACAGTAGGTGGCAGTATTGTTCCTTACTTTGCTCATGCTGAACCAATGCAGCAATGTTACATTTTACAATGTACTACAGAGCATTACAAATATAACCCTTAAACAAAAAACACGGCTCTTCCATAATTGGCTGAGGACCATTTATCTGCAAGGACACAGGGAGAGAGACTAAAAGACAAACACGGGATCTGTACCTCCTAAAAGACACCAGACAGACAGACAACGTGAGCTGAGAGGTAGGGGGTTGTTAGAATAATCAATACAACAGAGATGTTTTAAGCAGCCTTAAGAGGACACAGAAGGTTAAAGAACAGAACAGGAGAGTACTGCAGAGAGAGGGAGAGAGGTGGGATTAGGGCTGGTAGAGCAGAGTGGGAGGAGAGTAGAGAAGAGACACACCTAGAGCCTAGTGTTCTCTAGCTGTCTTCCTGTCTTCCTGGGGACAGGTCTGGGCCTGTGGAGGGTCAGCTGGAGCATCACTGGAAGGGGGAGGAGACAGAGCCCTGGGGCATGAGCCCTAGGTGGAAAGAAAGAGAGAGTGAGAGAATGGTTGTATAATTCACAGATACAAGTAAATGCAGTAACTTCCAATTAATTCAACCATTAACACAAGTGGTGAGGCAGTCATTTTGACTACATATGAATGTAACATTTTATATTTTTTAAAGTCATGCCCCCTTCCGTCCTTGACTTTTCCTAAATACGTTTATTTAACACATGTATGTTGTCAGAATTTCGAGATCACTAACAGAATTTGTGTTATAAGCATTTTTAAGAGGACATTTCATTTTTTCTCCGGAGCGCAAGAAAGTGTTTTTTTCAAATACTCCTACAGAGTCACATACAAGTAAGATGTTTTGATTTCTAAATTGTATCTGAGGTTTCCAAAACACTTACCTTTAACAAATAACTCTCAAAATTGAAGATATTAGCTCTATTTCAAAATATCACTTTTTCCCAGAATAACCGTTGTTCCATGCACTCCACACGTGAGCACGCGGCAGCAGATAGCCTACAGTAACATAAAGTAATGAAAATGCTATTGTGTTCTTTGAAATATATTTTTTTCGAATTAGAATGTTACCCAAGACCTTCATAAACACAACCAAAGTATGTTGTTCTCCCATAGCATATATGAAATGTCTTTATTAGACTGTTAGAATGTTGCTGGTGTGATAGATAGATAGATAGATAGATAGATAGATAGATAGATAGATAGATAGATAGATAGATAGATAGATAGATAGATAGATAGATAGATAGATAGATAGATAGATAGATAGATAGATAGATAGATAGATAGATAGATAGATAGATAGATAGGTCCTTTATTGATCCCCCGGTAGTGTAGTGTAGTGAGACCCGGCAGTAATTAAGTGATAAAACAACTATGCACCAACCGATTGATAGCTCATTATATCATTATGACCAGATTAGCTGAGACTCACCGAGTCATCCTCCCTGGTGCTGGGGGATGTGGCCTCTGTTTCAATGGGGGAGTGGTCTGTGGGGGGATCACTGGTCTGGGAAGGGGCGGAGTCTGAGGACGAGCCAGGTTGGCAGGCTGGGGTGAACGCTGCAGAGACAGAGTTGGTTGTTGGGTGCACTGTACTCCCTTTTTCACTTTCACCGGGTCTTAAAGCATTGTACATTATCCAGGTGGGAGGAGTTAGGGTTTGGTAAAAGGGAAACAATCTTTTCATTAGTCCACTGTTGATACAGTCCCAAAATGTTTTGCATGTCAGCGGTCAAGTTTTCAAGATATTGGACTTTCAAAAAGCAAACTGCCACTGACCATATTATCACAATGTGCAAAATTATGCATTTTGCATCATTGTGATGATGTGGCCGGTGGATTTTCCCATTAAGGTTCGGGTTTGGTAACTTGTTCGTGCTGTATGAGTATGTCCAACTATCTAGTGTGAATGTAGGAGAAACTGGCTATAGGTAGAGTTTACCTGAGTCAGTGGAGGGCGAGGTGGATGTGCCTGGACTCAAGGTCACCCGAGAGAGGTCAAGGTCGCTACAGCTGCCTTCCTCTTCCTGGGTTGTGGCCGATGATGACCCCAGGCCCAGCTGGCTACAGACCAGGGTGTCAGGTGGCACGTTCACTGGACCAGGGCCGGGCGTCTCACACCTCGCCACCATGACAAGGCCAACAGGCGTCTCACACCTGCCCACAGCACCAAGACCCATTGAAGTGGGGCTCATCGGCCTGGGTGTGCCACACCTGCTGCCTACCATGACAAGGCCCAGAGAAGAGGGGCCTTCGCCTGCGTCAGAGTCCCCACCGATGCTATGCTGCTGCTGGAGCTGCTGGAGCAGGACGGGGTCCATCGCCTGATGCTGGGGGCTGGTGATGGCCGAGGAGGGGGTGGAGGAGAGGTCACAGTGGGGCCCCTGGGGGCCAGGGCATACGGTGGTGATGGGCACCATCATGGGGATGTGGTGGCCCCCCACACCCACAGCCTGGGCAGGCATGTAGGCAGCCATGGCAGCCCACTGCTGCTGGGTGGCAGGGAAGATGTTGGCCTGGCTCCAGATGACGGGCTGGCCCCCAGGGAGGACCTGGGTCACCTGGAGGGGCCCCTGCACCCCGAAGGCCAGGGTCTGGGCCTGGCCAGGGAAGGGTCCCTGCTGGGCCCACTGGGCTGCCTGGACTGGTCCCATGGTCATGTACCCTGAGGGGACAGAGGTGGGGCTGAAGGGGCCGGTGAACATTTCTGGGGGATGCTGGTGTTGGGGCTGGCGGTGGCTCCTGCTGGGGTCCAGAGTGTTGGCCGGGGACGGGGGAATCTGGGGGGACATCATCCACACACACGTCTAAACCAGGCACCTATCCATTTACTGGGATCAGTGTGATAATTTATTTATTAGCTTTTTGGGGGTCAATTGAACCATCTGTTCACATAGAAATCAGAATACAAAATGTCTTACAATGTCTTACTGTTCTTTAACGGTTGTCTTGACTGTTAGTTCCTCTATTATTCACACAGTATTTAGACTGCATAACAATGCATTAAAATGTTGAGCATGGGTCTCCCGAGTGGTGCAGCGGTCTAAGGCACTGCGTCGCAGCGGTCTAAGGCACTGCGTCGCAGCGGTCTAAGGCACTGCGTCGCAGCGGTCTAAGGTACTGCATTGCAGTGCTAGAGGCGATACTACAGACCCGGGTTCATTCCTGGGCTGTGCCACAATCGGCCGTGGCCTGGGAGTCCCATAGGATGGCGCACAATTGGCCCAGCGTCGTCCGGGTTAGGGGAGGGTTTGGCCGGTGGGGCTTTACTTGGCTCATCGCGCTCTAGTGACTCCTTGTGGCGGGCCGGATACCTGCAGGCTGACCCCGGTCGCCAGTTGAACAGTGTTTTCTCCGACACATTGGTGCGGCTGGCTTCCGGGTTAAGCGGGGGGGTGTTAAGGAGCGCGGTTAGGCGGGTCATGTTTCGGAGGACGCATGACTACACCTTCGCCTCTCCCGAGCCCGTTGGGGGAGTGGCAGCGACGAGACAAGATCGGAAATATGGGAGAAAAAGGAGGTAAAATACAAAGAAAAAATCTATATGTTGACGCATAATATTTCAGCACCATCACTGCAGACATGGTTTAAAGGTCTGAGTTTGTCTAGTCGATAGAGAAGGTCCGTTACTCACCGAGGGTGGAGTGGACATGTCTCCGAAAAGATCAAAGTGGTTGATGTTCTGTTGAGGGCCAGAGGAACGGGGACAGAGAAAGAGAACAGTGACATTTCACGACAAAACCAAGCCAGACTTTCTAAGTCATAACGCATTCTATTAATCTAATAGGGTGTGTGTGTGTGTGTGTGTGTGTGTGTGTGTGTGTGTGTGTGTGTGTGTGTGTGTGTGTGTGTGTGAAGAGAATTGTACTGAAGATGCCTAGAAACAACTAGCTCTCCTCTCATTTCATTATCAGAAAATGGATCTAAAATGAATCTCTCATGGTGCTCTATAATTGGCTATTCGGTCCAATCAAAAGAACACTGATTAGATATTATTATGTCCGTCTCTGCCTATTAAATCAGCCCCAGTAGTCCCACAATGCATTACCCCAGTAGTCCTACAATGCATTACCCCAGTAGTCCCACAATGCATTAGCACAAGATAATATTATATGATTAGGTAGAAATTGTGTGGTATACAATATACAGGTAACTGACAAAATAAAGGAAACACCAACATAAAATGTTTCCAGAACAGCTTCAACGCACCGTGGCATAGATTCTACAAGTATCTGGAACTCTATTCTTCCACGAGAAATTCCATAATTTGGTGTTTTGTTGATGGTGGTGGAAAATGCTGTCTCAGGCACCGCTACATAATCTCCTATAAGTGGCTCAATTGGGTTGAGATCTGGTGACTGACACGCAAATACACACTTTAAACCCTCTATGCTCCTTTGAGACCCTTCTTTCAAAGTCACTCAGATCTCTTCTTCTAGCCATGGTAGCCAAAATAATGGGCAACTTGGACATTTTAATACATAATCCCTTGCATGACGGGATGTCGGCTGACGGGATGTCGGCTGACGGGATGTTGGCTGAGGGGAGGTTAATTGCTTATCTTTCTCACCTGCTTTCAAAATACTTTGTATCCCTCATTTACTCAAGTGTTTCCTTTATTTTGGCAGTTACCTGTACATTCACCACTGTGTTTATTGAACCCAATGAATACACACGTCTATACAGTATATTTACCCACTGGGACATTATAACCACCTGACTCATATTGCAGACGTGACCGTTCCTACTTCTACTCTCATGTCTCACCCCACTGACCATATAAGTTCAGAGCACTAACAGTACAATTACAATTCAGAGGAGGCAGGAAGGAAGGACATAGGTTCTACAAGTAGACTATGAAATGGGTAAGTCGCATGAAATGTACGTATGTCCTAGACTGCAGGGGCCATGCACAAGCAGACGATGTATCACCACGGGAACACACACGGCATTTGTATGCTTTAAATAAAGACACACACACACACACACGTGCGCGCGCGTGTAGACATAAAAAGAAGAAGATGAGGAAAAACAGCAATGGGTGTTGGTGAAGGGGTGAAGGGGGAGGGGAAGGGGGAGGAGTCACGTAACATTGTCTACGTCCTGTTTGAAGTGTGTGGGGGAATCTGATCATATACAATGCATATTGTTGTTATACATTATGGCCTGCTCTTACAATCCTATTTATCCGTAAAGAGCAGGAGGGAGGTACGGTAGTTTGAAAAAGGTGGGCCTTCCCCTCAGGCAGACAGACAGGCAGAGTGACACACACATCAGGCTATGGGGGATCTCTCAGTAAAGCTCCAACTGAATGCACAGACAAGCAGTAACCCTTAGAGAAATGGAAGCAACGTCGGCAGCTACTCATACAACACCAGCTAGCATGATGTGTTTTGGGGAGAGATAGCAGGGGGACAGTATAGCTATTATATCTAGTTGATATGCTGCTGAACTATGAACTATCAGCGCAGAGATAACGTGAAATGAGAAAGAAAGCACACAGGTGGTTTATTCTCTCTCCATGTAAATGTCTTGATGAATAGGTTTGAATAAATATTTGGATGATGGTTTGGAGAATGACTAACTTTTACATCTGACATGGTGAAAGGATGGAAATAAATATATGTTCAGTTTTGCTCAACCAAAAGGTTAATCTATGGTATGTTGATTTGTTGTGGTCAAAAATGTGCTAAAACCTTTTAAAATCCTCGATGTCTAATAGTCCTCTATATTTTAAATTCTGTGGTGGATTTATCTTAACAACTGGTGTCACATCTAAGCTAGATGGACCAATCATGTATCTGTTGGGGTAGGTTATGCATAACAATACAATATACAACATATACATAAAAATATACTGTATATTGCAATATATAGTCTGTGGGTGTATTTGGCCATGTCTATGTGTGTCGTCTGAGGTGGTTATGGGTCCAATAACTCCACAAGGTCACACAGACAGGGGTTTATAAATAGACAGTAAAGAAGAGTGTTCCTCGGTGAGGGAATGGACAAAATAAAAACGTAACAAAACCAAAAGCACCTACAGTCATGAAATGGCGTTTTGGGACGTCATAGATCCCTTCTCCTTTCTGCTGACTGGTAGCGGTAGGGACCTGCGTTGGAGGTCGAGTCAAAATAAAAGAATAATGTGAGCTTGAGAAACACCATTTTACCAAGGTTGAGTAAGAAAAATGTGTTTAATACTAAATGAATCCTTTCTATTGCTACAGCTGAAACACTCAGAATGGGTCTCTGGTCTACGAATGTTTGGCAATATTGTGAACTGGATAAAAGCAATGTTATGCAAATTCTACATTTGCACAGCTCTTGAATCAAATCTATTTAAATCAATGCTGTAAGATTGGGTATGCTACTTCTTTGTTTTGACATTAAGATTGCACAATTGTTTTTCTCCATTTGTATCACGTTCAACTAGAGGTTTAAATCTGGAGCTCTTGACCTCTCCTCTCTTTTCTATATATTCCTCGCATGAATCTATTAACCATAGTGACCAATATGGCCTCTCTCTCTCTTTCGGTTGGCTGACTTGGAGTTGGGCGGAATTTTCTTCGCGCCTATTGATCTTGTTTCATTTGGAGTTCAAATGGCATGGCAAATGATTAATTTCGACTCATCTTTCATCTTCAGAAAGGTGAGAGAGAGGAGAAAGAGGGATGAGGAGGAGGGAGGGAGGGAGGGAGGGAGGGAGGGAGGGAGGGAGGGAGGGAGGGAGGGATGAGGAGGAGGAGGGAGGGAGGGAGTGGGAGGTGGAGGGAGAAGGGAGAAGGGATGATGGGCGAGGGAAGAGGGGCAGGGGAGGAGGCATTAGGGAGATGGGGTGAGGGAGTAGAGAGGTGATGGAGGGAGGAGGGGGAGATGGGGTGAGGGAGTAGAGATGGAGGGAGGAGGGGGCCAGATTAAATCACACTCTAGGTCTCTAGGCTTCTGTTGGTCCCTTGAACTGAGCTTGAAGGTCAAACCTCTGGATGTCTGCAGGGAGCCCACATTGACTCTAGAGAAGCCTGGATGAATTGGTCTGCCAAAATAACTGGCCATGACTGCACTTCACTGAACTGCAGATTTGAGATGTAATTTACATTAGGAACATTGTGAGTATACTATTTTATCCAGAGTGTACTGCTCTGATCTCTAACAAACATAAATAATCTAATGTAACACAAAGCTCTGGGTTGACTACTCTACAAAAGGTATGGAAGGGGCGGGACTTGGTATTGTACCTGGTAAACGCTCTCCTCTGATTGGTGGCCACGGAGGGGCTCATGTCCAGCCTCAAACACAATGTACTATAACAGAGGTAGTGGGCGGGGCCAAGAGGGATGGAGCATAACAAGATTAATGGAAAGAGAGAGAGAGATGGACAGAAACAGATCGAGAGAGATCGAGAGAGATCGAGAGAGCGAGAGACAGAAAGAAAGAGAAAATATGGAGAAAGAGAGAGAGAGAAAAAAAAGAGTGTGAGAGAGACAAACAAGGAAAGAGAGAGAGAGAGAGAGAGAGAAAGAGAGAGAGAGAGAGAAGATCGAGTGAAGATAGAAGAGGAGAGAGCACAGTGATTGGTCAGGCAGTAGTTCCAGGTAATGAAGAGTTCTCCCTTCACCGACTTCAGCAGAATACCGCTCCACCTCTCCACTACCACCTAGACAGAGGGGCCAATCCTGACTTGAGATCCGCGTATGTAACTTAGATGAAAGTTACACGAAAGTGAGTTAGTTACAAGCACGGATCTCAAATGTGGATTCTGCCCAGTCATTGGACTCTTGTATTTAAAACAAAACAAACGAAAACAGTCACTACTTCTACTACAGAATTGCAAATTACAACTTTTTTTTGGAGGGGGGGGGCAGAGCATACAGTAGTAAAAGCTAAAGGGGGGAACAATATACATTTTGGAAGGGGTGGGGGCATAACCACTGAACATAAGCATTCAGAGTAAGGCTTAGTGTTGAACAACAGAGTATCAGGTTCAGCCAAAATCAAGAGGGATGAACAACCAGTCGGGGTCAGATAGGAACAGATACACAGATCAACTGAAAGGATATGGTTTAACAACACTGCAATGGGAGAGTCGAATGGTTGAACAAAACCGTCTACTGTGATGGTTGGTCTACTGCGTATTACTGAGATGGTTTGGATAATCATGGATCATTAATTCAAGCAGATCAGCGGCAGATATTTACATTAAGGATGAATTGTTTCTTATTTCAGGGAATTAATTAATCTGTTGTCAGTAGAAGCTAGAGAGTAAAGATCACACAGGGTTTCATCGCTAGTTCTGATTGGCTGCGTGTACTGTGGTGACGTACCTGGTAGACTGGATCGTCCACCTCGTCCTCCAGAATGGTCTGCGGGATGGTTGAAGAGAAGGAACGTTTTACATAACAAGAAGAAGATGGATAGAGAGAAGAATGGAGCAAGACCGAAGACAGAATAATGGAGAAAGAACGACAGAGCGTGCAAGGACATCAGGTGTGAGCAATCAGCCAATGGCTTAGGGGAAAACAGGTGCATCCTATTAGGAACTCAGAAGAGAGTGCCTAGTCCTAACCTATTTGGATAAGCTTATGTCTGAGTTACTGTATATCATTTCCAACATATTAATACATGCCATTGTAGACACATTATACATTACATTAGGTATTTTACATTGACAGGAATCTGTCATGTTTCAGTAGAAAAAAATAAATAAAAATAAACGTTATAATATCATCCCTCAAAACACTGTAAAGAATTTGCATTGCAGCCACAGCCCAAGCCGAGGTCTGGACTAGCCTGCTGGTCGCTAGGCTACGTGAGAAAGCATGCTCACGCAAGAGGGGGAACGCTCACTTTTTCAATGTGAAAATATGGATGTGCGTCATCTCCCTTCCTCTAATATCTCTCACTATAATCATGGGTACACTCAATATGGCCAACATGTTATTGTGATGCATAACAGTCATGGTAACAGTCCAGTCGTTGTTGTTATTTACCTGGTAGACAGCCTGCTCACATTGCTTGTCCTTCTGGGACTTCTTCTCCATCTCCTCGCGCTGCTTGATGTCATAGATGAGTGTGAAGAGGTCACGCAAGTCAATGATCAGCGGCTCTGCCTGCCAGGGAGGGAGGCAGGGAGGGGTAGGAAGAGGAGCACACACCTTCATCATCTTCCAGACGACACACACGTTGTTTACACACACGTCACAATCCCAACTACACAGTGCTGCAAATATCTAAAAGCATAAAAGTAGAGTCCTTCCTATTGGAGGTGGGACAATCTTTTGACTTTGTTACAAATTGTGGCTTCCTTGCTGCAACACTATGTATTGTATTTGAAATGTGTTTGATTGATTGTAACTTTGACTTTAACGTTATTTCTGACAACTACACCTCAATAGGATCTCAGCTACTGTACTCACCGACTGGCCAGACTTGATGGCCACGAACCTGTGATGTCCCTCCTTCCCACAAACGTAGCCGAAGGCCCGGTGGTCCCGGGTATCCTTGGCGATATAGGAGATCTCATGCACTGAGTGGTGATGCAGCAGAACCTGAACAGACAGGGAGGAAGTGGCATAAGTTAAGGGCAGGAAGTGTTGTAGTAGATCTAAGAAACAAGGAAGAGGAAGTGACATGTCAGGATGAGGAAATGGACCATATAAAATGGAGGGGCTTGGAGACCCATGTTGGAGACTGTAAGACCAAGGTCCTGATTTGATGGTTTAGTTAGATCCGGGAGTTTTTTCAGACGTGACCTGTCTAGGAAAACTGCTGGCTCTACTCTATACATTTCTATGAATTTCATGAATTCTTGAAAGAATGTTTTGTTTTAAAATGAGGGAGTGAACTGGGAGTTCACGGTAAGTAGGCTACAGCTTCTTACTAATTGTAATAATATGGTGCTCCAGATTCACCGCAGCGGGGAACGAAGGAAAGGAAATGAAAATGCATTATTCTTTCTTTGTCTTACTGTTGACAGAGAAAAGTCTTGACGAGAATAACTGCCACTTTTGTAATTCCTGCCTTTTTCTCCTCATTTCCAGCTCTCACATAGGAGATCCATAACATGAATAACAGCAGATCAGGGTGTGTGTGTGTGTGTGTGTGTGTGTGTGTGTGTGTTGTGTGTATGTGTGTGTGTGTGTGTGTGTGTGTGTGTGTGAGAGAGCTTGTGTGTGTGTGTGTGTGTGTGTGTGTGTGTGTGTGTGTGTCTGTGTGTGTGAGAGAGCTTGTGTGTGTGTGTGTGTGTGTGTGTGTGTGTGTCTGTGTGTGTGAGAGAGCTAGTGTGTGTGTGTGTGTGTGTGTGTGTGTGTGTGTGTGTGTGTGTGTGTGTGTGCGCAGATCAACAGAGCATCCACAGGGCAGGCCGGAACTCCCAGTTCAAAAGTACAACTAACACACACACACACACACACACACACACACACACACACACACACACACACACACACACACACACACACACACACACACACACACACACACACACACACACACACACACACACACACGCGCACACACACACACACACACACTAGCTCTCTCACACACACAGACACACCCCCCCCACACACACACAGACACACATACTGAAAGTAGTTGGGCTGTCACTCATCTACTCCCACCTGCTGCCCCACTAATAGCGTTGATAGGCTTTGAGCAATGGGGATGCGACACTAAGAAAGGAACCAGGGCTTTATTCAGTGGGCTGCAATGATAAGAACGTGGCAGAGAGAAATAGAACATACTAGAGCTGACCATATTCTATAGTAAATGGTGCCTTTTCTACATTACACATTTCTATCTGAATGTTCTGCAACGCCTCGTCCTGCTGAAAAAGCCCCATATTTTACCGTAATGACTGTTGGGTAAATTAAGTGCTGTTGGGGTAGTCAGTTTATAAAATGAAAGAGCCTTAGGGAGACGATGATTCTCAAACAAAATTACAGAAGCAGCATGCAGTGATGAGCGTTAGAGGGGAGGGCTTGGCACACACACACACACACACGCGCGCTACGGGGCGCTGTGAGGGGTATTATTTAGTTGTTGTTGATAAAAGACAGGGCTGGTGGCGAATAACGTGTGGCGCCACTACCCAACGAAAATAAAAAATGGAAGTCATCAAATATCAAACCATGAGGAGTCTTGTGGGGCGGGTCTATATACAGTTTTGCGTAATTATCTTTTTTCCCTTTATCGACAGTTGAAGTGGAGCTATGGGACAATTATCCTAGCAGTTAGCAATTATGATGATTAGGGGTGGAAGTTTAGGCTAATTAGCCTAGCAGTTAGCGGTGATGACAGCAGGCCTCTGGGCCCCCAGGAGAGGTGAGGAGGGGGAAGGTGATAAAATCACATCACTCATATACACACGGTCATTATAACAGACAGGTCTTTATCATCAGACAGTAGCCATCATACAGCAGGCTAAACCCAGGTTAAGTCAAAGCAGTTTTCTCATTCTAAATTCCAAATCAACCCTGAGCCTCTACTCCCTAGACACTGATGTTGCAAATCTACAGTACACAGGGAGAAAAGATCTAAGTATTGCATGGGTGGAAGCAATATTGTGACATTTCCACCTAGCCATCTAAAAGGCTTGATGAACATTTTATCATAATGCAGAGTATCCTTTCGCTTTGCCTTGAGTGGGTGAAAAAGCGCCTTGGTGATGAAATGTCACGTCCTTATGTTGTAAAATATCTTTTACCAAGACAAATATGATTATTGATGTTCTGAATCGTTCAGTGGGGTCTTTATATAACATGTCATTAACATTATATCCAAAAAGTCAGATTTAGTAACATAATACATCCGATAATAAGCACAGAGCTCTGTTGAAAGACACGAGCTGAATTAAAATGTTAAAAGGTTTTCAAAATAAAAAGCTCAGTGCTTCGTTGACATTTTACAGATATAGGCTACACTTGTTTTGTGAGAAATCTTTGAAAAATAACATGAATTTCACATTTATATGAAAAGCATTTATTAAAGTATGAACATATTACGTCATGTCTCAAAATCAATATTAATCTTACCTCTATACTGTTTTATGTTCATCTTGCCTCTATACTGTTCTCCAGATTCGTCAAGTAGCCTATTTTCCAGATTTCTTTACACATTTTTTCCTCTGGCCTCCATTTGGATGAAAGGTTTTCTTAAAGGAGTATCTATACAATTAACATATTATTTTAGCCATTGGTCAAAAGATGCGTTTTTGATTGGAAACCCTACATAATGTTTATATCTATCTGTTTTTGTTGTATTCCCTGACACGTCAACTGCACCATATGTCAGGTAGGCGCACAAGATGGCTGCCCTTCTTCTATATGACTGTGATTGAACTTGAGCCTCTGCCTTCTGAATGTCCTATAAGGTTCACAGCAGCTGGGGCTAGGCCCGGAGCCTCATCGCTCACTCACCCCTGATCTCTCGTCGTAAATCTTAATCCCTCCGAAGGAGATGGTGAGGAAGACTCTCTGCTTGTGCTCTCCTTTGGAGCGTGCCGACGTAGCCATTCCCTGTAGGAGAGGAAGAGATACAGGGAGATGAGGGGAATACGCTCAGCATGAAAGACAGCAGCGTACCATCGACTCACATCTCAGGTAAGTATGACAGGTGGGAGGAGGAGAGGAGGATAGGGGGGAGAGAGGGTGGCAGCTGTTACATAAGGTGCAATAGGACAGAACGTTCTTTCATGTTGCTCTTTTTGAGCCTTCACTCTCTCAACACTTCACTGTTTTTCATTTTCACCACAGAGTCTTTTATTGTTAAGTATTTGAGAGGCTGGTTTCTTAAGTAGGCTGCTGCTGCTGCCTGCACCTCGTGACACAAGCTGCCAAACTACAATGTAGTGAGTTTGAGTTGCACTGACTGAATGTATTCTGCTGACCGACCGTAGCCTAGCCTACACCTCGCTGGAACACTTCCGTCACGTCTTGCTGACTGAACAGCCACGGAGCCTTTGAAGTAGATGTTCCCATGCATCTCAACTCCTTCTTCCTCTTACCAAAACAATTAACATTTCCTGCATGCTCCTCAGACTTATATCGAGGCAGGACCCTCCCTCGCTAACGCACGCCTGACACGTCTTTCATGTAAAGAAGCTGTGTGAGAAGAGAAGAAGACAGAAGCTCATTGAGAACGCTGAACACATCTGACAAACCCCGGAGCCCCAGTCACGTCGAGGAGGGTTGAGCGAGCGACCCCGCACACTACCAGTACACTACGGCCCCTTCTCTCCTCTTTTCAAATGCAGCACAAGCTCGGAGCCTCAGCCATTAATTGAGAGATGCTTTGAAAACATCAACCATCAAACTCCTTCCCTCCCTCCCTCCCTCCCTCCCGTTCATTCTCCAGAGTGGGAAACAAAGAGCTATCCGATGAAAAGAGGAAAGAAGGGTGTCTATGGCTGTCGTCAATCGACAATCGGCTTCTCCGTTTGGTGGATTAAGTCCTCAAGCTTAGAGTCAGCTCGATAGAGACCCCATTCCCCTCCTCTGCCTGTCTAGATAACAGCATGCCTGTACTGACATAAGAGCATTGATTGTAACTAGTGGTGACTGCTGGATATGGGAGTCATAGGCAGGTCACTGTTCAAATGTCACAGAGTGGGTCTAAAAAACTCCTGCTTGTTGTGTTATTGGATATGTGTAGCAACTCACACTACATCTGACATTAGAGGATCAGAGCAGGAGATGGCTTTGCCTGTTGGCTGTGCGGTAATGCTACTACGTCTCCAGCATGGTTTAAAATGTCCAGAAGAGACATAATATAACTGGGCACAAACTGGTTGAATCAACGTTGTTTCAATGTATTTTGTCAACGTATTGTGACGTGGATTGGATTTGAAAAAAGTAACCAACTTGTTGTTTGCAACCTGGTCTCAGAGCATTTCGTATTATTCTGTACGTAAATCAGAGACGCTCCATTATGGATGATATGTTACAAAATTGCAACTTGTATTATATGTTACGAACTTGCAAAACGTACAATATGTTACAAATTTGTGAAAATGATATGATATGTTGCGAATTCTAGCTGGTGGCTAACGTTAGCTAGGTTAGAGGTTAGGATTAGCGTTAAGGTTGTGGTTAAGTTTAGGAGTTAGTTTTAAGGGTTAGGGTTAGGGGAAGGCTTAGCTAAAACGATTAAGGTTAGGGTTAGGAGAAGGGTTATCTAACATGCTAAGTAGTTGCAGTATCTAAAAAGTAGTAAATAGATGAAAAGTTGCTAAAATGCTAAACCTTAGGTTTGCTATGCATTCATGTTTTACGTCTACCCATCCAGCCCTACCAAACACCCTACTTTAGTTTTTGCCTTGAGTAACCAAACGTAACATATCGTACTAATTTCAGTGTTCTCAGATGTAGATTTACTATATTACGTCAAGTCTATGAGACCAGGCTGGTCATCATTGTAACCAATTTTAAACATAGTCAAACCTTGTATAAAATATGTGGAATTTGTACCTTTGAAACAACATCAGATCTTCAACTTTACACTGACGATACAAAACCTTAAGAACCCCTGCTCATTCAATGACAGACTGACCAGGTTGAAAGCTATGATCTCTAATTAGGACTTGAGACAGTTGAGACATGGATTGTGTACGAGTGCCATTCAGAGGGTGAATGGGCAAGACAAAACATTTAAGTGCCTTTGAACGGGATATGGTTTTAGACGACAGGCGCACCGGTTTGTGTCAAGAACTGCAACGCTCAACAGTTTCCTGTCTGTATCAATCATGGTCCACCACCCAAAGGACATCCAGCCAACTTGACAGAACTGTGGGAAGCATTGGAGTCAACACTCAATATTAGGAAGGTGTTCCTAATGTTTTGTATACTCAAAGTATTTCCACTATAAAAAAAATTGAATTACTGGAGAGTTGTTCTTCAGCTATTCATTTGGTCTCCAATCCAGAGTTTTAACCAAGCCCGGTCCTGCTGAGCTTATATACTTGTCACTGACTACTACCAATGTGCTATTGTGAGAGTGATTATTAGGAAACTTCTTAAAACGTTTTACTGCTGTGGGTTGAATCAGGGTCACAGTGTGTTTCTTGGTAGTCTTAAACAAATCTACTTTGAAACTAAAGTATACACCTCACATACGTGGTTATGGGCTTAACAAAAAAAAGAAGACACCTGTACCATGTCAGATATAGAGTTGAAATATATTATACAGTAAATAGCCTAAAGTTAAGGCTTTCTTACAAAATAAATGCAAAATATCTGACAATATATTCCCATTTGAACTTTATTGTGCTTTTAAATGGTTGAAAGCGCAGTGATAAAACATTCAGATGACAAATAAACCCAAAATCAGACATTGTTTTTCCATTGGAATTTGGTTGTGTTTTTATAGATGGTTGAAAGCAGAGTGATAACACATTGGGAGTTCAACAAACTTCTGGCTGTCTTTTTGAGTGGGTGAATAAAGGTTGAAATCTCATCGATCAATGTCTCAACCAAATATTGTCAACATTTCCACATTGAAATGACGTGCCCAGTGGGAATTCTCTACTCTGCACATGGATTTGTAACTAAATCTGGGTCCTGCAAATAAGCATCAATAGAGATGTCTGAATTCACTTCCTCTTTTCCACCTGAATACCACCACCCTCTCCTAAGTTAAGGGCACTGTCCTCGTAATCAGACACTGACGCACAAGCACGCGTACACACACACGCACACCTTGAGCTTCATCATGGAGTCCTGGCACAGCTTGTCCCCGCGCGCCGCTGTCACCTCATCAATCCCAATCAGCTTGGCCTTGTAGCGCACGCCATCACCACGGAAACGCTTAATCAGCCCCGCCTCACTGCGGTCCTGACCTGCAGAGGGAGAGGGAGAGAGGGAGGGAGAGAGGGAGGAGAAAAATAATAAATTACCTGTGGCGGAAGAGGGGTACTGTAGAAGGGACGTGTGGCGGAAGAGGGGTACTGTAGGTGGGAAAATAAATATTTATGGAATATTATTCTGAAATGTCTCGGGAGAAAATGAAAGCATCATCATTCATCACTGTCTCCCTGACGAAGGCTATGACGCTGAAACACATCAGGGGCTATTTAGAATCTGTTCTACTGAACAACATGCCACTGCAATAAATACTTTTTATATCATGAAGAGTGCCTTGATTCTCCTTGTTATCTGACTGAAAATTGGAGCAGTGAAAAACTGAAAAATGAAATCTATTCTGCAAAGTACTAATATGCCAAAATCTAAATAGCCCATTGTAGGAGTAAACCAAATCAGATAACAACTTGACAACTGAACAATCCAGAACCACCTCTCCCAGCAGGACATTCCGGGAGCTAGGGTGTGGGCTGACAGGGGGGACAGGGGGTCAGAGGGTGGTCATTGCACTCCCCCCTCTGTTCCCATGGGAGCTGTTGGCTGGTGATAAACAGCATGAAAGGCTGCTATTGAGAGGAATCATCTCGGTCCAGCGCACGCCCACAATCCCATAACCCTCCTATGGGAGATGGATGGATGAGAAAAGAGGAGGGAGGGAGAGAGGGAAGAGAGAGGCGGTGGGGGAGAGAGAGGGAGAGAGGGATTGGGAGTGAGGTGTGGGAGATGGAGGAGAGATCTTTGTCTGGCTAGCTACAGACTCTTTTGATACACACACAAAAGTATGTGGACACCCTTTCAAATGAGTGGATTCGGCTATCCTGTTATCGTGTAGTGGAAATGTCTAGGAGCCATGAAGTGGTAGGCCACACAAGCTCACAGAATGGGACCGCCGAGTGCTGAAGTGCGTAGCGCGTAAAAATCATCTATCCAAGGACCTTTCCTGTTTCAGTATGAAAATGCCCCCGTGCACATAGCTAGGTCCATACAGAAATGGTTTGTCGAGATCGGCGTGGAAGAACTTGACTAGCCTGCACAGAGCACTGACCTCAATCCCATCGAACACCTTTAGGATGAGTCGGAACGCCGACGGCGAGTCAGGCCTAATCGCCCAACATCAGTGCCCAACCTCACTAGTGATATTGTGGCTGAATGGGAGCAAGTCCCCACAGCAATGTTCCAACATCTAGTGGAAAGCCTTCCCAGAACAGTGGAAGCTGTTATAGCAGCAAAGGGGGGGGACCAACTCCATATTAATGGCCATGATTTTGGAATGAGATGTTCGACGAGCAGGTGTCCACATACTTTTGGACATGTAGTGTACGTCCGGCCACTCTGTCGTCCTCTCCTGTCATCGTCTTCCCCCACCTAACCATTGCTTTGACACTGACATTTTTCTCATTTTGTCTTCCCCTCCGCTGTCCCCCGTGTTTTGATTATGTTGGCCCAAACCCTCTACTTGTCTGTGTCTGTGAGTAACCTGTCTCTACATAACCTATAGGTGGTTTGTCAGTGTTAACCGTCTGACGCTGCTGACACACACACACACACACACACCGCTGACACACAGGGATAGTGGTATTTCAAATCAAGGTCGACGGCACCTTGGAGAGTTTATACTATTTCAGGCCCCCTCTCTGCCTTACTATTATAGGTCAAGAGACTATCCAGTACATCACATCAGTTAGTAGGGCATTTTAAACAGGTTGCATGGTTAAGGTCTGTGCAATAGAAGCAGGACAGCCTTTAATACAAAAAAAAAAAAACATCAAGCCGCAAACTAACACCAAATGAGCTTTATTCCACCGCTGAAAACATTTGCCATCAACATGCCACATCTTACAGAAATGTAATTTGAGTCCCCCCCCCCCTCGTTGAATATTTCAGTGAAATAGTATGTCAGTGTTTATATTCCCCGGGAAGTATAAATAAAATGAGAAAACGAGACCCTGCGAAGGAAGGTGCCTCAGTTGAAACGTGGAGAGCCTGTGGTCATCTTGGGTGCGGCTGGAACGGAATTCATGGAATGGTATCGACCACATCAAACACGTGGTTTCCACTCACTCCATTCCAGCCATTAATATGAGCCGTCCTCCCCTCAGCAGCCTCCTGTGGTGCACACTCGCTCACTAATTCATGAGGATTCAACTCTCTAAAGGGGCCGAGGGCTTGAAGATGCTCAAGTCATTAAACTCCAAGTAGGTGAATGTCAAACCTGGGATCTAATTCATACTTGTTTTTTATCATCAAGTCTTTCCAACATCTATTGTTATACTACAGCAGTGTTATATCCAGTGCTTCACCCCCCTATCTGAGTCCCATAAGCAGATTGCTGCTGTATACTGTACTGTATGCCAACTGTGTAATCACACTTGAGGAGAGATTTAATAGATTTATGCAAAGATCTACAAAAACCACAAGCAGCCATCCCTGCATAGGAAATGCTAGCATTGCCAGAGTCTCTAGAGACAGCATAGTAACCCTTGCTGTATATGCCCAGGGTTCACATCACGGTGAGTGCACTACATTAAACTTGGAGGATGTTGATTGCATGATGTTTCCAGCTTTGGGAAGAAGCACGATATGACACACACCCCTCTTGTCCCCTGGAAGAGTTTACAAAAAAGTTTGAGTAAGTCCCTACTCCTTATTCTGTGTTTTTGAAGTCTCAGAGAGTCCAAATACGCAGAGTAGCTTGCTAGGCTAGCCACATGAAAGTATAGCAGGCACTGCTAGAACCCTGTTTCTGTAATAGAACGTGGGTATAGTAGTGGAGCCAATTCAGACTAAAGTACTCCGTTTACCCACCTGAGACGAAAATACCTCCACCTACTGAGAGGACAATTACCACTAGCCCTGCTCCATACCCGTTTCGGAAGTAGAGTCAGTGGACTAGCTGGCTGTGAGAAGATAGTGGCTGCGCCCCCCGCCTCAGTAAAATGGGTACGAGGAAAGGACAGATGGCATGATAGCACCAGATGGAGAGTCATAAGTGTCCCTCCAGATATGAGATGTTGGCAACAGAAACTTTGGTTCGGGTGCCCAGCATCTAAGGAAGCTTAACCTTTGAACTTTACTGAGGCTGTTATTTATAATATGAATGTATACATGTGCAATATGAATGTATGTATTGCTACAATATGTTTTTATGTATGCATCCATTCAAATCAAATTTACATCCATTCATCCATCCATCTGTCGTCTTGTCTGTCTGTTCATTCACAACTCCGCTTTAGACAGTCTCACAGAATGTTCTCCTGTCATGTCTCTTTTTCTAGTCTTCTGATGCTGAGTGTGAAGACCTGAGTGGATTAGTACACCATCTGCCAACCCTTCCGTTAACCTTCCCTTCCTTCCATCCCCTGTGTGTGTGGATGAAGTAACATTCACAAGCCTCATCACACACGTCTCACACACACACACACACTTTTACTAAACATTATACACCCATTCCCTGACCCTATGCACACAGACTTGGATTTAGAATACAACATTATCGCAGAGTTCCAGTTCTCCACTTTTCTCCCAAAGTGTGCACTTGCACACTTTCTCGCATAGATTTAACAAAGGTGGAAGCTCCCTCCAGCCATCTATGAGGGGGAGTGTGCAAGTGCACACCTCTGGAAAAGGGTGGAGAATTGAGACGTAGCCTAGGTCTACACTGTGTAGCAGTGAGAACACTACAGATGAGACGATGGGGTGTCTTTTGAATGAATCGTTAAACCAATTAGTGAGTAAACGAAGGGTATTTTGCACATCATCAATGCAGTGGATAATACATTGATCACATCAGTTACACAAACTTATTGATGTGCTTTGGCTGGGTAGTTACGGTCAAGTGACTCTTTAGCAGGGGGCCAAATGACAGAATCATTACAGCAACGATTACCCCCCAATTTGATACTTTTTCAAGATAAATATATAGAATATATATAAATATATATATATATACAGCGGGTGAAATAAGTATTGAACACTTTTCTCAGTAAATCTATTTCCAAAGGTGCTATTGACATGACATTTTCACCAGATGTTGGTAACAACCCAAGTAATCCATACATACAAAGAAACCAAAACAAATAAGTTCAGAAATTAAGTTATGTGTAATAATGTGAAATGACACAGGGAAAAAGTATTGAACACATGAAGAAAGGTAGGTGCAAAAAGGCATGGAAAGCCAAGACAACAGCTGAAAACTATTAGTAATTAAAAAGCAATCCAGCCCCCTGTCAGTGCAAATTAATATCAGCTGGTTCAGTCCCAACTGATGGCCTACAAAAAGGTCTCATTGCCAAGGTGTCACACAAGACACATCTCATGATGGGTAAAAGCAAAGAGCAGTCTCAAGACCTTCGCAACCTAATTGTTGCAAAACATAATGATGGCATTGGTTATAGGCGCATTTCTAAGCTTCTGAATGGAAAGACAATCATTTCACCATAAATTTGCCTCGACCAGGTGCTCCTCGCAAGATTTCTGACAGAGGAGTGAAAAGAATAATCAGAAGAGTTGTCCAAGAGCCAAGGACCACTTGTGGAGAGCTTCAAAAAGACCTGCAATTAGCAGGTGCTGTTGTCTCAAAGAAAACAGTAAGTAATGCACTCCACCGCCATGGCCTGTATGCATGCTCACCACGCAAGACTCCATTGCTGAAAAAAAAAGCATGTTGAAGCTCGTTTAAAGTTTGCTGCACAACATTTGGAAAAGCCAGTGAAATACTGGGAGAATATAGTGTGGTCAGATGAGAGCAAAATTGAACTGTTTGGATGTCATAATACACACCATGTTTGGAGGAGAAATGGCACTGCACATCACCCTAAAAACACCATTCCAACAGTGAAGTTTGGAGGTGGGAACATCATGGTGTGGGGCTGCTTTTCAGCAAATGGTACTGGCAAACTTCACATAATTGAAGGAAGGATGAATGGGCAAATTTACCGAGACATTCTTGACAAAAATCTGCTGCCATCTACCAGAATGATGAAGATGAAACGAGGGTGGACATTTCAGCAAGACAATGATGCCAAACACACAGCCAAGGAAACTCTCAATTGGTTTCAAAGAAAGAAAATAAAACTGCTAGAATGGTCCAGCCAATCACCTGACTTAAATCCCATTGAAAATCTATGGAATGAACTGAAGATCAAGATTCATAGAAGAGGCCCATGGAACCTTCAAGATTTGAAGACTGTTTGTGTGGAAGAATGGGCCAAAACCACACCAGAGCAATGCATGCGACTAGTTTCTCCATACAGGAGGCATCTTGAAGCTGTCATTACCAACAAAGGCTTTTGTACAAAGTATTAAATAAATATCAGTAAGTGTGTTCAATACTTTTTCCCTGTGTCATTTCACATTATTACACATAACGTCATTTCTGAACTTATTTGTTTTGGTTTCTTTGTATGTATGGATTACTTGGGTTGTTACCAACATCTGGTGAAAATGTCATGTCAATAGCACCTTTGGAAATATATTTACTGAGAAAAATGGTGACGTATTCAATACTTATTTCACCCGCTGTAAATATATATATATATATATATATATATATATATATATATATATATATATATATATATATATATATATATATATTCTTGACAGAATGAATACAAATACACTATATATACAGAAGTATATGGACACCTCTTCAAATTAGTGGATTTGGCTATTCCAGCCACACCCGTTGCTGACAGGTGTATAAAATTGATCACACAGCCATGCAATCTCTATAGACAAACATTGGCAGTAGAATGGCCTTACTGAAGAGCTCAGTGACTTTCAACTTGGCACCGTCATAGGATGCCACCTTTCCAACAAGTCAGTTCTTATAAGTTCTGCCCTGCTTGAGCTGCCCCGGTCACCTGTAAGTGCTGTTATTGTGAAGTGGAAACGTGTAGGAGCAACAACGGCTCAGCCGAATGCTGATATGCGTAGCTTGTAAAAATCTTCTGTCCTCGTTAGCAACACTCACTACCGAGTTCCAAACTGCTTCTGGAAGCAACATCAGTACAAGAACTGTTTGTCTGGAGCTTCATGAAATGGGTTTCCATGGCCGAGCAGCAGCACACAAGCCTAAGATCACCATGCGCAGTGCCAAGCGTCGGCTAGAGTGGTGTAAAGCTCACCTCCATTGGACCCTGGAGCAGTGGAAACGCATTCTCTGGAGTGATGAATCACTTTTTACCATCTGTCAGTCCGACGGACTAAACTGGGTTTGGCGGATGGCAGGACAACGCTACCTGCCCCAATGCATAATGCCAACTGTAAAGTTTGGTGGAGGAGGAATAATGGTCTGGGACTGTTTTTCATGGTTCAGGCCCCTTAGTTCCAGTGAAGGGAAATCTTAAAGCTACAGCATACAATTACATTCTAGACAATTCTGTGCTTCCAACTTTGTGGATACAGTTTGGGGAAGGCCCTCTCCTGTTTCAGCATTACAATGACCCCGTGCACAAAGTGAGGTCCATTCAGAATGGTTTGTTGAGATCGGTGTTTGTCGAGATCGAAGAACTTGACTGGCCTGCACAGATCCCTGACCTCAACCCCATCGAACACCTTTGGGATGAATTGGTTCGCCGACTGCGAGCCAGGCTTAATCGCCCAACATCAGTGCCCGACCACACTAATGCTCTTTTGGCTGAATGCAAGCAAGTGCCCCCAGCAATGATCCAACATCTTCCCAGAAGACTGGAGGCTGTTATAGCAGCAAAGGGGGGGACCAACTCCATATTAATATGCCCATGGTTTTGGAATCAGATGTTCGACGAGCAGGTGTCCACATACTTTTGAACATGTAGTGTATATTGATTTGCCTCTCAAAAAACATAGTAGCCGATGATGGCATAGTCGGACTTCTGATGATAAATTGGTTAAGAGGGAGTTTGAGGTGATACCATAAACTTATCGTCATTGGAATAGAAGATACAGTGGAGCTGAAATGCATAGGACCATAATGGCATTTAATTTCTAGGCATCGCAACCCTGCCAGCTTAATACACCTGAGAGAAGTTACTGAGCGTAGATTTATGCAAAAAATATGTTTTAAGTGAGTCATTTTTTTGTACAGATTACAGCTGGCGAGCAACAGTTGCTATGGAGATTGAGTGAAGTGATTCCATCGATGGGCAGAGGGGAGGCTTGCTTTTACCATAACAGGCAAACACATACACACACTGTAGTAAGGGTTTGATTTTTTGAATGTCTGGTCTGGCTATAGAGAACACCATGGATCGAAATCCCTCAAATCTAAAAGGCTAAAAGGGTTTGTCATCTATTGTGCGTGGGTTGTACCTCTTTTCATTCCTAAAAATTATGACTTATTTATTTTTTTAAACAAAGAAAATCATTGGGAGAAATCACAGGAAAGCACAATGAGAGAAATAACCAAATTGCAACTGAGAACACACTTACGTGAACCTACTCTATAGTCCACCCAAACTACTAGACAAACAAACACAGGCTTTGTCTAAAACGCTGCAATCCATCAATCCATCCATCCATCTAGGCCCTGCCAATACACCTTGAGAGGGTCCTTCACCCAGCCCCAGTGAGTCACCTCTCCGTAACCAGCCCTGTATGACAGTGTGTATCAATCTCAATGCTCACCTCATTTCCATTCATCTAAATGGCATATCCAGTGATAGCTACAACTACCCTGCAGCAGCAGAACAGCTGATTAACATGCTAAAGCTTGCGCTGATAGCCTGCTCTGATAGCCTCTCCAGTCTCTCTCCGCCAGTGGCTCTGCTGCTGACACTTCTGTTCTAGGAGATGCCAGATTTACTGTACCGCTGGAGTGGCTTTATTCATGGACGCAGAGATGGGAGGGAGGGAGGGAGGGAGGGAGGGAGGGAGGGAGGGAGGGAGGGAGGGAGGGATGAAAGGAGAGAAGGAGAGGGACAGAGAGAGACAAGCATAAGCCATTTCTCTCACTTTCTTTCTCTCCTTCTCTGCCTCATTCGCTCTTGCTCTCGCTCTCTCTCTCTCTCTCTCTCTCCCTCTCTCTCTCTCTCTCTCTCTCTCTCTCTCTCTCTCTCTCTCTCTCTCTCTCTCTCTCCCTCTCTCTCTCTCGCTCTCTCTCTCTCTCTCTCTCTCTCTCTCTCTCTCTCTTTACTCTCCCTCACCCTCTCAGCCAATTCAATCCCATTTCAATCTCACTGTGATCTTTCCGAGGCTGCCTCGGCCTATTACATCACTTATGCTGTTGATCAAAGTGACAGGGTGTGAATTCCCCCGTCCATGACACCTAAATCATGACACTACCAACCCCCGGGATACAGCCAATAGCTGCTCCAGATCTGCTGCTGCATCTGGATGAATCCCTGGGTGGAGCAGCACAGCTCTGGAGTCGTGCTCTCTCTCTCTCTCTCTCTCTCTCTCTCTCTCTCTCTCTCTCTCTCTCTCTCTCTCTCTCTCTCTCTCTCGCTCTGTGTTTGTCTCTCTGTCTCTGTCTCTCTCTCTCTCTCTCTCTCTCTCTCGCTCTGTCTCTCTTTATCTCTCGTCTTCTCTGTGACTGAAGGCTGACTGAAGGATTCTCTGGAAGGGGGAATTATATTTATCCACATCTACACTGACTACAATTACAGTTATTCTAAGACACTTTTTCTGGATATTAATGATCGAGTGACATTATTTCTGCATTTGTCATCTTTGGTAAAATCAATTTGGGAAAAAATAATACCACCCATGCTGTGATAATGTTTTCTTGACTTTTATGGTCATACTATAATTATATTATCAACAAAAGGCCCAGACATATAACAGAGGTTAACCATGTTAGAGTATATAAAGAGGTTAACCATGTTAGAGTATATAACAGAGGTTAACCATGTTAGAGTATATAAAGAGGTTAACCATGTTAGAGTATATAACAGAGGTTAACCATGTTAGAGTATATAAAGAGGTTAACCATGTTAGAGTATATAACAGAGGTTAACCATGTTAGAGTATATAAAGAGGTTAACCATGTTAGAGTATATAAAGAGGTTAACCATGTTAGAGTATATAACAGAGGTTAACCATGTTAGAGTATATAAAGAGGTTAACCATGTTAGAGTATATAAAGAGGTTAACCATGTTAGAGTATATAAAGAGGTTAACCATGTTAGAGTATATAAAGAGGTTAACCATGTTAGTGTATATAAAGAGGTTAACCGTGTTAGAGTATATAAAGAGGTTAACCATGTTAGAGTATATAAAGAGGTTAACCATGTTAGAGTATATAAAGAGGTTAACCATGTTAGAGTATATAAAGAGGGTTAACCATGTTAGAGTATATAAAGAGGTTAACCATGTTAGAGTATATAAAGACGTTAACCATGTTAGAGTATATAAAGAGGTTAACCATGTTAGAGTATATAAAGAGGTTAACCATGTTAGAGTATATAAAGACGTTAACCATGTTAGTGTATATTGATAGTTGTAGTTAGTATTTTTTGGGCCATCAGATAACAAGTTGTATGTTTTGATGGAGGTAGTTGATTTTCTGTCATGTAATGTTTAGAGAGTCAATGCATTTAGCAAATTAAATGTGTCATTTTGACCAAATGTGTTTCAGTTTGGGGCTACGTTTTAATTGTTTTGAAAAAGTGAATTCAGTTTAGACACATTTGCTTAAGCAATGGAGACTTCTCACTGCCAAACATACAAGTGTCTATCTTTTAATTGAGTCTATAAATGTGTGTGTGGGTGACTTGGATGTGGTGTGTATTCTGTGAGAATACAGTGTACATTTCCTCTGTGTACTTAGTGTGGGTTGGTGAAACGTGTAAAGCATGTTCGGTACCATGAGTGTTGGTGTGTGCATAGCATACATTACAACCATGTATTTCTGTGTTTGTATCTAGAACGTTTACCTTTAGTCCTCCTGGACTCCCGTCTCAGCGTGCTGGTTTTGACACCTGCTTGGAGCTCCGTGCTGGCTGACTCTCCTCCGGCTGATGACATCCTCCCGGGTCCTTCCTGTCCTCAGTCCTCCTCACAGCAGATCCACCATGGGGTTACTGCTACCTCCTATGGACTAGTCTCCTATCCCCCTACTCCAGGTCTAGGATGGAGCCCACTATTCCCTAAACCTCCTATGGACTAGTCTCCTATCCCCCTACTCCAGGTCTAGGATGGAGCCCACTATTCGCTATACTCCAGGTCTAAGACGGAGCTCTCCTCCATGTCCATGGTGAGAAGTCTGGTGGTATATAGTGAAGAAAGCCATGGATTCTGATCTCCTTCAGTGTAGGCCCATTCTGGGATCTGAGTGATCTCTCAGAGCTGATGAAGGGTAGATCTTGGAGTGAATGCTTTAGACTAGTTCTAACATGGTGGCTAAATGTTCCTCAAAGAAGTTGAAGTAGTACATGGCCCTCTAATGCTCTTTAGTGCAGTTCCCTGCCTAGTGATTGGTGAATACTTCCTCCCAAAGGGAACGCGTGGGTTGTTGTTGTACTGTGTGGTTCTTTAGTCCAGATCTAGTAGGGGTCTTTGGTAGGATACTTCCTCCTGTTGTACATCTCTGTCCCACCTTCGAGTAGCACTGGAAGTCAAAGAGACAGGGAAGGCATTTAGCATTAGCTATTGTGTGTGTGTGTGTGTGTGGTGTGTGTGTGTGTGTGTAAACAATACTGTATTACACACGTATACACCCCATATATGGTCAGTGCCAGTGGAGGCTGGTGGGAGGAGCTGTAGGAGGACGGGCTCATTGTAATGGCTGGAATGTATTAAATGGAACGGAGTGAAACACATAAAAAATATGTTAACCACATGTCTGACTATGTTCCATTCAATCCATTCCAGTCATTCTAATGAGCCCGTCCTCCTACAGCTCCTCCCACCAGCCTCCACTGGTCAGTGCTTTTTTATCATTAGCTCTTTATTCTAGAAGAAAGGACAGGAAGCTGCAAACAGAGCAGATTCATTTCTAGGGCAGAACTGTGGAGAGAGAGGATCTTGGCATTGGGAGTGTTGAATTGGAACACACAAACACACACATACAAACACACACACACACACACACACACACACACACACACAAACACACACACTCACACAAACACAAACACACACAAACACTTTGAATTGGAAGCCCCGGTGCGCTTAATGCCCTTGAATTATCCACTTCTAACATAGGGGCAGTGCCAAGTCCAAAGCTGGCACAGAGAACAGCAATGTGGTTGGCATGGTGATGGTTCATTGTTGGAAGTGTCTGTCCTCAAAAAGAGCAGCTCTGCTCAGTTGCTCATATGGCATTGCGCACATGTGTGTGCTGTGACATTGTGTGACATTGTACTGTTGTATGTGTAGGTGTGTGCGAAAGAGAGTGTGTGTGGGATAGAGATAAAAAGCAAAAGAGAGACATAGAGAGATAAACCAAGAGAGACAGAGAGAGAGAGAGAGGTGAGAGACAGTGACACAAACCGAGAGAGACCGTGAGAGAGAGAGAGAGACAGCGAGAGATAAACCGAGATAAACCGAGAGACAGAGAGAGAGAGACAAAGATAACCCGAGAGAGACAGCGAGAGAGAGGGAGAGAGAGAGACACACAGAGAGAGAAACAGAGAGATAAACCGAGAGAGACAGCGAGAGAGAGAAACTGAGAGAGACAGAGAGAGCGAGACAGACAGACAGCAAGAGAGAGGGAGAGGGAGAGAGAGAGAAAGAGAAACAGAGAGAGAGAAACCGAGAGACGGAGAGAGACAGAGAGAGAGAGAGAGAGAGAGAGTGAGAGAGACAGAGACATAGAGAGACAGAAACTTCCTATCCAGGCTAGAGCAATAGCTCCTTTTTTGCACTAACTCTCCTGCACTGACTCTCCTGCACACACTCTGGACTCTACCTACACACTCACACAGACTTACACTGACACCCCGACACACACATAACATGCGCACACATGCATACTGATGCCACACACACACACACACACTTTCCCACTCACCACATTCGCTGCTGCTACTGTCTATTATCTATCCTGTTGCCTAGTCACTTTACCCCTACCTATATGTACAGTACACAGCTACCTCAACTACCTCGTACCCCTGTACATCTACTCGGTACTGGTACTTCCTGTAAATACCCATGTCGTTCTTGTTATTTGTTATTCACTGTGTATTTATTCCTTGTGTCACTATTTCTATCTCTTGTTTTATTTTGTATCTTAAACTTTAACCCTGCATTGTTAAGAAAAGGACCCGTAAGTAAGCGTTCCACTGTTAGCCTACACCTGTTGTTCACGAAGCGTGTGACAAATAACATTTGATTTGATGAGCTCCTCCATCTCTACAGGTGAGTCTTCAGCCCTGCCATTACTGAGAGATGAGTCCAAACACACATACCATTACATTTCCCAGAACAACAGGTTATTGCAACCCACCTAGTCATTACTGTGTCTCTGTGTGTGAGTATGTAAACGCCTGGCCCTGTGTGTCTCCCTGCATGCGAGCATTTCACCAGGGGAAGGATTCAAGTGAGCTTATAATGTCACGTCAGATAATGTCACGTCGCCTGATCCGAGTGGGAGGCCAATTTACATATAAGTACTTCTCTGACAAGGGAAGGCAATTTCCCTCACCGTCACAAAGACCCTTATTGTAATGTAATTTTCGATGTATTAGTTAGACGACGGAAGAGCAATTTAATGTGATGTATGACTGGTTTTCTAAACCAGTGGTATGTAGGTCACACACACACAGGCACGCACGCACTTATGCACCCACACACACGCGCACATACACACAATCTGCTGTTTTAACAGCTTCCAGTCTTATGATTTGGGTCAGAGTTAACGAGCACTGGAGCGTCATGCGCTGGTGTGTGTGTGTTCATCACAGCTTTCCCTCTCACTCTGAGCTGTTAAGAGTCAGTCTGTCAAAGCCTGGAGACAAAAGTCCTGCTTTTTTTTCTTTTCAGTTTTGGCTTTCTCGTTTTTCTCATGTGAGGGATTGAGGGAACACTTCCTTATGGAAGTAAGTCTATTCTACACTTTTGTCGAGGGGGGGGGGGAAGAGAGAGAGAGAGAGAGAGAGAGAGAGAGAGAGAGAGAGAGAGAGAGAGAGAGAGAGAGAGAGAGAGAGAGAGAGAGAGAGAGAGAGAGAGAGAGAGAGAGAGAGAGAGAGAGAGAGAGAGAGAGAGAGAGAGAGAGAGAGAGAGAGAGAGAGAGAGAGAGAGAGAGAGAGAGAGAGAGAGAGAGAGAGAGAGAGAGAGAGAGAGAGAGAGAGAGAGAGAGAGAGAGAGAGAGAGAGGAGAGAGAGAGAGAGAGAGAGAGAGAGAGAGAGAGAGAGAGAGAGAGAGACAGCAACTTGGGCAAACTTTTCTGTGCCATCATAAACAGCAGATTACTGAACTATCTTAACGAACACAATGTCCTGAACAAAAGCCAAATTGGATTCCTACCAAACAATCGAACATCAGACCACATTTACACCCTTCACACCCTCATTGACAAACATGTGAATCAAAATAAAACGAAAATTTTCTCCTGTTTTGTAGATTTCCAAAAGGCATTTGACTCAATTTGGCATGAAGGAATACTACTAAAATTAATTGAAAGTGGTGTCGGTGGACTAACATATGATATAATTAAGTCAATGTACAAAAATAACAAGTGCGCAGTCAAAATCGGAGAAAAACAAACAGACTACTTTACCCAGAGACGTGGAGTTAAACAAGGAAACAACCTAAGCTCAAGCCTGTTTAACATCTATATTAATGAACTGACAAAAATGCTTGAACAATCAACAGCCCCTGGACTGACCCTTAAAGATATCAAAATAAAATGTCTCCTATATGCAGATGATCTGGTACTACTATCACCAACAAAAGAAGGCCTACAACAACATCTAGATGTCCTACATCAATTCTGCCAGAACTGGGCGCTGACAGTAAACCTAGAAAAAACCAAAATTATGATATTCCAAAAAAGATCCAGATGCCAAGAAAACAAATACACCTTCCGATTAGGCTCCACACACCTAGAACACACCTACAACTACACATATTTAGGACTAAAAATAAGCTCCACAGGAAATTTCAACTTGGCTGTGAATGAACTGAGAGACAAGGCAAGAAGAGCTTTTTATGCCATTAAAAGAAACATCAAATTAGACATACCAATTAGGATCTGGCTCAAAATATTCAAATCAATAATTGAACCAATTGCATTATATGGCAGTGAAGTGTGGGGCCCACTTACCAAACAAGAATTTGAAAAATGGGACAAACATCCAATTGAAACCCTGCATGCGGAACTTTGTAAGAATATCCTCAGAGTCCAGAGAAAAACTACAAACAACGCATGCAGGGCAGAATTAGGCCAATTTCCCCTTTTAATTAATATCCAAAAACGAGCCACCACATTCTATAACCATTTAAAAATAAGCGACCCCAACTCTTACCACCACAAAGCCCTCCAATACCAAGAGGTGACCATAGAAAAGAGTCCCCTTAGTCAGCTGATCCTGAGACTAAACTCACAAACCAACAGTAACCCAACAAAGCCTCAGGACAGCACTCAGAAAATCTGGCCCAACCAAATTATCAAAAAACAAAAAGAAAATTACATGACCTATTGGAAAGACACCACAAAAAATCAAAGTAAACTTCAATGCTATTTGGCACTAAACAGACAGTACACAGTGGCAAACTACCTGACCACTGTGACTGATAGAAAACTGAGGAAAACATTGACTATGTACAGACTCAGCGAACACAGCCTGGCTATAGAGACCGGTCGTCGCAGACAGATCTGGCAACCCAGAGATGCCAGGTTGTGTTTACTCTGCCCACAAAACGCAGTTGAAACGGAAACACACTTTCTCCTAAAATGTGATAATTATGCAGACATACGGGCAACTTTCTTTCCCCAAATTCAAAAGAGAAATAAAGAATTTGAAACAGGAACAGATGATGAAAAATTACAATGCCTATTGGGTGAAAAGGTCCATTGTGCCATTTATGGTGCAAAATATGTTGCATTATGCCACACCCGTAGGGACAACCAGTTGACCCAACTGCAACCAAAAATACCATAAGGACAACCAGTTGACCCAACTACAACCAATAACCTCCCAACAAACTTACACACACACAAAACACACACATACAATTATTTTGAATATGTTTGGTTGTGTATGTGATAATTAATATGTATTGAATCTATATTTTTGTTGTTGTTAATAATAATATGAACGTTCTCTTTATTGTTACATTGTAAAGTGCTTTGGCAATATTGTTAAGTTGTAACTTTCATGCCAATAAAGCCGAATTTGAATTGAATTGAATTGAATTGAATTGAATTGAGAGAGAGAGAGAGAGAGAGAGAGAGAGAGAGAGAGAGAGAGAGAGAGAGAGAGAGAGAGAGAGAGAGAGAGGGAGAGAGCACGACTCCAGAGCTGTGCTGCTTCACCCAGGGATTCATCCATTCATCAAGATGCAGCCGATCTGGAGCAGCTATTGGCTGTATCCCGGGGGTTGGTAGTGTCATGATTTAGGAGAGAGAGGGAGGGGGCTAATTTATGAAATTATTCTCAGGGGGTAGCTCCCACCGACCCCTACCTTGCTCCCGTCAAAAAGTCTGCTGCTGCCATCATAACAGGCTTAGCTAACAAATACAGCCTCTTGCCGTGTGGGGAAGAAAGCCTGATGAAATATGACAACTCTCTCCTCTTAACACTGAGAACATCAATCACTGAGTAAGCCATTGATTTTTGGGGAGGGAGTCAGAGCACACACCTTCGCAAGGCAAAGCCTTTCCCTTTGGGTATCAGGTATATATAACCTGTCAGGCAGCATACATGGAATACCATGTGATGTGCTCAGAATTTTTTTTTTTATCAAAGAGAGGAAAACAATTCGTTTTTTTTGTTTTACAGATATTCAGTTCGACACAGTATTACAATTAGAACTGATTTAACATTCTTTTCATTGCATTTTTAGATGATGTTGCCAGTATGTTGCCGATATGGTGAAATATTAATGTATCTTTAACCAGCTCCCTGGACATACTGAGAATTGATTCTTTAGATGTGTATGTTTATTTGTAACTGACTGTATCCCCTGATACTGAATACTGAGACATTTCAAACACAACTGGTGTGCTGAATTTCACCAAAGGAAAAACTCAAATCCCATCAAAGAACACATTTATAAATAAATATTTTTAATATTAAATATTAAATTCAACAAGTTAAATCTCCATGGTTACATTAAAGCTTCCTTCATGTGTAGTCGTTCATGTTAACCAGCATCACAAAGCACAAAACGAACTAGAGGTCTGAGTGAAGGCCAACATCACATCATTCAATTTCCTGTTTATCTGTAATTGCATCTCCTAATAGAGGCAGCATTTAAAACCCTATCTTAATGTGCCATTAGGCTCAGATGGTAAGATTAGTCCCTAGCTACCTTACAGATGGGTAACAAAGGTTCAAAGGTCATCCATCACCAGCTACGCTCTATTAAATGTGTATCCATACAAGCCTCAGCAGACACTCCAGCATGTGTGTGTGTGTGTCTGTGTCTGTGTGAGCGTGTGTGTGTATCCATACCAGCCTCAGCAGACACTCCAGCATGTGTGTGTGTGTGTGTGTCTGTGTGAGCGTGTGAGTGTGTGGCTGACATGTCTGTCGACTAGCAGGCCAGGCTTGTCCCTAGATTATCTGTGTGGGTTGCTGTGGTGCCAATGCTGGCGTGGCCTGGGGGTGGTGGGACCATTTGTTCGACAGACTGGCTTTGGCACCTAGTGCTGGTCATCTTTGTTACAAAATGCCCCCCAGCTTATGGATGGGGACAGGACTGTCACAACCTGCATGAGCTCCAGACCGGCACGCGCGAGACTCACACGGCTATTTTTACCTTGTGTCACCTAGGATAGTCCCAGCCAACGTTTGTTGAAAGATAATTTTACTCATTTCAAGAATAGTCTCCATGGATTCATACATTTTTATCAAGTTCTCACAATGAATGATAATCTCTCATCTCTGGTGGCCTAACAAGCGCCTGATAGCCCTCCAATATGAGACATAATTTGATGCTGGTGGATAGCTAATTAGCCACTTGTAATTGGTTAACAGCTCTATATGAGCCACACAGAGGTCTTGCATACACTTCAATGTATTACTGTTTCCAGGCTACCAATTAATTGTGTTAATACATCTGTGCCCAAACAACAAGGTTTTACAGTGCCAGGTCTGGGTGGAAATAGTATTTGGTATTTTGCGGTGGCCTAATTAGGCCTACTTGAAATTATTAATGACTACAATTGGTAATAAAATTGGCTTATAATTACTTACTCTGTTACCATGTGGTTTCCATGTAATTACCAGATCATTAAGGGCCCATACATTTAATCGTTGCTTTTGTTTTCTCTCAAATACTAGGTGTGCTCACTGCTTTAATTGGCTTGCCTGGCATTATAAAACCATTGGAATAGTCCCAAAAGTGCAAATCCACTTCACACATTCTACCGATAAGCTACATCAAGTGCACCCCACTTCCTCATATATGGAAAGCAATTACTATTTAAACCCAGGTGTTAACAGTGAAACTGATAAGAGACAGCCATATGATTTAGAGGGTTTGGGTTAAACACCGAAGACACATTTCAGTTGAATGCATTCAGTTCCCTTTCCTTAATAGTGCTGGACAGAGCCAAAGAAAGACAGTAAAAAATATATATTGATTTCCCCGTTCTACTTAACAGCGCCACTGATTAGAAAGAGTCACAGTGCTGGATGGAACCCAGAAGGACAGAGGTTTTCTCTTTTTTCTCCTCTTCTCCGAGATCCACAGTGAGCGTCTGTCTGGCCTTCCGAAAGGACTGATGGCCTCTGATATCAGGCTGGTCCTTCATGCTCCATTAGTTAACCTAATTTCTGGCAAGATGGAAGAGCTCTCAACCTGGCCACGGAAACGACACAACGGTCAATGTGAGGGGAATAGGGAACGAAAGAGCATAATTATACTGTTCTGTTCTGTTCTGTTCTTGCAATGCTTTGGAGCCTGCTGATAGAAACTAGAGGCCTCATCGCTTTAGGTTCACTGGATATAGCTGGTAAACTAAATTAGTATTTGCAGCGCAATTGCTTCTTTGCCGTATGGATTTATGTCAAAATAAACCTTGGAGCAGTGCACTCACTTAGCCACAGCTCCAACAGGGCCAGGCATGGGTGGGCACAGGGTTAGAGAGGGTCTGCTCTCTAAAATGATCCTACAATAGCCTTTTTACCAGTTCAGCTTCCAGCACAAAGGATTCCAATTTAATTGGGAGAGGAGGACGGGACCTTAACGTCAGGGACGTGAAATAAATGAGAAAACACATACAGCATGCACACCGCACTCTTCATTGAATATGTCTTACTGAGGTTTCTATGAACTATATTACAATAGTTGTATATCGCTGAGATTGATGATACAATGGCGTAGCATCAATGACATATTTATGCTTAGGATTGAGTGGAGCAACTACCTTGCTATGGTGACTGTAATAAATCAAGCAAGTCACAGAGATCAAAATCCAACATTCTTATTCATGTTAATCTACATTTGATGTTCTAATCAACTGTCTCGTTCCTTGTGTCTTGTCTCCTAAAGTGGCTCCTAATGTCTCGAAATACAGGCAGCATGCATGCTGCTGTACGTGGGGCTGTGTGAGGAGAGGCTGGACCTGGTTAGCCTGGGATGAGTAATTGGGCAGTAGGAATCTCCAACCGCCTCTCTATGGCTTCCCTGAGGAGTCTTTAATTCACTGTTGATTTGCTCTGTTGTGGTGCTCTGTTGATGTGCTCCGTCTCAGTGTCTAAACATTGTGTTCAAACAGCCTATTTAGCACATTCAGTGGGAGAGAACTGGGCCGGCTCCAGGAGAGGAGGCCTGGAGGAACACTCAACCACCTCGTCTCACTGGATTGTTTCCTCTCTCTCTATCGTTGTCTCACACTCTCTCTTTCTCAGTCTTTCTCAGTCTCTTTCTTGTGTATGTTTCTCTGTATCTTTGTCCCAGCCTCTCTCCATCTAAATCCAGCCTCTCTCTCTCTCTCTCTCTCTCTCTCTCACCGTCTCTCTCTTTTCCTTTCCCACCTCTGTCCTCCTTTCAAATCCCTCCTTCTTCCTAGTTGTGAAAAGAGAGTTTTTTGTGAAGACTTTCCTTTGAACATTACAAAAGACCACAGAACAGCTCAGTGTGGTCATTATTTCATGCAGCCAGTAATTAATGAGACCATTAAGGGTATTTTTTTTCTGTCTCTGTGTTACACTTTGAACTAAATAAATAGCTGAGAGGTGACTCCCATAATTACAAAAGGGTCATGGATACAATTAAAAATGTGTGAGCTGAGCCAACACTATCTCAACTCAACTGTGACATGAATATTTTTTTCATTAAAGTGTTGTTTATTATGGCTTTAATAGGCTTTAATACACAAATATCTTATTTGTAGAGTATTGTAGTCGTGTGGTTTGACCGTCAAACACCCTAACAAACCTATTCTGAAATTTAAAATGACACACAAAGTGGCTGGGAAAAACCTTTGGCATTGCCAGGCAGCCTGCTCTGTTGACTAACTGAAAGGTCATCTGAAGCCTTTGCAACATGCTTTGCATACCCACCAGTGAAGAATTGGTTGAGTCAACATTGTGTCAACGTTATTTTAGCAAACACAGAAAATCATACAGTCAAGAAACATACAATTGTTCTTGCCTTAAATGAAGACAGGTTTCAATTCAAAATCTTCTCAAGGTTTGGTTGGCTTCACATTGAATTCACGCCCACAAACTCAATCAAATATCGATCAAGGTTGGACGATGAGCTGACGACGGCCTACTCTACACACGCAAACACACAGATGCTCTCTCTCTCTCATCTTCACCCGTCCCGCTTATTGCAGTGCTGTCTGTCAGCTATATTAATTAGTTGTGCTGCCACCACACCTCATAGTCTCCTCAATGTCGCTTATTAATCTCACATGAGTGATTAGGCCGCGCCACACCACAACGTATGGAGCCGCCACAGCGGGAGCCTAGGAGGGTGGTGTGAAACTGAGTGTGAAACTGTTGTCATCTCATATGTTATCACACTCAGGAGATTAGTGAGGGATTTTACCACAGCCCATTGGCAGCTAATCACGCTGCTAATGATAACTGAAATATTCTTGCCGTCCTTACAATAGCAACCGCCAAGGTCATGAACTCATATACCACCTAGTCGACTAGTGCCTTTATAAATATGACATTTAGATAGCTATCAACACAATATGAGATGTGCAGTTCAAGGTTTTAAGTACAAGGTTTTCCAATTCTCAAGTCCTGGCTACGTATTCTAAGAATAAAGCAAATCTGGGTAGGAGTGCTGATCTAGGATCAGTTTGACCTTTTAGATCATAATGAATATGATTATATGGACTGCATGGGGGTCTGATCATAGGTCAGCACTCCTACACTGAGACGCTTCATGAATAAGAGTCCTGGAGAATAATGTCTTTGTGCTGGGCTGGAACAAATGCCTGCACACCAGTACTGAGTACACTTCTTTGTATGATAGTCTAACACATTTTTTTTTTTACCTTTATTTTACTAGGCAAGTCAGTTAAGAACAAATTCTTATTTTCAATGACAGCCTAGGAACAGTGGGTTAACTGCCTTGTTCAGGGGCAGAAGGACAGATTTTTACCTTGTCAGCTCGGGGATTCGATCCAGCAACCTTTCAGTTACGGACCCAACACTCTAACCACTGGGCTACCCCTAAAGCAACATCTTGACAATGACTTCAGAAGGAGATCTAGAATGTCTGGAGTCAGACATGTGACAGAGATTTGACTGGCTTTGTGCTCCTTCTGCCAAATGATCTGTCCAGGGTAAGGGGGTTCTCTATGCTTCACATCACATAGTGTTAAAACGCTCCTACAGAGGACATCTCTACCACACACACACACACACACACACGCACACACACACACGCACACACACACACACACACACACACACACACGCACACAAACACACATACACACGCCATCTCATTAGAATCAAACAGACAGAGAGTTGGATTTGACCTCAGCAGCTGTATGGAAAATTGGAAGACTTCTGCTCCACAGATAACGCCAACCAACAATGAAATCTGACCAAATTAAATCAACACAGTTGAGAAAACAGAGTTGTGTAAATGAGGCATTTCATTCATCTTTAATTAACTCACCGCTGAGTCAATATGTCATTTTCAGCCTTTATTGCCAATCCACTCCACATCATACAGCTGCAAAATGTACTTTGGTGTATGTTCAACAAAATATCTGATTAAAGTATTTTTAATGCAGGAGCAATGGTTGTCGCTGGGAAAGGATGAGTTAAGCTATTTGTTTAGCTACATTTGATTGCTTTAAACCTATATTTGACTCCGGCATACATTTTTAAAAAACAAAACACACACACACGCACACCACGTTATCTAGCTACTACTCCTGCCACATGATTCAAACCATCAACCACATATGGAGTACTACTCTAGCCTCAGGGGGGCTGCTATCAAGGGGTGAAGTGATGAAACTGTAGAGTCCTTACTACTAAAAGGTGATGAATGCTCTGCCACTAACTAAGCCTCCTCTAGTCATAAAGCTCTGGTGCATCTGTGAGAGCAGATGAATGGGGAGGAGTGTTTGATAAATTGGGTCACACGAACATGGGGTTTCTGGGTAATGTGGTGAAAGCGCTTGAGGAGTTGCGGTTGGAACTGCGCGTGTTGGAAAAGACAAACTGGGCCAGAAGTACTCTGATGACGAGTTCCCCTTCATCAACTAAACCTATACAGCCAAATACAAATGGGTTATCTTTCAAATACTCGTTTCGATGTATCCCATTGGGATCCACTCTGGGAATCACTACTAGGAAAAACCAATCACACAGCGTCTGTTGGAGACAGACAGGTCAATTGGCAAATTAGGTAAGCCCTTCCCTCCTTATAAGGCGCCACTTACCACTTACTCCATGTTCTCTTTCTGGCAAAGAGCACTACTCTTCTGAAGCTCTCCTCAACAAGACTATTTTAATCCTGCCCTGTGATTAGGACCTTTCTCAGTATCTTTTTAAACCACAGATCATAGAAACACACTGTATTCATACATGTTAACACTGGTTTGGTGCTGAAGATAATGAATATGAGGATTAAAAGTGGCTGAATTTATTTTTAACGCTGCAGAACGTAGGACCTCAGCTCTCGTCCTTTGTGTTGAACAACTTTGTAGAATTATCTATTTTTCTTTTTCTACTCACTAAGTCTCTGGTGGTAGCTAGCGTCACAAGCTACTGAGACTAGGCAATCAGGATAGATAACAAACAGAGTAGCAGCAGCGTATATGAAGTGTGGGAAAGAGAGTCTATGTGTGAGTGTGTGTGGCGTCAATATGCTTGTGTGTGTATATGTACAGTGGGGAGAACAAGTATTTGATACACTGCCGATTTTGCAGGTTTTCCCACTTAAAAAGCATGTAGAAGTCTGTAATTTTTATCATAGGTACTCTTCAACTGTGAGTGACGGAATCTAAAACAAAAATCCAGAAAATCACATTGTATGATTTTTAAGTAATTAATTTGCATTTTATTGCATGACATAAGTATTTGATACATCAGAAAAGCAGAACTTAATATTTGGTACAGAAACCTTTGTTTGCAATTACAGAGATCATACGTTTCCTGTAGTTCTTGACCAGGTTTGCACACACTGCAGCAGGGATTTTGGCCCACTCCTCCATACAGACCTTCTCCAGATCCTTCAGGTTTCGGGGCTGTCGCTGGGCAATACAGACTTTCAGCTCCCTCCAAAGATGTTCTATTGGGTTCAGGTCTGGAGACTGGCTAGGCCACTCCAGGTCCTTGAGATGCTTCTTACGGAGCCACTCCTTAGTTGCCCTGGCTGTGTGTTTCGGGTCGTTGTCATGCTGGAAGACCCAGCGACGACCCATCTTCAATGCTCTTACTGAGGGAAGGAGGTTGTTGGCCAAGATCTCACGATACATGGCCCCATCCATCCTCCCCTCAATACGGTGCAGTCGTCCTGTCCCCTTTGCAGAAAATCATCCCCAAAGAATGATGTTTCCACCTCCATGCTTCACGGTTGGGATGGTGTTCTTGGGGTTGTACTCATCCTTCTTCTTCCTCCAAACACGACGAGTAGAGTTTAGACCAAAAAGCTCTATTTTTGTCTCATCAGACCACATGACCTTCTCCCATTCCTCCTCTGGATCATCCAGATGGTCATTGGCAAACTTCAGACGGGCCTGGATAAGCGCTGGCTTGAGCAGGGGGACCTTGCGTGCGCTGCAGGATTTTCATCCATGACGGCGTAGTGTGTTACTAATGGTTTTCTTTGAGACTGTGGTCCCAGCTCTCTTCAGGTCATTGACCAGGTCCTGCCGTGTAGTTCTGGGATGATCCCTCACCTTCCTCATGATCATTGATGCCCCACGAGGTGAGATCTTGCATGGTGCCCCAGACCGAGGGAGATTGACCGTCATCTTGAACTTCTTCCATTTTCTAATAATTGCGCTAACAGTTGTTGCCTTCTCACCAAGCTGCTTGCCTATTGTCCTGTAGCCCATCCCAGCCTTGTGCAGGTCTACAATTTTATCCCTGATGTCCTTACACAGCTCTCTGGTCTTGGCCATTGTGGAGAGGTTGGAGTCTGTTTGATTGAGTGTGTGGACAGGTGTCTTTTATACAGGTAACGAGTTCAAACAGGTGCAGTTAATACAGGTAATGAGTGGAGAACAGGAGGGCTTCTTAAAGAAAAACTAACAGGTCTGTGAGAGCCGGAATTCTTACTGATTGGTAGGTGATCAAATACTTATGTCTTGCAATAAAATGCTAATTAATTATTTAAAAATCATACTGTAGCGGGTTTCTAGCCAGGCTGAGCCTCAAGGTACAAGAACGAGGAGAAACAGAAGTGGGGAACCTTTCTCCAAGGCAGTGACCCAGGACTTTTATTAGTGAAACTTTAACAGAGGCCACGCCCGGGCGCTAGGTAACAATGAAACCAAAACAAAAGCCTAGCTCTTTCGAGAGCCTTACTATACAGTTCTTCCGGGTCCCTTACTGTGACCGGACAGCTAAACTGTTTACCGGTTATAACCAAAAGAAAAGAGAGAGAGCAATTTAAATACAGTCTGGGTCTTACTGTGTGTGTCTTCTTGTCCAGTAGTCATTGAGGTCCAGTCCCTTCTTTCACTTGAGGTTATCCTGGAATCCTCTGCTCTCCTGGTAGCTTTTCCCACCAAACAACCACCCGCTGGGTGTGCTCAAGGCCAGGTTAAAATACCTCTCCTTAAGTGGCTTCAGGTGTGTGTAATTAGGCCTTACCCTACCGGGCCACCACCTCTCCTGGCCAGCAGATGTAGCCAACGAGCCGGAACATACCGGCCATCACAGACCCATCCTCTCACTCCACTACACATACAATGTGATTTTCTGGATTTTTGTTTTAGATTCCGTCTCTCACAGTTGAAGTGTACCTATGATAAAAATTACAGACCTCTACGTGCTTTGTAAGTAGGAAAACCTGCAAAATCGGCAGTGTATCAAATACTTGTTCTCCCCACTGTATGTATGTGTGAGCGTATGATGTGTGTGTGTATATGTGTGTTGGAGTGTCAGTGTAGTATGTGTGTTGGAGTGTCAGTGTAGTATGTGTGAGTGTGTGAGTAGAGTCCAGTGAGTGTGTGGGTAGAGTCCAGTGAGTGTGTGGGTAGAGTCCAGTGAGTGTGTGGGTAGAGTCCAGTGAGTGTGTGTTGGAGTGTCAGTGAGTGTGTGAGTAGAGTCCAGTGAGTGTGTGGGTAGAGTCCAGTGAGTGTGTGGGTAGAGTCCAGTGAGTGTGTGGGTAGAGTCCAGTGAGTGTGTGGGTAGAGTCCAGTGAGTGTGTGGGTAGAGTCCAGTGAGTGTGTGAGTAGAGTCCAGTGAGTGTGTGGGTAGAGTCCAGTGAGTGTGTGGGTAGAGTCCAGTGAGTGTGTGAGTAGAGTCCAGTGAGTGTGTGGGTAGAGTCCAGTGAGTGTGTGGGTAGAGTCCAGTGAGTGTGTGGGTAGAGTCCAGTGAGTGTGTGGGTAGAGTCCAGTGTGAGTGACTATGCATAGATAATAGACAGCGAGTAGCAGCAGTGTAAAAAACAAATGGGCGGGGGGTCAATGTAAATAGTTCGGGTGGCTATTTGATTAATTTTTCAGCAGTCTTATGGCTTGGGGGTAGAAGCTGTTAAGAAGCCTTTTGGTCCTAGACACTCTGGTACTGCTTGCCGTGCGGTAGCAGAGAGAACAGTCTATGACTTGGGTGACTGGAGTCTTTGACAATTTTTTGCGCTTTCCTCTGACATCGCCTGCTATATATGTTCTGAATGGCAGGAAGCCTGGCCCCAGTGATGTCCTGAGTTGTACTCACTACCCTCTGTAGTGCCTTACGGTCAGATGCTGAGCAGTTGCCATCCCAGGCAGTGATGGATCTGGGGACCCATGCCAAATTTTTTCAGTCTCCTGAGGGGGAAAAGGTGTTGTCTTGGTGTGTTTGAACCATGATAGTTTGTTGGTGATGTGGACACCAAGGAACTTGAAACTCTCGACCTGCTCCACTACAGCCCTGTCAATGTTAATGGGGGCGTGTTCGGCCCGCCTTTTCCTGTAGTCCATGATCAGCTACTTTGTCTTGCTCACGTTGAGGGAGAGGTTATCCTGGCACCACATGGCCAGGTCTTTGACCTCCTCTCTATAGGCTGCCTCATTGTTGTCAGTGATCAGGCCTGTCACTGTTGTGTCGTCAGCAAACTTGATGGTGTTGGAGTCAGTGTGGCAGATGTGTTGTTGTCTACCCTTACCACCTGGGGGCGGCCGGTCAGGATGTCCAGGATCCAGTTGCAGAGGGAGGTGTTCAGTTCCAGGGTCCTTAGCTTAGTGATGAGCTTTGAGGGCACTATGGTGTTGAACGCTGAGCTGTAGTCAATGAATAGCATTCTCAGATAGGTGTTCCTTTTGTCCAGGTGGGAAAGGGCAGTGTGGAGTGTGATTGAGATTGCGTCATCTGTGGATCTGTTGGGGCGGTATGCAAATTGGAGTGGGTCTAGGGTTTCTGGGATAATGGTGTTGATGTGAGCCATGACCAGCCTTTCAAAGCACTTCATGGCTCCCGACGTGAGTGCTACGGGGCGGTAATCATTTAGGCAGGTTACCTTGGGCACAGTCATTCATAAAAGAGATGATGCTCGAGTCAAGGCCAGGAACACAGGCCCCGGATTGGTAAGCTTTCAAGCAACTGACGAATCATGGTGTAAGACAAATCAGAGAGGCTAAATCTGATTATTATGTAACCGCTCTCTCTGCCACAACAAATTAATTCAGACACTGGCCTCATTACAGAAAAAATGCATTTAATCACCAGGTTATTTCAGCAGGATATCTCTTTGAAATAACTTATAAGCTTATTCACAATGATATTGGGCTGAATGCTGACAGGGGAAACTTGCTGAATGATCATAGAAATGATAGTCAAAGCTTTTCTTTTAGGGCATTTTCTGAAGAATAAGTCCTGGATGCTTTGCTAGCAACAGACAACAAGAAATCCACAGAAGTCGACCAATTGATTCCCGGTCTGCTTAAGTGTGCAGCGCCAATCATTGTTTGCTCATTAACCCACATTTTTTATTTAACATTGTTATCAGGACATATTCTAAAAGTATGCTCTTGTGCAGCCACTCCATAAGGGCGGATATAGTAGTAATTTGTAAAAGAGACCTATGTCTCAATATGTCTTTCCTGTTCAAATAAAGCTTAAATGAAAATGACTACAAGCTTAAAACAGGCTAGCTAACATGGCAAGGGTGGCTGTACTACTTCTAACCTAAGCGAAACGCTCATGCGGCCTACCTCAGCTAGCACACCGCTAGCTTAGCTCTCTTGCATAGTTCACTTAACGTTCAGTAATTGTTGTGCTCACTTACTTAACCCCACCTACTATGTTCTCCGGTCCAAGAGACAAAAAAAACAGGTCAGCTACAGCATTAAGGCTAGCCTTGCCACCACCTGCCCCGGAGACCCAAGGACCGTGGCAACCCGGTCTCCCCCTCTACGAGCCAAGGCTCCACAGCAGGGAGAGGGCAGTTCACTAGCGCTAGTGCTAACTGAGCGACCAGCAACGCAGCAAGTGCAAACCCACAGTCCAAGTCTCAGGACAGAGGCAGACAGTGGGGGAAGTGGTCCTTTATTGTGGCTGCATCAAGGTCCTGCCCAGTGATTCCCCTCGATGGAAGAAAGAGCGGTCCGTCCCCAGCGGCAGGGAGGGGCAGCCATTCACCACATGCCATGGCCTGAGTCCTTAACAGCCATCTGAGAAAGTTCCGTATGGTTACGCCCGGACATTCAGCATGTGTGTCGAGGCGGCTCTAGCGCTCCTGAGAATCAGGGGACTAAGAGTCTGAGCCTACATAGACGGTTACCTGCTTTGCTCCTCGAACACAAGAGCAAGCAGTGCAAGACATGGCTTCCCTCACTTAGTTAGGGTTCAAGATCAACCAGAAAAATAGCTGTTTGGTGCCCACACAGACAATAGAAAACCTAAGCGTCAAGCTAGATTCTCTTTCTTATCGGGCTACACTATTGGACGGCCGTTTCATGAATGGAGCGTGTCGCTTACCTTCCAGTCTCCAAGCCTTTAGCCCTGTCTTCGGACCTGTCCGTTGTGCGTGATGCTTTTTCACAGCAGCCCTTATGAGCCATGAGATTAAATATCTCTCCTCAAAACCGCTTTACTGGTTGACCGTACATTCACAAAGGTGAGTGAGCGGCACCCACTGTCAGTCCACCATTCATGCCTACCATTTAACCAAGGTAACCTTGTTGCCTAACCCCGCCTTTCCACCCACTTCCATTAATTTCTACCAAAGAAGAGCGTCTCCACTGTGTATGTCCATTACACCCTGTAGGCCCTTGCTCGTCAAAAGCTATCCCATTGGATAGTATTGGCTTATAATAGCAAGGGTTTACCTGAGGGCTTTATTCCACTAGAGGTATGGCTACATCTTGGGCACTGTTCAAAGGCATCTCTTTACAAGAGATTTGCGATGCGGCATGTTGGGTCTCCCCTCATACATTTATGAGGTTTTATCTTTGGCGCATACTGTCCTCATTGTTGGAGACTCTGACGGACGAAAGACTACTGTTGGGACTAACCTGGCTTCGGAGAGCATGTCTGCGAGATGGGAGTTGGCCAGACCCTAATGTGATAAATCGAAACAAGTACTTGAAAGAGAACTTCTCTTGTAATATGTGTGAGATGTATCACAGCATGTCCCTGCTCGCAAGAGCGCAAGGAAGAGAGGCATGCTTGAGAATGACCAGAGGGCGGGCAAGTGGCGCCTTCTAAGGAGGAAGGGGCTCACCTCATTCGCCACTCAACCTGTCTGTCGCCGACAGACACTGTGTGATTGGTTCTTCCTAGTAGTGATTCCCAGTGTGAATCCCAATATGATACATCGCACTCATATTATCAGAGAACTGGGGTTATGACAGTCACCCTAAGTGTCACCTCAGTTCTCTCTCTCTCTCTCTCACACACACACACACGCAAACACACGCAAACACACACACACACACACACAACCTGTGGGCCGTGTTGTATTACTCTTACTTGATGTCTACAGTACTCCTCTCTCACTCTCTCTCTCTCTCCTTCCATTTGTCTTGGTGAGTGAGTCTGTTACCTTGGCACTGATAAGGCAAACTAGATTTGTGGATGAATAGAGCTCTGCAACCACAGTGAGGAGTGAAGTCCCTATTGAAGTGGATAAAGAGAAAAGAGGCATCTCTCTTAAGACTCATCTATTTCTCTCTCTCTCTCTCCCTCTGCCCTGCTGGAAAAAACAGCATAGACTAGCAAATATTGCCGTAAAGAGTGTGATTTGCGACACAACGATAGAGTACGATAGAGCATAATATGAAACGATAGACGTTTTTCTATCGTCACACGATATATATTGTCATATCGCCCAGCCCTAGTGACCAGCCTTCGCTGTGTTTTCGCTGGTGACCAACCTTCGCTGTGTTTTCGCTGGTGACCAACCTTTGTTGTGTTTTCGCTGATGACCAGCCTTCATTGTGTTTTCTCTGGTGACCAACCTTCGTTGTGTTTTCGCTGGTGACCAACCTTCCTTGTGTTTTCTCTGGTGACCAACCTTCCTTGTGTTTTCGCTGGTGACCAACCTTCGTTGTGTTTTCGATGGTGACCAGCCTTTGTGACCAGCCAGCTAAATCTAGGGAATGGCAAAGTGGGGTGTGTAGAAATACACCTACCAGTTGAAGCTCATTTTGTGTCTAACATGCTATTTGGAGAACACCAAAACTAACACAAATTTTCCCCAGACATTATTACCGCAATATTAGGTTTATATTATGTTTAATGGTCTGTGGACAAGGTTGGGTAGGTTACTTTCTAAATGTGATCCGTTACAGTTACAAGTTACCTGTCCAAAATTGTGATCAGTAACGTAACTTTTTTATTTCCCAAAATCAATAAATAATCGGATTACATTCAGTTACTTTTAGATGACTTTCCCCTTAAGAGTCATTAGAAGAAGACTAACATGGATGTTACTGATTGAACAACATCTATTACAGGATAAATCAATGTTAAAGTTTACATAGCTGGTCATATATGGATGTTACATGTTACTTTATGGGTTGGTTATGTAGGCTTCTTCTAACCCATCACTTTCTACTACATATAATAATAGGATTCTATTATATCTTTACATTAAAAACCAAATTCGATCAGAATTCCAGTCATTCCAATGAATGTTATACCCCTTGATCTTCAAGAACAGGACTTGGAAATATGGAAGTAAAGATTAGCCAATTTTATTTACTTGAGCATGACCCTAAAACTAAGGACTTATTATCCAGCCCTACTCTGTTGTTTATGATGTTGTTGTCATGGAGGACTGATTGGGCTCATTGATTCGAGTTGAAAAATAAATGCTGTGGTCATGGAATGACATGCTTTGCCAAGAGTGTGCAAAGCTGTCAAGGCAAAGGGTGGCTACTATGAAGAATCTCAAATCTATTTTGATTTGTTTAACACTTTTTTGGTTACTACATGATTCCATATGTGTTATTTCATAGGTTTGATGTCTTCACTATTATTCTACAATGTAGAAAATAGTAAAAATAAAGAAAAACCCTTGAATGAGTAGATTTGTCCAACCTTTTGACTGGTTCTGTATATATAATGTATAAATCCAAAAATGGATGTAGCAACTACAGATTGCCCCTTTAAGTCTATCAAAAGTGTGAATGTTTGAGCATGGATTATTTGTTTTCATCAGCATGAATTAGCCCAACTTTTATTCCATAGGTTTGGATCCACACTATGCAGCTGTTGCAAGAGCGCATTTTTCCACTGACACCACTGGTTTAAAAAACAATGATTGCTAGGCAGCTTAAACATCTTGAATTCAACCATTATAGGGTTCAAATACATATTTAGATTTGTGAGCAGCCATCCACAACAACCACAATCTGTAAGGCGCAAATCGCTAAATGAGAGAGGAGCAGTGTGATTCACATCAATGCGCTATGTGGATATCAATAATACGTGATATCCGTATCGCCCCTGACTACACCACTGCTGTCATCCTTATCTCCAAGGGCTTATTCAAGTTGAATCATCTTTGGATGCCGACAGCAGTCGCACCATTGGAAGACATAGCTTGGACTGTAGCCTACAAAAGCCTATTCCTGCTCTTTTAGCGCGATCCATCAAACACATTTTGGTGTGTCGTCATAGTGTCTCTGACTTGTGGTCAGACTCGCTCAAGTGGAACGAACTTAAATTTGCGCCTTTTTTCAACGCTGATTTGAATGTCATTTAGAAAACAGAGACATTTCAAAGATCCTTTCTGAATTCAAAAGTAATCCTCGAAGTAATCATCTAGTTTTTCAAAAGTATCTGTAATCTGATTACAATATGTTTTGCTGGTAACGTAATGGATTACAGTTACATGTAATCCGTTACTCCCCAACCCTGTCTGTGGAATGGCGTGTACAATGTACTGTACTACTCAACCTCATCATACATAGGCCACATTGACTAAATTAGCCTACTCGTGGAACAGTGCATGCAGTGCAACATGAAATTGATGCATAATACATGCTATCAAGGCCGATTTCAATGTAAAAGTAACCAGAGCATAAAACAGCTGACTGCGAATGTAAACTACGCCAGATTAACCCTACACGTGCAATGAAATAAAAGGCATACATCAAAGTAACTATTTAGGCCTACAATTGACAAGGACACATAAAGACTAACAAACTTAACCAAGGAAAAAACAGATATACACATTAAGGCTGCAACCGCGATCCAGCACCGCTGAATGGACAGCGCCTCCGTACAGGTAGGGATAGTGGAGCTCCGTGGGGTGTGGCTGAATGGACAGCGTCTCTGCCTAGTAGCCAGCTAGAATTAGGCGATTCAGTTTATGGACATTTAGACATTTTCTGCCCCCAGTTGAGTAGCTTACAATGCTTATATGAAAATCATAACTGGCTCGCAGATCTTTAGAAATGGTAGGATCAATTGTAAATTGTCACTCATATGAAAAGGTTCTCTGCTATAGGCTATATGCAGTCACCCTTGTGGAACTTCGCATGCAGTTGGCTACTAGGTTACAATATTAATATTCTCGGAGGAGTCTTGTTGATATGGGAGGTGGCTACTATCTGGGTGCTCATTATATACAAACATAACTGCCCTACCGCTCTATAGGTAAATACCATAGCAATATTTAATGACTTTTTGCCAGGAAGATTGATCTGTTAGAATATCAAATGTTTTATCAGGAAGATGGACAAGCAAGTCTGGTAGAGTGAGAGGTGGAAATGCATTATACCAGAGGCAGGTAGGCTACAGGTAGGGATGCAGGCAGAGGATGATAATGAAGTAGGCCTACAGCAAGAAGTTTAAAAAGTTAGCCCAACTAGATAATCATTAATTATTTGCATTATCTCAACTATCATTCTGTCACTTCATGACAATGTACATTTGTTATAGCCTACAATTGTTATTGTCTTTGAAGCCAAAAACAAGACATGTGTTTTGGGGAAATTATCTAAATAGCATGTTGTTCTGTTGTTTATTTTCATTCCAATAGGCCTAAATGAAATCTAAATTTGCCTACTGGGTGAATAAAAAATAGCTTACAGATATCACAACCAATATTTTAATAGCAATAAAACAGCTTTTGGTTTTGAATGGTCACCGAAAAGGAGGGCTCCCCACCTCTCAATTCCCAATTAAATTAACCCCTGACAATCAGATTACAGCAAGGCTTACAAGGCCAAGTTCAAATGCCAACATCAAATTCAAAGCAATTGGCGCACTGCCTTAACAGCTGACTGGCAAAGCAAATGGCACTGTCTTTGCCTTCTGCTTTCTAAAAGTGACAGCAATACGGTAAACAGTCATTGCATTTTAAACACAACGAAGGCTTGTCACCAGCTAAAACAAAACGAAGGCTGGTCACCAGCTAAAACACAACGAAGGCTGGTCACCAGCTAAAACAAAACGAAGGCTGGTCACCAGCTAAAACAAAATGAAGGCTGGTCACCAGCGAAAACACAACGAACGCGGGTCACCAGCTAAAACACAACGAAGGCTTGTCACCAGCTAAAACAAAACGAAGGCTGGTCACCAGCTAAAACACAATGAAGGCTGGTCACCAGATAAAACAAAACGAAGGCTGGTCACCAGCTAAAACACAACGAAGGCTGGTCACCAGCTAAAACAAAACGAAGGCTGGTCACCAGCTAAAACAAAACGAAGGCTGGTCACCAGCTAAACCACAACGAAGGCTGGTCACCAGCTAAAACAAAACGAAGGCTGGTCACCAGCTAAAACACAACAAAGGCTGGTCACCAGTTAAAACACAACGAAGGCTGGTCACCAGCGAAAACAAAACGAAGGCTGGTCACCAGCTAAAACACAACGAAGGCTGGTCACCAGTTAAAACACAACGAAGGCTGGTCACCAGCTAAAACACAATAAAGGCTGGTCACCAGCTAAAACAAAACGAAGGCTGGTCACCAGCTAAAACACAATGGCTGGTCTGCCAGCATAACCAGTTAGACCATGCTGGTCAGACCAGCTTGACCAGCATGGACCAATTTATGAGGGTCTATGGTGTATTTTTCAGCAGGGCCTCCCTCTACATCTTCAGATTTATATGCGATTCCACAGCCTCATACTTCAATAGATGGATGACTATTGCATATGGTGCCAACTGGCCCTACATGAGTTGAGCTGAAGGTCACAGTGATTCATTTCCAGTATAGACTGGTCGGGCGGCTCATATCAATGCAAAGACTAGGCAGATTTTTACTTCTATTGACTATTGGATTGAAAAACATCAAACACACTAGTGAGGTGGTTTATGGGTTATATGAGCCTTAAATTCACAGACGGAGGCTATAGCACAGACGGACAGTGATACTACACCAACTATAGTTGATTGTACAGTACAGTATAAAAACTCAGATTGTGTTGGAACCAGGAGGCATATGGCAGGACGCCCCACACCTCCCGGCCAATTGAGTCTTAATGATTAATTGGTTTGGCATGCTATATCTCCCCAGTGATGGTGAGTGTCAGTGATGCATTGAAGATGCCATGCAGTCCCTTGGAAGGGGAGCAGGTCGAGTGATGGCTGTTCTGGCTGTTCTGGCTCAGTGTACAGGCCAGACGCTGTGGTCTGGCTCTGTCACACACCCACCGACAAACTCCACTCTCTCTCTCACTCATCACCAGATGTTTCAGGTCAAGTCAGTCACCAGGGTCATGTGATGACGCCTATTATTCTGTCTACACAATGAAATAATGAATGACTGTGACTTTTCTACACCATTTGTTTCAAATGCCACAAATCAAAGAATTGATCAGCGGACCTCATTATTCAAACTGTCACCAGAGAAGGCATAGGATATATCCTCCAAATAATCCAGATAGCAAATCTCAAGATGTTTTCACCAAACAAGTTTTAATATATTCCATCATGTCACTCTGTTACTTCTTTTGTCCAGTGATTCCCATCAAACTTTTATTAGAGGGTGGATGATATATCGCCAACCAACCACCTGCCTGAAACAAACTCCCACAATACACTTCATCTGAACAAACTCCTGCATTGTCCCTAATCTAAGATGGCTGCCTCCAATTCACCCATAACCTGCACCTGTCCTCTTGACTAACATCTTATTTCATGGTGACAAGCAAAATCGGGAGGGGGATACATGCACAACGAAAGTTCAGTCTTAATTGGGCTAGCTCACTTATAAAAGATTTAGGCTACTGCAGGGACAATTTTCTTCCACACAGCCCTACATTTTCGGATCTATGTTTGCACTGCTCTTGAAGATGTAATACCTCAGGGCCTAAAAGGAGGAGTCCTGTGGGACTTCAATTTGAGGTAATGCTTGTAAGAGAAAACAACAGATTTAAGAAAGCTTTCAGTGGGACAAAGGCAGAATAACATCACTTGGGGAATGTGGAGTGTTATAAAAACAAGCAAGCATTGGGAGAAGGCATAGCAGAGGAAGAACCGGCAGTATAGGCTACGTTGTTCTTTCTCGTATCATCAGATTTCGGGGAAACAACATGTAATGTGAAAAGAGAACATCCTATTTCAGCCTTCATTTTACAGTATTTGCAGAATGGGGAAAAGGCATTAGAGTCTTAATCCGTTAATAGGCCTCCAATACTCCCTCCACGGTTCTGCTGCCTGGCTGTCAGGAGTTGAATTAAGAGTCTATATTCCACTGAGAGAAGAACAAAGGCCTGCTTGCTGCAGAAGTTAATGCTCTTCAATGTTTTTGTGCCGTATACCATCTAAGCCTCACAACCCACCAGAAGACTGCAAGGAACTGTCATGGGACTGCCGCATTCAACGGAAGAGAACAGAAAGTGTGTCTGTGGGTGTGTGTGTGTGTGTGTGTGTGTGTTCACACACTGCTTCAGCTTTTTTAAGGAGATTAGGTAGTTTGGCAGATTAGAGAGTAAAAGGAAGGCACCCCTCACCTCCGCCACTCGGCCCCATGCTGTGTTGCTCCACTGACACTGGTCTTTGTGGATAAACAGTGGCGCCACAAACAGGGTCCGAGGCCTCAGAACCAATCAGTCACTATGTTGTTCACATTATTAGCTGCTATTATCTTCTGGGTTCAATCTGTGCCACTAGTCTGGAGCAGTCTGATACCAGCCAGCCGCTCAAGTCATCCCTTGTCTTTAAGTCATTGCTTGTTGAACATTGGTTGACCCACTCCTTCATTTGACCCGGTTCCTCCAGACACCACAGAGCACCATCCTGTACATATGGTTCAATTCTTCGGTCGCATCCATGTAGGAACTGATTCTAGATAATCCAATTAACAATTACAGTGCCTTCAGAAAGTATTCATAACCCTTGACTTATTCCGCATTTTGCTGTGTTAGAGCATGAATTAGGCCGTCATTGTAAATAAAAATGTGTTCTTAACTGACTTTTTTTTTTGTTCTTTTTTTAATTTAACTTTTATTAGAACAAATTCTTATTTACAATGACGGCCTAAACCGGCAAAACTCGGACGACGCTGGACCAATTGTCCGCCGCCCTGTGGGACTCCCAATCACGGCCGGTTGTGGATTCTAACCAGATTGTCTGTAGTGGCGCTGAGATGCAGTGTCTTAAACCACTGCACCACTTGGAAGTTAAATAAAGGTTGAAATAAAATTAAAATTCAAAATGGATTACATTTATTTTTTCTCTCACCCATCTACACACCACATCCCATAATGACAAAGTGAAACATGTTTTTGGAAATGTTTGCTAATTGATTGATAATTAAATACAGAAATATCTCATTTACATAAGTATTCACACCCCTAAATCAATACTTTGTAGAATCACCTTTGGCAGCGATTTCAGCAGTGAGTCTTTCTGGGTAATTCTCTGAGAGCTTTCCACACCTGGATTGTACAATATTTGCCCATTATTATTTTCAAAATTCTTCAAACTCTGTCATATTGGTTGTTGATCATTGCTAGACAAAATGTTCTGGTCTTGCCATAGATTGTCAAGTAGATTTAAGTCAAAACTGTAATTCGGCCACTCAGGAACATTCACTGTCTTCTTGGTAAGCAACTCCAGTGTATATTTGGCATTGTGTTTAAGGTTATTGTCCTGCTGAAAGGTGAATTCCTCTCCCAGTGTCTGGTGGAAAGCAGACTGAACCAGGTTTTCCTCTAGGATTTTGGCTGTGCTTAGCTCCATTCCACTTCTTTTATATCCTGAAAAACTCCCCAGTTCATAACAATGACAAGCATACCCATAACATGACGCAGCCACAACTATGCTTGAAAATATGAAGAGTGGCACTCAGTGTATTGGATTTGCCCCAAACATAACAAAAAGTTCATTGCTTTGCAGCAGTTTTTGCATTATTACTTTAGTGCCTTGTTTAAAACAAGATGCATTTTTTGGGATATTTTTATTCTGTACAGGCTTCCTTCTGTATACTGAGCTCATTGTTCATTTACTGCCCAGTGCCAGCCAGACGGACGGGTTGATTGGTTGTTGTTTTTTTCCTCAAGAAAATGTCTGGTTGAGTCTGGTTCCTCTCAATGGCTCCTCCAATGCATATAAATGGGATATTAACTAGGAAATCATTAAAATGCCTGGTCAAAGGAATGAGGAAATTCAGGTTAATTCTATTTGAACATAATCTAAATACAACATCTCGACTCCACACAATACACACAGTAGTCTATACAACTCCACACAGCCCACCGCCTCTCTAGGACAAGACATAAACTGCTAGACCGTAAATTGAGTGGTGCGATTTGACACAGTGACGCAGTCGACACCCCCACGCGCGCATCAAAGCTCCTCCAGCCTCAGCCACCTTTAATTTTCACCGTAATGAACCATGAACTTGAACCATGATTAGCAGACCCCATTTATAGTCTCTGATTTCGGTATCTCACATAGTCTACCGCCCGGCACCACTGAGCGCCTCGGTACCATCCACAAGTAGCCTACCGCACGCAGAATCCCAATTCAGGCGGATGCATTCTAAGACCGGTATAAGCTGGTGTGCATATTGTCCGAGATCCAAATCTTGAACTGCAACAAGGGTAACGTATCTATCATTAAGTTCAACACAAGCCATCTGTCAGATGCCTTTTCATTTCGGTTTTCTATAGCCTATGCGCATATCCAACGGGAAAACGTTCCCGGTGAGGCGTTTGGGGATCTTGATGATCTGTCCATGAAGGGGGATTTTAATTCCAACAGCGGACCTTGGACAGTGCTTGTGTATGTGGTCCCCCTGAAATTGAAACCTACCCTGAATGATCCCCCATCATACTGCAACAGAATATGAGTCAGACAACTTTCAAACGAAACATAATGATAGACGAATTGGGAAATGTGGCTGTGCGCAATTTTACTCCGGCCAACTGGCACCAGTTTAGAGAGAATCCAGGCCTAGGTTACAGTAATAAAACATTCGATTCCCAAAATAAATTACGATAAAGCTTAATCTCTGAAAGTGAATTAGGCTGTCATTCGATCACCAAAATAGACAGTTCTACAAACCATAATGAGAAATCAAGGATAAAAAAAACGGGTTGGCGAGCTCTTTTGCATAAAATAACATATACCTAACTTGATGGTAACATGTCATTCAAAACATCTTTACTACAGATCTGACACTTACCCTTTCATATGTCGGCTATTCTGGAATGCTCAATTTAGCCGTTTTAATCCAAATCAGGTTCCCGTTAATTTTCGCGCTCTGTTTTCACCACAGAGAAAAAAAAAACACTCGTTAATTCCATTTGCCAGCCACGCACCGTATAAAATCACATTGGGTCACCTCTCAATTTTCGACAATTTTACAATTTCGGCGCTTCACGGACCATATCTTCTGTTCTTTTTTTTCTTTTTTTTACTGCCGTTGAAGTTGCCTAGTTACCCCTGTTTCTCATTCAAGGTGTCTCAAACGTGGTGTAAAACAGCCAATCATATAGAAGCAGCTCCGGATTAACTATTGCTGGGCTCCACTATTCTAGTTTCAAGCGAAAATGAGGGGAGTGGGCGGGGAAAGGGGGCCCCGTGACAGAAATAAATGTAAATGCACAGAGAATAATGTAGAAAAGGGGGATCCGTTAGAGCAGAATATGTGGAGTGGAGGGAGGAGGGGAGGGGAGGGGATTAAAAATTTCACCAAAATAAAAGGGGGGAGGGGAAACTAGTTGCCCATGGATGTGTACTTCGCACAAGAGTGCACCCAGCAGGCAGATCCGCTACAACATCTAAAGTAAATTATTCCAGCCTGTTATTATGATGTAGACTGCAGCCAGGCAGGGCAGGTATCTTCCTCACCTCACCTCGCTAAATACGAGGAGGAGGTAAATGCTCTTATGCTCTTTTGCGAGTCAAAAATCTGGCTCATATTTGGAAATCCCAAAGACCAATCCATCAGAGTAATTGATCAGGCTCCTTAACCAGACATCCATGAAGACCACCCTTCCAGCCCCATTGAGTCTCCATATTGATTTCAATTTCTCCCTTCAGCGGTGGGGGTGAAAGGTGTAGGGGAAGCCAGTCGGCTTCAATCACTGTTACACGGCACGTGGGGCCACAATGACCTCCCACCTCTACCGCCTGTTGGTGTGGGGGGTGGGGGGTAGGGGGGGGGGGGGGGCTCAGAGGAAAGGGTGCATGCAGGTCAAGACAAGTCAAGCCCCCCCCCCCAACTGGGTTTGTCAGATTTGATTAAATATAACAGAAGAGTTGAACTGGAATGACATTCAGTCTCACGGGATGGGTTGCCAAAAATAACTAACTGAAAGCCACACCACCATTAAGTCACACATATGACTGCATTGAGGCATATGTCACTGTGCTACGGCTGTATGCAACATGCCACTGCCCACTTCATTTATTAATTTAGCAATCAAGACAGCTCACAATCCAGTACCTTCACCACAGTCATCATACCTATATTTTAGCTTTAATTAGCTTTTAAAATGCTAACTTTTCTCTCAGCCTCATGGCAAAATGTGTAGAATAGCATGACATTAGCTTTAAAACAGAAACATTTTCTCTCTGCCCAATAACAAAATGTGTACAATTATTGGGGTGGTTGTGTGAGTCCGTCTCTACCATCTCTCACAGTCTCAAGTCAGAATTAGACGTTCATCCATGTTTCTAAAACGTCAAATTTCGCAGTGTTTAAGGTTCAGTTCAGACTATTTTTAAGGTTAGGGTTAAGTTTAAGGTTAACCATTAACTCTGAATGTTTAATGTAGGGGTTAAAGTTTCGGATAGGCTTAAAACAAACATATTGCTGGATTCGAACATTCAACCTTTGGAATCAGAGGCAGATGCTTACAAAAATCAGAGGCAGATGCCCATCCGCCATCCCTGTCCACAACGCCCTAGCAAAAACAGTGCTCACTGTTGCCCCTAGTGGCCGGTTTCCACTTCATCTCCCGACGTCCTAAGACATGAATGGACGTCGAATACTGGCTTGTATCAGTGGTAACCTGTCTGATCTGTCTCTCTCTCACACACACACACACACACACACACACACACACACACACACACACACACACACACACACACACACACACACACACACACACACACACACACACACACACACACAGACAGACAGACAGACAGACAGACAGACAGACAGACAGACAGACAGACAGACAGACAGACAGACAGACAGACAGACAGACAGACAGACAGACAGACAGACAGACAGACAGACAGACAGACACACACACACACACACACACACACACACACACACAGACAGACACACACACACACACACACACACACACACACACACACACACACACACACACACACACACACATACACAGCGGTTGATTGACATGTCGCTCTTTGCTTACCCACACAGTAATCCCAGTGCTTATCACAGATGGACTCTGCCTTTCCCTTTTTGTCTAGTGTTGCCAGCAGCAATCTTCATGTTTCATACACACATATGCACTTTGTTTATCAAGAGCTAAACATACACACACACACACACACACACACACACACACACACACACACACACACACACACACACACACACACACACACACACACACACACACACACCACTTTGTTTATCATTCAGAAGCTGCTGTGTTGCTTCCTAATCCTCTCTAACCCCTCCTCCCACCTCCCTCTCTCCTCCCTCGTCCGTAAACTCCAGCATCGCCCATCCTACTGTATGTCCTTTAGATACTACTGATCCATTCTGCCGTTAACAACAAAACAGGTCTGTGTCATCACTGGGATCAGGCAGCTGGGTCCTGTCAGGCGACAACTAATCCCTAGTTTCCAATACACAGACAAAGGAATGACCACCTGGCAAATCAAATGTGAAGAGAGGCGGGAGGTCACATGACTTACATACGGCCCACATTGTTACCGCTTCACCCTAACATGTTCACTCCATCCCATCCATGAAGGCCATATATACTGTGTTATGTTTGTTCTCAGTAAAAGGTCGTGCCTGTGCCTTATTATGAGCTAAACGTTTAGAGGGAAAATTAAAGGGGTTCTTCTTCTTATCTGGTTCCCACATCTGCACATCCATCGGCTTTGATTTCCATGTAGATGGGACTCCATTGATAGTGGGGGGGAGGCAGAATGAGGCAGGGCAATGAGATATTGATACCTCACAGATTAGACGGAGATGTGAACAAAGACAGAGAGAGACGTCATCTAGCTGCGGTTGTTAATCTCCAGGATTAGCAAGAACCCAATATTCCCGTCATCACCGTCATAATACTGCCTGTGGCCATTGATCAGTAATCTCTTTCCTGAGAATATTGCTACTGTTAACCCCCACTCCCGAAAGCCCAATAGGATGAGATCAATAAATATTTCCTGGTTACACAACGACATGATTAGCAGCGTCTTTGGGAACGTTACACAACACGCTCCAACACACATAGAAATGTTATTAGACATGAATACACATTGCTGATTTTCTCTTATGCTCTCTCACACAAATTCAAAAGATGCTATGTTTTTTTTCACAACAGCCCTTTCTGTGACTTTAAGGCCTCACCCCTCGATGATTCAAACGTGCTCATGACACAGTCCAAGTGGAAGATGGAGGGTAGTCTCTCTTAGAGCGGTCTCTGTGGATCAGGAGATGAGGGGGGTGGGGTTTTTTTTAAGTTGTGTGTTCTACACGTTGAACTCTATGATAATGGACTATTTTAATCAAGTCCCCAAAAAATAATCTCATTGTATCCGCTAGTTGTTGATGGAGAACAGTGAGCGTCATTAGTGTTCAAATTAGCACCGTTAGCGCTGACGTTGATAAACGACGTATGACCTTTGACCCTTTGGCTCTCAGTGACAAAGTTGCTCCCACACTGCTTGCCTAACCCTTAATCCCATTCATTAGCATTCAGAAGTTAGCATTACTAGCTAATACATAATGAAAACTCCCACAGGCATCGCTAAACTAAGACTTGAGGCTGTATTGAGGAGAAGACCACACACAGAGCCACCAGGGAGTGTAGCATTGAGTGAATGGTCTCTCTGGTTATATAGAGTACAGGGGTGACGCCAGCCTTGGCCACTTAGCTACTCACACAGAGCACATAGAGATTAACTGGCTACCATGTCAACGTGCTGCACCTCATTCATGTTCAATTTGTCAAAGGGACCTTTTATTTGAGTAGGTGTAATGGGTGTCTGAAACCTCCGACACGCACACATAAACACAGTTGCACAAACACACATTTGAGCACACACACACCTTTTACACACATTCATATGCATGCACATGCAATCGCACGCACGCACGCACGCTCGCACACACGCACACACACACACACATACACAAACAGAGCCTTTCTCTCCCCAGAGAGAGCATCTTTGTTATGTAGGACACTTCTGTCAGAAAAAAGGTCACTATGGGATTTAGTATGCAGATAAAAGTTTAAAAGTGTCATCCCCAACTTTGTAACCCGTCAGAGAGAGTAACAGTGAAAATAGTTTGCGTGCGATGCGGCAGGCAGAGAGACAGTTGTTAGTTTGCGTGCGATGCGGCAGGCAGAGAGACAGTTGTTAGTTTGCGTGCGATGCGGCAGGCAGAGAGACAGTTGTTAGTTTGCGTGCGATGCGGCAGGCAGAGAGACAGTTGTTAGTTTGCGTGCGATGCGGCAGGCAGAGAGACAGTTGTTAGTTTACGTGCGATGCGGCAGGCAGAGAGACAGTTGTTAGTTTGCGTGCGATGCGGCAGGCAGAGAGACAGTTGTTAGTTTGCGTGCGATGCGGCAGGCAGAGACGCTGACAAGTCAAGGACAAACACCACTTAATTACTCCATAAATTTGGGAAGTGATTAATTTGAAATTCAAGTAATTTAATTAAAATATGCAAATTGACAGCCGTCATTATAACCATAGAATAAACCTGCCAGGGGAAAGAAGCAGAACTTCTGATGAGAGTTCACTCACAATACACACATGAAACGTTACGATGGTCCCATGAGGGTGATTGGGACAAGCTTGGCCAGAATATACACACCATCCACTTCAACTCTAGTGGATGGAACTGATTTGGAGAACATATTGAGGCCAAGTAGTGAAGTTTCAAACCGGCTCTTTTAAAGAAGAGGAAGAGTTGAAAGCCATTACAGAAGTAATTGGATTTCATTTCAACCATGTGAAGCAAAAAGGCTTGTCACAACCCCAGAAAAGATGGAACCAAAATGCAATCAGAGTGTTTTTCTGCATTATACACAGAGTACAAAACATCAGAAACATGCTCTTTCCATGACATAGATTGACATTCAAAAGTTGAATGAAAACACACCTACACATTGACACACAGAAACAGTACATACTCGATAGAATTCATATCATAGGCCTAATAGCACTGCAGAGTTATTTTTTACATGCACACAGTATAGCTGGGTCACCCCGACCTAGGGGTCCACGGCCCTGCTGCGCCCCAACCCAACACACCCCACTCAGCTGTAGGATCAAAGTGAAACATTCATTACTGATTGCAGGTGTGCTATGCCAAGGCCAGAGTGACAACAGTACAGCAGACCCCCAGGGCCAGGACTGAGCAGCCCAGTAGCTAGGGATAGACACTCTTTTTGTTGTACTGCATCCAGCCAGACCTTATTAAAGTTGCACAGTATACCCTTAATCTTAAAACAAATCTAGTGTAACTGTACATAACTTGACATTTATTCCATGCATTGTGGAAATAATGGTAACGCATTTACTAGAAGGTATAAATGCTAGGTTACACAGCTTCTTCCAGTATCAACATTTCCAAGCAAATAAAAACAGGAAGAAGGGAGAATCTGTAGACATGCTGAGATAAAAGACACACTCTGCCAGAATTCAGTCAGCCTTCACAAGACCACACACCATGTGCAAATACGTCCCCTTCAGTGCTTCAAACTTCCAGAGTTTGAGTGCATGACTGAGTGCATGATATTCACTTCCACTGGCGTATAGTACGTTCTATGGATGGTTGTAAACTGCAGTAATTTATGTCTGAGATTATATGAACATGACTGGGCATTCTTAACATATCTGTATCCATTCATCATCATCAATAGCGTCTCCCAGGTCTTGCTCACATTTATGTTTGACGTATTTTGTGTCATTGGGAAAAGCCTCTATCAACCCTTGATACAGTTTGTCAGACTGCCTTAAAATAGCATCTGGCTAGTCCAGTGTTTGCTGGACAGAGAGAATAAAGTGTTGTAAATGCAAGAATTCCCCTCACCTCTCCGTCACAGACTGGTCTTCCCTGGCTGCCTGACCCTGCTGTGACCCCTGTCACCATCTGATCATCGTAAAATGAGACATGATAAATAATTACCTTATATTATGCAAGAATAGAATCAATGGTTCAATAATTGAAATTACCATTATTCCCAGATCCCAGACTGTAGCTTTAAACTCAAGCTGCTGTCCTGTAGCTACTGTAGGTGTACCCATCAATTCAAGATCATTCACTGAATATACTGCAAAAAGCACCTGAGCTCCGTAGACTGGTCTTCCCTGGCTGTCTGACCCTGCTGGAACATGTATGTGACCGCGCCGCTACGAAAACGTGATGAAGATAGTGATGTGTACTGAGTGCACTGCGGGTCCCAACAGAGATCATTGATGAAGATAGTGATGTGTACTGAGTGCACTGCGGGTCCCAACAGAGATCATTGATGAGGATAGTGTTGTGTACTGAGTGCAGTGCGGGTCCCGACAGAGATCATTGCGGCGTGGTCAGCATTTTTCATGCTGCCGGCCGGAGTGGGAGGTCGGACAGACGAGTTTGGAATTGAAATATTTGTGTTATTTTTGAAAACGGTCCTCTTTCTGCTTTGTATGCCTACCTATTGTATTGAAAGCATATATGTTTCACGTTATTCACATCCTTCGCTGCTTCGACTTCAGTAGCCTACCTCTAGTTGGGCGTGAGAGTTGTACGCCTAGTATGTGTGGTCTCCTTGAAATAGAGTCGGCTGCCTACATGGGCGGAGAATCACGTGGCATTTAACTGGAATATGAAATTAACTTAAATATGATTAGACTGTAGTTTACTACAGGGTCTGTAAGTACATATTGATACAGAAGTGGGAGGGATTGAAAAGAAACATTATTCCTCCTAAAAGTTAGGCTGTATCCTGTAAGACTGCAAAACGTAGCAAGTGTTGCTGTCATCATTCTCGCTACCTCCAGTTCAGTGGCCATACATGTGAGATCAGGTGTGTGTGGTCTCAATTAAATAGAGTAGGCTATAGCCTACGTATAGGCTATAGTTTAATACAATGCCTAGAAATAGGCCTAAAGAGGCCTGCGTCTGAAAATCTTCCCACTTCTAAAAGGTAGGCTACCTGACCATGGTCCTAAAGCACACAGCTGCCACGTTTGGTATCACATTCCAATGATAACACTGGGGAGGACAAAGATGCAATTTCAGAATGTGGTTGGGGGGGGGGGTGTCCACACCGTCCCCAGTGAAAGTTCTGCCCCTGAATCTGTAGCTACTTTGCCTTGCCAGCACAAGTTAAACTGGCCTAGTTTCTATTACAGCATATTGAATGCCTGTCATTCATATTCCATTCACCCAGCTCAATGTAACATCGATAGGTTTAGTACATGATACTCCGCCCACAAAAAAAATTAGTAGTCAAGGTAACAGGCAGTGACACATTCAAGGCCGCCTTGCACACTGTTACTTGCATCTAGCTGATCTAGGGTGTAATCATTAGTCCAACAGTTGCAAACGAGAGTTTCTATTGGACAAACTCAGGTATGTTTCATTCCATTTGCTTCCGTTTAAAAAACATTTGTTAACAGAATCGGCAGAATGAATACACCACCGATTCATTGCAGCCATATACAGTGCATTCGGAAAGTATTCAGACCCCTTAACTTTTTCCACATTTTGTTGCATTACAGCCTTATTCTAAAATGGATTAACTTGTTTTTCCCCTCATCAATCTACACACAATACCACATAATGTTGTATAAAAAACAACAGACACATCTCATTTACATAAGTATTCAGACTCTTTACTCTGTACTTTGTTGAAGTATCTTTGGCAGCGATTACAGCCTAGAGTCTACGTGGGTATGACAGTACAAGCTTGGCACACCTGTATTTGTGGAGTTTCCTCTCAAGCTCTGTCAGGTTGGATGGGAAGTGTCGCTGCACAGCTATTTTCAGGTCTCTCCAGCGATGTTCGATCGGGTTCAAGTCCGGGCTCTGCTTTTTAAGTAAATGCATGCAGTGCACTTGTGCAATATGTTAGGACATAAAGAACATTCCGTTCTTCATTTCACCTGTCACATTATTATGAAGCTTATGGTAGTCCCCAGTCACGTGTCACGTGGTGTTTGTTTACAAATACACAACAACGAGAGACTGGAGCCTTGTGAGTCACTCACAGTTGTGCAGCATGCGCCAGGTAATATAATTACAGTATGTAATTCACAACTAAATGTTTGCCAGCTTGATATCATATAACTATTAAGTTAACTGTCTAAACTGTATTTTTATACTTTTTCATACTGTATCATGTATCGTGTATCTGTCTTTTGTGTATTTTCGTTCTGGCATTTTGCACCTGCCCTGTGTTTTTTTCGTAGCTGCTTAACGAAGAAAAGTATCTCTCTCTCTCTCTCTCTCTCTCTCTCTCTCTCTCTCTCTCATTTTTCTGAATTCTCTGAGGAGCCTCCACTGGTGTGCATGCATGCATGTGTGTGTATGCACGGATGTATACCACATATAGCACAAACATAAATTGCATATTTCCCAACAGACACTCACACAACAGTGAAAGAGAAGCCCTCCTTAACAAGCCTCAAAGTGGCAGGTGAAGAGAGGTTTGCTGGTCTTTGTGACAGTCCTGAGAGTGATGCTGCAGAAAGCGACAAATGGAAGATAGGTGAACCCGAGAGAAGAAACATGCCATCTTCTATGCCTCAATGGCTCTCTGCTCTGGGAAATAAGCCTGCCATATTATTGTCATGTCTGTCAACGCTCTAAACTAAATGGAAGTCATCTTTGAAGAGTGTGTCAGGACTGAGCTGGGTTTATAGGAATGGTTAAAATACAGAAGGAGAAGCTGGATATAGCAGCATCCACACAATTGGCCCTCTGTCATGGGGACACAGCTACTCCAAGCCTCCTCGCAAGGTTTGCCTGACAGACTGACTGACTAACTGACACACCCACATGCACATGATCACACTCCCATGCAGACAGATGGACTCAGCTGTTGTGGACCTCTGTTTATGTCACACTGACACATATAAACACTCCCACACACTCACACACCATAGACTTGTTGGCCTTCACTTCCCACCTTCTCCCTTCACCATTGCATTGTCGAGAAGGAGCCTAAAAGTAAGCATTTTATTGAACAGTGTATACCATGTATATCCTGTACATAGAACTAATACATCTTGAAACTTGAAACTACATGATAATACTGCCAGTCTAATGTTGTTTAGGGTGTTATTTTCCAATAGAGTAGAGGCTTACAGACAAATACATGTAAATTAGGCTTTTCTGTTCTTGTATTTTTGAGGTACTGACCCAGTTTTACTGTGATACATCTATTTCAAAAACCACTCCAAAGTCTAACTCATGAACAATAAATCTACGCAGTAAATATACCAATATCTTTTTCCACCCAATGCAAACCGAATGAGGGTAGCACTGAGAGCTGCTTTGATGATGGATAGCAGAGTTTCATTTGCAGGCCAGCCAAAGTAGCTACAGATTTATGACTGATGAGGAATGGCGTGAAAAGGAATTGCAGGTAGAGAAGTGGGGGAGTGAGAGAGAGAGAGATAGAATGGGAGAGAGGGAAGGGATAGAGAGAAAGAGAGAGGAGAGAGATATATTGTATGAGAGAGAGAGAGAGAGAGAGAGAGAGAGAGAGAGAGAGAGAGAGAGAAAACACGACAGAGGGAGAGACTTCCATTCTATTTGAGTATTCCGTTCATGCTGCCCTCCCATGTAGTGGCGCTATAAGGACTGTCACAATAACCAACAGAATTATTTATTTATTTATTTAACCTTTATTTAACTAAGCAAATCAGTTAAGAAAAAAGTATTATTTACAATGACGGCCTACACCGGCCAAACTCGGACGTCGCTGGGCCAATTGTGCACCGCCCTATGGGACTCCCAATCACGGCCGGTTGTGATACAGTCTGGATTGGAACCAGGTTGTCTGTAGTGACACCTCCGAGATGCAGTGTCTTAGACCACCGCGCCACTTGGGAGCCGTTACTTTGCCACAGTCAGGAGCCTCCTTAAGGTCTACACATCCTCAGGGAGGAGTGTCAAAAAATAACGCAGTAAAAAGAAGTGTGTAGCAATGCAGCATGAAAAATGCCCCCCGTCTGCAGTGACTCAGAGTCCTAGGTACAGTAGCCTACAGAGGAATACATTCGCCCTCTCTCTCTCTTTCACTCACTTTCTCTCATTCTCTCGCTGGCTGTCTCTCTCTCTCTCTCTCTCTCTCTCTCTCTCTCTGTCTCTCAAACACACAGACGGACACATGCAGGTTCTTGAAAACACACACACTGACATACGCACATATACACACACGCAAGGTACAAATACATTAATCAAGTCCACATGCATACAGGTTTGCTCTCATTATACACACGCAAGGTATAAATACACATGGGCTATATGCTACTGTACAGATATGTAAACATGGGCTATATTCTACTGTACAGATATGTAAACATGGGCTATATTCTACTGTACAGATATGTAAACATGGGCTATATTCTACTGTACAGATATGTAAACATGGGCTATATTCTACTGTACAGATATGTAAACATGGGCTATATTCTACTGTACAGATATGTAAACATGGGCTATATTCTACTGTACAGATATGTAAACATGGGCTATATTCTACTGTACAGATATGTAAACATGGGCTATATGCTACTGTACAGATATGTAAACATGGGCTATATGCTACTGTACAGATATGTAAACATGGGCTATATTCTACTGTACAGATATGTAAACATGGGCTATATTCTACTGTACAGATATGTAAACATGGGCTATATGCTACTGTACAGATATGTAAACATGGGCTATATTCTACTGTACAGATATGTAAACATGGGCTATATGCTACTGTACAGATATGTAAACATGGGCTATATGCTACTGTACAGATATGTAAACATGGGCTATATGCTACTGTACAGATATGTAAACATGGGCTATATTCTACTGTACAGATATGTAAACATGGGCTATATGCTACTGTACAGATATGTAAACATGGGCTATATTCTACTGTACAGATATGTAAACATGGGCTATATGCTACTGTACAGATATGTAAACATGGGCTATATGCTACTGTACAGATATGTAAACATGGGCTATATTCTACTGTACAGATATGTAAACATGGGCTATATTCTACTGTACAGATATGTGAGGGCTATGGCCAACTGATTTGACAGTGCACCCCATCTGCATAGAACCACAAAGAGAGTGTATAGTGTCTGTGCGCATGGATGCATGCACTCACTTACTGTACGTATGCATACTTACTGTGCAGATATAGTCATGCGGTTTTTGAATACTACATGCTAAGAGACAGCCATTCATAATATATAGGCCTATAGAACAATTACATTCACTCATAACATTCTTAATAATTAATTTCCTTCCTTCCTTCCTTCCTTCCTTCCTTCCTTCCTTCCTTCCTTCCTTCCTTCCTTCCTTCCTTCCTTCCTTCCTAAACGCAGTCTATGTAAACACATAGACTGCATTTACACAGGCAACTCAATTCGGATCTTTTGCCCAATTATAGGCAAAAGAGCTGATCTGATTGGTCAAAAGACTCAATTAGTTAAAAAAAATATCAGAATGGGTTGACTGTGTAAACACACACACACACACACTTCCCCTCTCTCCCACAGTTCAGGGTAGGTGCTGTGCATTCACTTATCCGTGGCCTGCTCTAATGCAGATGTGCTACCCACCTCGTTAACCCCCACCAACGGCAGCTTCCCTTACGCAGCTGCGCAGCCGATAGGCCTGCTCTCTCGCTTACGCTCTCTCTCACCAGGCTGCAGGCTGGCACGCGAAAAAACACTGTCAGCGAGTCAACACACACACAACTACACTCACACAACCCATACACACAACTACACTCACACAACCCATACACTTAATCACAACTACTACACCAGACGGACATGCTGTACACCAGACACATGTATATTAAAATGTTTTGACAACCAGACATAATCTTGTTCAAGTTCAGAAATAAGTACTTTCAATTGGGCATTGGGAGGGGGTTCATATCAATTTTATGTCGAGGCTTACTCCAACAACCTTCACCACAGCACTGATTCCAACAGCAGGCGATGTACCAACAAGATCTTATAGTTTCCCTTATGGGGTTAATTCAGCGTGGTTATAAGATTAAAACAGAAACGACTCAAAAGGTTAACAGTTTAAGTAAGTATTAATTCCAAGTGGTTATGGTTTGGGGATGGCTTAAAACCAAATAATTAAGATGCGCTAGGTATTATCAGAATTCATAGTATTCTCAAGGTTTGATATAGCATTGTGAACTGTTGCAGCACAGTGGTCTAAGCACTGTGCACTGGCCCTGAGCCTCATGAGTTAGTGCTGGGTGATCTTTTTATGTGGGTTTATTGTGTGAGCGCCGAGGAAGGCATATATCAACCTTCTCAGGACCTTTTCAAACATCCAAAACCGGCCTGATGTGACTACTACCAGTGTTGGTGGTAACCATAGCAACTGCCGGTGACTAGGGAGTGGAGGGGAGGTCAGGGGTTGAGTATTGTTCAGCCTCACTCACTCTCTCACACACACACACACACACACACGGAAAATCCTCTCCTCACCCAGCTCAGATGGCAACTCTGAAGATTGGCGTCCAGCAGAAGCAGGAGAGTCTGTTCTTCCTTCCTTCCCTTAGCTCGTTGAGCCAGGCCTGAATCACTGCTTCAGCCCCTCTGAGTGGGAGGGCATGGGCCTTTCCTATCTGGACAGGCCAGACTCTCCCTGGGGCTGGGGGTCATTGCTGTCACCAATGCCTCCTGGGACTACCTGTAAACTGTACTGAGTGGACTATCCTGGCTTAAAAAAAATGACACTATTCACACTATTGTGCTGACCTGAACCACACTGTGCTGGCTCTGATATTTTCTTTACACATTGTCCTTTCCAGAAGAGTTTCAGCAAGTGTGGTGGATGTGTAACCAAGCCCGTGGAGCTTGGTTTGGCTCAGCCCAGTAATGTGAAAAGGGCAGGCCTATAAGACTTCATTCAGGACTGAGCCTGTCAAAGTAAGTTATATGCTATCTTTTCTGAATTTTTTTAATTCATTCAATACGTCAATGTCTGAAGTGGGTGCTTCCTGTAATAATAATGTAAAACCCAACCGAACACCCACAGGTGGTCGTTTAACTTAACATCACCATGGTAACTGATCGGTGGAAATTGGATGAGTTGAGTAGTGTTGGTCGCTGTGGAGAAGAAAAGGTCCTTACACTTACGTAGTGTAGTGGCTGCTTCCTGGTTTCCTACTTCCTGCCTAGACAGTGTTGTGGTAGTGTAGTGGCTGCTTCCTGGTTTCCTACTTCCTGCCTAGACAGTGGTGTGGTAGTGTAGTGGCTGCTTCCTGGTTTCCTACTTCCTGCCTAGACAGTGTTGTGCTAGTGTAGTGGCTGCTTCCTGGTTTCCTACTTCCTGCCTAGACAGTGGTGTGGTAGTGTAGTGGCTGCTTCCTGGTTTCCTACTTCCTGCCTAGACAGTGTTGTGGTAGTGTATTGCCTGCCTCCCTGCCTAGACAGTGTTGTGGTGGTGTATTGCCTGCCTTCCTGTCTAGACAGTGTTGTGGCAGTGTATTGCCTGCCTTCCTGTCTAGACAGTGTTGTGGTGGTGTATTGCCTGCCTTCCTGCCTAGACAGTGTTGTGGTAGTGTATTGCCTGCCTTCCTGCCTAGACAGTGTTGTGGTAGTGTATTGCCTGCCTTCCTGCCTAGACAGCGTTGTACGTAGGCGGTTGGTTTCCTACTTAGCTAAGTGTTTTTGGGCACTCTTTGACTCATCATTGAGGCACACAGTATCAGTGGTGTGTGTCTGTGTGTATGGGAGGAAGCCACCACTGTCCATGTGGTCATGTAGCCCACTGGGCTTGTCCATACACAGACCAGGGTGTGGGGTGGGAGGCGGGGGAGGTGGGGGTGAACTGGGCACTGGGGCCAGCCATCTGCCTGTCAAGGCTGCTCCATTACAGACCCCTAACAAACACACACACAGGAGAACACGCACGCACACACACACACACACACACTCTTTGGCTCTAATGCTCCCTTCCCCATCACAGATGGACAGTGACAGCCATCAGAGAGATCTGCAGTATGTTAGTCACCCATGTCTGGGTCACAGTGATACATTAGTGGGAGACCAAATTAAATCTCATTTTATTCATCACGGGATCTTCCCAACAACGCAGAGAGGAAGACAATAGAGAAATAATAGAAACGTAATAACACGTAATAATAAAAGTAATAATAAATACACAGTGAGTATAATGATAACTTGGCTCTACATGGGCCACCAGTACCGAGTCAATGTGGGGGTACGAAGTCATTGAGATAGATATGTACATATAGGTAGGAATAGAGTGAGTTGGCAACAGGATGGGTGGCTGGAGTCCCTGGACTTTCCTCTGACACCGTCTGGTAAAGAGTAAAGAGGTCCTGGATGGCAGGGAGCTCAGCCCCAGTGATGTATTGGGCACAGGTGCCTAGGGTGCCACTTGCAGGGGGGGGACTCCGCCACCACGACCCGCCCCCTCCCCCCAAAAATAATCAATATATATGTATTTTTAATTATTATAAAAACAGTGTTTTCCCTAAAAATGTTCAGGGGGGGGGGGGGGCTGTTACACAGATTTCGACAGTGGAATTCATCATCATAAAAAGTAGCCTATATACTTTTTGATTAAGATTGTGGTGATGATCTTTTCTTATAATTGTTCCTGTCACTTATAGTTTTATGGTGATGTGTTTTAATCCAATGTTTTTTTCATATGCGATCAAATGTACAGGTCAAGTCACATCCACCATCCACAGCCGACTCTACAGTCCTGCCTACTTGTCAATCAGATTCAGGCGAAGGTGTACCAGATCCAGACAAGTTTTAATAGCATATATAATTATTTCTCTCATTTTGAGTGGGTAAAATGTACCAATTTATTTCTGTTTTCCTGTCTTGTTGTACCTGAATCTATAACCTGAATTATTCTGAACTGTATTGTAAGATATTATTAGTATTAATTCTGTTAAATCAGTTTTCAGCAATCATCTAATAAAGGGCTATAAGATTTGTTCAGTGAAAATTAATGACTTGCACTCCAGGCGAAGAATGAAGTGCATCACAGTCTTCTACTGCTTCCTGTCTGCCGGCTAGTCAAGATCCAACAACACATTCTGTACAGGCAGTGCCTCTAGATCCTGCAGATTGGCCAGCAATTTCAGACAGTGCAAGGACTGAGCTGGTTAGTAGGGGGCCATTTCAGATCCCAGCTGGCTTTGTATTTCCCAGGAGGGAGGATGGGAGAGGTTTCCTCCATCACCACTTTCACACTCAATTACAGAATGGGCAGAAATTGAAGAGAAGCTGGTTAGTTTATTCAATACAAAATGATAATCTGTACTGTTTTCAAACAAAGATCATAAACTTGTTACTAAGGGTGTAAATGATTGGAAGAATTGTGGCACTATACTAAAATCTCATGAGAGCATTCTAGAACATAAAAAACACATGATGACCTCATGGAAAGAACTTGAGAGTCGTCTTCAAAGGGGTTTAACAATAGATCAGGTCGAAATTATGCAAATAGAGACTGAAAGAAGACGGTGGCGTGAGGTCCTGACACGGTTGGTAGACATTATTCAGTCCCTCCCCGAGAGAAACCTTGCTCTGAGAGGAAAAACAGATGCACTTTACCAGCCAAATAACGGAAACTTCCTCCAAGAAGTACAGCTTGTTGCCAAATTTGACCCCATCCTCAAACAGCACTTACATATGGTACAAAGTGGAGCCGGCCATGCTTCATACCTGGGTATTCTAATTCAAAACGAATTGATTGACTGCATTGGTGACAGGATCACAAAGACCATTGTGAGTGAAATAAAACGCTCAAAATACTACTCACTGATGTTGGACTGCACCCCTGATGTCATCCATAAAGAGCAGCTCTCTGTTGTCGTGCGAATAGTGGCAGGAGATGTGCTGAGATCAAATAATATTTTATGGGGTTCCTTGAAGCTGAAGAATCAACTGGAGAAGGCCTGTCAGCTCTCATCCTCAAGAGACTAGGTGAGCTCAAGATCCATTTTGAAGATTGTCGAGGACAATCTTACGACAATGGAGCCAATATGAGAGGGAAACGTAAAGGTGTGCAAGCCAGGCTGTTAGATGTTAATCCAAGGTGCACACACACTTCATCTGGTGGTCGCTAAATCAGGAAAAAGCTCCCCTGAAACCAGTTCCTACTTTGGATATCTTCAGAAGCTCTTCACTCTTTTCTCTCTGGTCTATTATGTGAAGATAACAGTGAAATCCTGGTCAGACACCAGATGGGAGAGTCTTTTGGAAAGTGTTAAAGCTGTGCGGTACCAATCTCCAAAAATCAGGGAGGCACTGCTTGAAGTGAGGGAGAAAGCCACCGATCCCATCATTAGGGTGGAGGCTCAGTCCCTGGCAGAGGAGGTGGGTTCCTATCAGTTCTCTGTCTGCACTGTTGTTTGAAACGACATCCTAAACAAAATTCAGCATGTCAGTAAGTTGCTGCAGTCAGCATCCATGCAACTGGATGTTGCTCTTGGTCTGTTGTGAAAAGATGAAGCCTCCCTGACCAGCTACAGGAGAAATGGATTTGCTCTGCTCAAGCCACAGCTAAAGAGATATGCCAGAAAATTTATGTGGACGCTATTCTCAAGCAGAAGAGACTCCGGAAAATGAAGCAGCACTTCTCATATGAGTGTCCTGATGAACCTCTCATTGATTCAGTTAAGCAAATGGAGGTTTGTTTCTTTAACAGAGTTGTGAATGTCTGCATTGAGTCACTGCGAGAGTGCTTTCAAACCCTTAGTGAGGTTGAGAGCATGTTTGGTGTGCTTACCAACTTTCCCAAGCTTACCCCAACTGAACCTGAACAACAGTTTGCAAACCTCAGCAGCTCTCTCAGTGCTAATGGCCAGTCAGACCTGGATGGAAAGGAATTGGCTTCAGAAATGCAAAGTTTTCCAGACTTTCCAAATGCTACCATGACCATCCTTTAACTTTTGTCCTACTTGGAAGAAAAGTTAAAGGATGGACTTGTGGGTTTCCCTCCGAATCGCTACAACTGCTCCGGTTACAGTAGCTTCTGCAGAGAGGAGCTTCTCAAAGTTGAAGCTCATTAAGAACTACCTCAGGTCCACAATGACACAAGACAGTCTCAATGGCCCAGCGATGATGAGCATAAACAGAGGTGTCCAGGAAGTTATCCTATGATGATATCATTGATCATTTTGCAGCAAGGAAACTGCCCTTCATCTGCTGTAATAGCACACATAATGCAATTTTGTTGTCTTTTTTTTGTGTATTTTTTGTTTTACCCTCCTTATGCACCTGTTGTTAAATATTTGATTGATTAGTAAATATTGTGTCTTTATTTATTTTAATTTTTTTATTTTATAGCTGCACACAATATTTTGACTCTCCTTTTTTAAAAATGTTTGCACACTTGATGTTGCACTTCTATTTCTTATGTGTTTATATTAGTAAAATTAAAAAGTGATATTTCCCCTTAAGATGGTATTTTTTCTCTGTAGCGCCTTACGGTCGGATGCCGAGCAGTTGCCATACCTAGCGTTGATGCAGCCAGTCAAGATGCTCTCAATGGTGCAGCTGTAGAACATTTTGAGGATCTGAGGGCCAATTGCCAAATATTTTCAGCCTCCTGAGGGAGAAGAGGCATTGCCGTGCCCTCTTCACGACTTTGTTGGTGTGTGTGGACATTATAGATCCTTAGTGATGTAGACACTGAGGAACTTGAAGCTCTCAAACTGCTACACTACTGCCCCACGATGTAAATGCGAGCGTGCTCGGCCCTCCGTTTCCTGTAGTCCACGATCAGCTCCTTTGTCTTGCTAACATTGAGGGAGAAGTTGTTGTCCTGGCACCACACTGCCAGGTCTCTGACATCCTCCATATAGGCTCTCATCGTCATCGGTGATCAGGCCTACCACCGTTGTGTCGTCAGCAAACTTAATGATGGTGTTGGAGTCAAGCTTGGCCACGCAGTTGTGGGTGAACAGGGAGTACAGGAGGGGACCAAGCATGAACCCCTGAGGGGCCCACGTGTTGAGTCAGCATGCTGGATGTGTTGTTGCCTACCCTCACTATCTGGGTGTGGATCGTCAGGAAGTCCAAGATCCAGTTGAAGAGGGAGCTGTTCAGTCCCAGAGTCCTTAGCTTAGTGATGAGCTTTGAGGGCACTATGATGTTGAACGCATTCTCACATAGGTGTTCCTCTTGTAAAGGTGGGAGAGGGAAGTGTGTAGTGCAAGAGAGATTGCATCATCTGTGGATCTGTTGGGGCGATATGTGAATTGGAGTGGGTCCAGGGTGATTGTCTTGATGTGAGCCATGCTCAGCCTTTCAAAGCATTTAATGGATACAGATGTGAGCGATAGTCATTTAGACAGGTTACCTTGGCGTTCTTGGGCACAGGGACTATGGTGGTCTGCTTGAAACATATAGGTATTACAGACTTGGTCAGGGAGAGGTTGAAAATGTCAGTGAAGACACTTGCCAGCTGGTCAATGCATGCTCTGAGTACACGTCCTGGTAATCCGTCTGGCCTTGTGGCCTTGTGAATGTTAACTTATTTAAAGGTCTTACTCTCATCGTCTACGGAGAGGGTGATCACACAGTCGTCTGGAACAGCTGGTGCTCTCATGCATGGTCCAGTGTTGCTTGCCTCGAAGCGGGCATAGAAGGCATTTACAGTAGCTCATTTGGTAGGCTTGCGTCACTAGGCAAGTCAAGGCTGGGTTTCCCTTTGTAATCCGTGTACATTTGCGTCAGAGCAAGTGTAGTAGGATTTGATTTTAGTCCTGTATTGACGCTTTACCTGTCTGATGGCTAATTGGAGGTCGTAGTGGGATTTCTTAAGAGTCCGGGTTAGTGTCCCTCTCTGTGAAAAGTGGCAGCTCTCACCTTTAGCCCATGGCTTCTGGTTGAGATATGTACGTACGGTCACTGTGGGGACGTCGTTGTCGATGCACTTATTAATGAAGCTGGTGACTGATGTGGTAAACTCCTCAAAGCCATCGGATGAATCCCGGAACATCTTCCAGTCTGTGCTAGCAAAACAGTCCTGTAGTTCTGCATCTGTTTCATCGGACCACTTCCGAACTGAGCGTGTCACTGGTACTTCATGTTGGAGTTTTTGCTTGTAAGCAGGAATCAGGAGGATAGAGATATGCTCAGATTTGCCAAATGGAGGCTGATCTTTGTATGTGTTTCTGTGTGTGTAGTGAAGGTGATCTAGAGTTTTTTCTCCTCTAGTTGCACAGTTGACATGCTGGTAGAAATGAGGTAAGACAGATTTCAGTTGCCCTGCACGCTCCAGGGCCTACAGTGTATCACGACAGTGTATCACCGTCTCACAGCCTATAGGCTACTACACTGCTACTGACTATAGAGGACAATCAGCTCCTGTTTGATTGACAGGGTTAAGAGGCAAAGTGAAAATGTCAATAAGTGATATTTACACAGAGCACAGAGGAAGGAAATAAGATGAATGTCCGTTACAAGTCCCGCCCACTTGCCCTTTGTCCCCCTCTCTCTCGCTCTCTTTCCATCTCCCTTTTTTCCTTCAAATGAGGTGTACTTCTCTTGCCTCGCATTATATTTCTGTCAGTCTGTCTGTCTTTCTCTCCCACTCTCCCTCCCCCTCTCCCTCCATCAGGTCTTTTTGCCGGTGTTAATGGTTGCCCAGCCTTACCACACTAATCCTGTCTAGGCTCTTGTGGGGTGGCTGGGAGTGGATTTGTGACAGAAACACCGGTAAGCCTCTCTTCCCCCTGTCTTAATGGCAGATTAGAGTGTTGCTCAGAGTTAAGTCGACAAAACCAGAAACACTGCAAGGGGGGGCGGGCATCTTAACAGGCAGGTACAGGCGCAGGGTGGAGCAGCGCAGAGCCCACAGTACACTATGTGCAGTTAAAGGATAGAGGAGGGGATACAGGAGAAGCACTGGAACAGCCATAACGTAATCAGTGTTAAACGTTGCATTTTGCTGTATAATGCAATTTTTCATAGAAAGACAAAAACAGCTATAAGCTGTTCAAAAATGAACCATGCTGTTGAAAATGTTTTACTGGTAGAGGTTCAAGTAGTACTGTAACCTTCAAAGCAAGTAACCCTGTGTTGAGTCCACAAGCAAATGTAATGACAGTAATACATGTAAGAACTGTAGTCTCTGTAGTATCAACAGCACAGTCAGAGAGGCTCTCTCTCCCTCTCTCCCTCTTTCTCTCTCTCTTCCTCTGCCTCTCTCTTTCCTTCTCTCTCTTCATCTCTCCTTCCCCTCCCCCACCCACACACTCAGTTTTGTATGTGACCACTTTTTCCAAAAACTGAATGAGAATTTTTTTTTTCACCAGATTTTAATTTCCTATTAATTTAATCAAATTGCACGTGTTTTGGCATGTGTGCAAAAGAGTAAGTAAGATTGTCTACAATTTGAACAATAACTACATGCACATGGTTTACTGATCAAAACTGATGAGTTGATTCTCAGTGAAATTGTCAAACTCTTCACAACTTCTAAACATTCCTTCATCGTGTGAGCCATCACATGCAAAATTATCCATTCAATTATCAAAATCTGTCATACATACATGAATATTCCATAAATATCTATGACAAATACCTGCCAGGTGACAGAGTAATGAAATACGAATCACAATTTTACCAATCAACCAATCAAGTTTGGAAGCATATATATGGAGCTTTCCCACAGCACCATCACTACCATTTAGAACATGGAGGAACATCACTACATCACTAGCTTTCCCACAGCACCATCACTACCATTTAGAACATGGAGGAACATCACTACCCTGAACAGCAGCTACATGCTGGTGGAAGAGAAATAAGAAGAAGTGTAAGAATGTGTGGTGGTGTTAGACATCATGGAGGAAGAGGTGGTGGTGTTAGAGAAAGACATCATGGAGGAAGAGGTGGTGGTGTTAGAGAAAGACATCATGGAGGAAGAGGTGGTGGTGTTAGAGTGAGACATCATGGAGGAAGAGGTGGTGGTGTTAGAGTGAGACATCATGGAGGAAGAGGTGGTGGTGTTAGAATGAGACATAATGGAGGAAGAGGTGGTGGTGTTATAGGAAGACATCATGGAGGAAGAGGTGGTGGTGTTAGACAAGACATCATGGAGGAAGAGGTGGTGGTGTTAGACAAGACATCATGGAGGAAGAGGTGGTGGTGTTAGACAAGACATCATGGAGGAAGAGGTGGTGGTGTTAGAGTGAGACATCATGGAGGAAGAGGTGGTGGTGTTAGAGGAAGACATCATGGAGGAAGAGGTGGTGGTGTTAGAGGAAGACATCATGGAGGAAGAGGTAGAAGGCAAAAAATAAGAGTCCCTGATTAAATCAGAGCCACAGTCGTGGACCATGTTATAAACCACGGTCTTACAATGGAAGAGGCTGGTCGGAGAGGACAGTCTGATGTAAACAGGTAAATATTACTTTTGATACAGCATTACAACAATACAGCAACTATTGTAAAGGTAAGGTATGATATGTGTGAGGAATATACAGTAATACAGCACAATGTGAATACAATATGCTATCTGTAACATGATCTACTTGTGAATTCAGTCATATATAGGACGGCACAACGACCTCATGCTGGAGGCAGAGCAGCAGTATTCAGCCATCAGCAAGAACCAGACATTTGCAACATGGTCACAGCCAACAATTCCATCAGGCTAAGAGAGATACAAAGTGACATCATGAATGACAACAATACCTTTGCAAATATCAATTCTGTCAGCATTTCCACTATAGACAGAGTTTAAAAAATAATAATAACTCTACAAGGTGCCATTTCAGAGGAATGGTGACATAGTGAAGGAGCTGTGGTACCAGTATGTCCAGGCAAACCATTGGTGTGCACATGGTATATTGTACAGGGAGTTTTACTGTACTTCAATGATGCCAGTATATATACTACCATTCAAAAGTTTGGGGTCACTTAGACATTTCCTTGTTTTTGAAAGCAAAGCACATTTTTGGGCCATTAAAATAACAGCAAATCGATCAGAAATACAGTGTAGACATTGTTAATGTTGTAAATGACTACTGTAGCTGGAAACGGCTGATTTTTAACGGAATATCTACATAGACGTACAGAGGCCCATTATCAGCAACCATCACTCCTGCATTCCAAGGCACGTTGTGTTAGCTAATCCAAGTTTATCATTTTAAAAGGCTAATTGATCATTAGAAAACCCTTTTGCAATTATTTTAGCACAGCTGAAAACTGTTGTGCTGATTAAAGAAGCAATAAAACTGGCCTTCTTTAGACTAGTTGAGTATCTGGAGCATCAGCATTTGTGGGTTCGATTACAGGCTCAAAATGGCCAGAAACAAATAACTTTCTTCTGAAACTGCTCAGTCTATTCTTGTTCTGAAGAAGGATATTCCATTCGAGAAATTGCCAAGAAACTGAATATCTCGTACAATGCTGTGTACTACTCCCTTCACAGAACAGCGCAAACTGGCTCTAACCAGATTAGAAAGAGGAGTGGGAGGCCCTGGTGCACAACTGAGCAAGAGGACAAGTACATTAGAGTGTCTAGTTTGAGAAACAGACACCTCACAAGTCCTCAACTGGCAGCTTCATTAAATAGTACCCGCAAAACACCAGTCTCAATGTCAACAGTGAAGAGGCGACTCCGGGATGCTGGCCTTCTAGGGAGAATTGCAAAGAAAAAGCCATATCTCAGACTGGCCAATTTCCTTTTATTAGAAAAAGAAGGCCAGCATCCCGGAGTTGCCTCTTCACTGTTGACGTTGAGACTGGTGTTTTGTGGGTACTATTTACAGTTGTTCTCAATCGCTTTGGCACAATCGGGGACGAGGAAGAGCCAGAGAAAGGCAAAGGGACAGAGAAATTCCAAATGAGATACGGGCAACAATTATAGACCATGTCATCAACCATGGCCTCAGTATGACAGAGTCTGGTCGGAGACTGCAGCCTAATGTGGGCCGGTCCACGGGCCTCAGTATGACAGTGGCTGGTCTGAGAGTGCAGCCTAATGTGGGCCGGTCCACGGGCCTCAGTATGACAGTGGCTGGTCTGAGAGTGCAGCCTAATGTGGGCCGGTCCACAGGCCTCAGTATGACAGTGGCTGGTCGGAGAGTGCAGCCTAATGTGGGCCGGTCCACGGGCCTCAGTATGACAGAGGCTGGTCAGAGAGAGCAGCCTAATGTGGGCCGGTCCACGGTGTCGTCAATAGACCAGACATTCAGGAGAGAAAACAGGTGTGTAATCAAATATTGTACTTCAATATTCCTTCACACTGGTATTCCAGTAAACTTAGCCAATGCATGTCTCAGAGTTTATGTAGAATACATTGACTTTACTGAGTTGTATTTCCTGTCTAGGATTGAGTGGTGGTGGCAGAAGACCAGTTTTCACTGCTCAACAAGAACTTGAAATTTGAAATATGGTCGTAGCAAACAATGCTATTAGACTAAAGGATATTCAATGTGCAGTCATGCAAGATGACGGCATCTTTCAAAATGTCAACACCGTCAACCTCTCCACAATTGATGGAGTGCTAAAGAGAAATCAGATTGTAATGAAGCAGCTCTACAAGGTACCTTTTGAGAGGAATGGTGAGAGAATGAAGGAGCTGAGGTACCAGTATGTCCAGGTAAGAATTCATCATGGTACACTACACAGTGCTGTAATCTCCTCGTCTTTCAAGTACAACCTGTATATGCAGAATATGTTACATGTGTGTATCTGTATGATTTACAATATCTACTGTAAATTATTTCCTACATTTCTTTACTATCTTGTATAGAGAGTGATGGAGCTGGAGGCTGATGAGTGTTGATGAGGCAGGATTCAACCAGTCAGGAGACCGAGCCACTGTTGACGTGCCAGGCCAGCGTGGAGGGAACATTACAATGTGTGCTGCCATATATGGGAAAGGTGTTCTCAGCCACATTCCCATCATTGGGCCCCATAACACACAACGTCTCCTCAATTTCCTGGAAACTCTTTACAGGGATCTCTTTTCCTGAGAATGAGAGGGGGTTAAAAAGAAATGACTTGCCAACGTATGTTATAGTTTGGGACAACGTAAGTTTCCATCGTTCAAATACAAATCAGGGAATGGTTTGTTTGCCAACCCATGTTTTTCGGTGGAGTTTCTCCCACCATGCTCCCCCATTCCTAAATCCCATTGAGGAGTTATTTTCTGCATGGAGATGGAAGGTCTATGATCACCGTCCTCACGACCAGTTGTCCTTACTGGGTGCAATGGATGTTGGTTGTGAGGATATGACAGCAGATTGTTGTAAGGGGTGGCTGCGTCATGCCAAAAGATTTGTCCCTCGTTGCAAGGGAGGATTTCAGGTGTGATGTAGATGAAATGTTGTGGCCAGACAGAGAGGAGAGATGTGATGACCCATGAGGTTGATGAACTTGCAGTATCTTTTATTTTTTCTTGCACATATTGTAGTTCCTGATAATTTTTCTGTTGTATATATTTTTTTCAGTACAAGCTTTCTTTACATATTTTCGGTTGGCTGTGAAGTGTGTACATACAATGATGAGAAATGTTTGAATAAATTGACATCAATACTATTCAGCTGCCTATGCAATGTTAGCAATTGGACAATATTACCTAGTGGGTAACTATAACACTTTCAGAGTACACTGTCATTTGACAGAACGCCTTTGCATGTTGACTGTCTTGGTCTAAGCAATGATAAAGGAACCTTTTGTTTTGATGACAATGATTTATTCATTGATGGATTTATTTACATTTGAAACACGAGTTAATTATTTTGATTGAGTAGTCACCTTTTGCAGGTCACATAGAGTGGTGTGAGTTTCAGTAAATGTACCAAATCAATTGAGAAACTGTAATGAAACTGCCAGTTGAGGACTTGTGAGGTGTCTGTTTCTCAAACTAGACACTCTAATGTACTTGTCCTCTTGCTCAGTTGTGCTCCGGGGCCTCCCACTCCTCTTTCTATTCTGGTTAGAGACAGTTTGCGCTGTTCTGTGAAGGGAGTAGTACACAGCATTGTACAAGATATTCAGTTTCTTGGCAATTTCTCACATGGAATAGCCTTCACATCTCAGAACAAGTTTCAGAATAAAGTTTTTTGTTTCTGTCCATTTTGTGCCTGTAATCAAACCCACAAATGCTGATGCTCCAGATACTCAACTAGTCTAAAGAAGGACAGTTTTATTGCTTCTTTAATCAGCACAACAGTCTTCAGCTGTGCTAACATAATTGCAAAAGGGTTTTCTAATGGTAAATTAGCCTTTTAAAATGATAAACTTGGATTAGCTAACACAACGTGCCATTGGAACACAGGAGTGATGGTTGCTGATAATGGGCCTCTGTACGCCTATTTTGATATTCCATAAAAAATCAGCCGTTTCCAGCTACAATAGTCATTTACAACATTAACAATGTCTACACTGTATTTCTGATCAATATTATGTTATTTTAATTTGTACTCATACTATACAATGCCTTTTTATTGCTTTTTGCACTCCAGATTTCTTGTATTTTTATACTTTTTCACACTGCCGCACTATGTATCATGTATCGTGTATCTGTCTTTTGTGTATTTCGGTCTGACACTTTGCACCTGTCCTGTGTTTTTCGTAGCTGCTTGACAAAGTAATTTCCCCTAGGGGATCAATAAAGTATCTAACACACATTTCCAGGGTTGACTGCCATGGTGAAAAAACATCTAAACATTTTGACCAGTACGGCTCACACAATGATAAAAAACGTTTTATTTTGGTGGCATTGGCCAATTTACTGACAATTTAACTAACTAGGTTTTGAAGCATGAATTAAATGTTTTGGGGGAGTTACTACATTTAGCACACATGCAATAGAGTTGTGATGTCCCATAAAACAGTTGTGACAACTGCACATACGGTTTAAAGAATGTTAAGAAATTTGCCAAAGCGATTGAGGAAAAACTGTAAGATTCAAAGATATCGGCAGAAAGAATGGGGTGTCAGCTATGATGACACTTTGAGTTTGAGAAATATGTTGGTCATTGAACTACAGTAAGTGAAGCGGAACAGAATTACAGTAATGGAATTTCATCATGGGTCCCTGATTTGTACGACACAGAACTACATAATAATGGATATGAATATCATTCTCTTCATGCTGATGTATCCTAAATACAGTCGTGTGAAAAGTAAGGAAGTTCACCCCCTGGAAAGTTCTCTTTTTTTTATTACATATTTGGACAGATGGATATGTAATCTTCACTTCAACACTATTGACAGATAAAGGTTACCCAATTTAACAAATCACACAAAGAAATAAACTTTGAAAATGTTTTGCAATTAAAATAAACAAAAATGCCTAAACAATAACAAGACACAACTGACTTTTGCCAGACAACACCTGGTTAAAGTCAGTTGTGTCTTGATATTATTTTTTGAGAGCAGAGGCTTCTTCCTTCCTGACCTCCCATGTAGGCCAAGTTTGTGCAGTCTCTTTCTGACAGTGTACCCATGCAATTCGACATTGATTGTGGCAAGAGAGGCCTGTAGATCCCTTGATGTTACCCTGGGGTTCTTAGAGACTTCTGTGAGCATCTTTCGGTCAGCTCTTGGGCTGACTTTGGTGGGACGACCTGTCCTAGGTAGTTTGGTGGGACGACCTGTCCTAGGTAGTTTGGTGGGACGACCTGTCCTAGGTAGTTTGCCAGTGGTCTGGAATTTTCGTCAGACAGTGGAATGATGTACTTTGAATTGCTTGGAAATGGATTTGTAACTCCTCCCAGACTGTAACCCCTCCCAGACTGTAACTCCTCCCAGACTGTAACCCCTCCCAGACTGTAACTCCTCCCAGACTGTAACCCCTCCCAGACTCATGGGCATCAATAATATTTCTTCTGAGGGCCTCGGGTAGGTCTTTTGATCTTTGAATGATGTGTTACCACACACCCATATGGTTAAGACTAAACCAGACCAATGTTCTTATCTTTATGGAAGGCTGGACCCTCCTAAGTTTCTCTCTAATGTTTTCTAATCATTTGCACTTGTTTTGGTACCTAATTCTAATTTTAGCCATTTTATGTGATGGTAAAGGTAGGGGTGTACTAACTTTTTCCCCATGAGGAAAAGGCATTTTTGTCTATTTTAATTGCATAACATTTGTACTATACTGTAATGTACTTCAAAATTGTTTGTGTGATTTGTTAAATTGGGAAACCTTTATATGTCAATAGTGTTGAAGTGAAGATTACATATCCATCTGTCCAAATATGTATAAAACATTTTTAAAAGAGAACTTTCCAGGGGGTGAACTTACTTACTCACATGACTGTAGGTTCACAAAGGTAGAAATATGCAATATCCTCCTTTGCATTTATGGGTATTATTCTACACACTGGCTATTATTTTAATGAGCTCCACCCCCAAACAAGACCCAATTTGGTTGGTCCTGACTTTCACAAGTTTGGACATTCAAGCACAGAACAGAAGAGTTCAGTCAAGTGGTGTATAGTTCAGTACAGTACTGTAGAGTTCAGTCAAGTGGTGTATAGTTCAGTACAGTACTGTAGAGTTCAGTCAAGTGGTGTATAGTTCAGTACAGTACTGTAGAGTTCAGTCAAGTGGTGTATAGTTCAGTACAGTACTGTAGAGTTCAGTCAAGTGGTGTATAGTTCAGTACAGTACTGTAGAGTTCAGTCAAGTGGTGTATAGTTCAGTACAGTACTGTAGAGTTCAGTCAAGTGGTGTATAGTTCAGTACAGTACTGTAGAGTTCAGTCAAGTGGTGTATAGTTCAGTACAGTACTGTAGAGTTCAGTCAAGTGGTGTATAGTTCAGTACAGTACTGTAGAGTTCAGTCAAGTGGTGTATAGTTCAGTACAGTACTGTAGAGTTCAGTCAAGTGGTGTATAGTTCAGTACAGTACTGTAGAGTACAGTCAAGTGGTGTATAGTTCAGTACAGTACTGTAGAGTTCAGTCAAGTGGTGTATAGTTCAGTACAGTACTGTAGAGTTCAGTCAAGTGGTGTATAGTTCAGTACAGTACTGTAGAGTTCAGTCAAGTGGTGTATAGTTCAGTACAGTACTGTAGAGTTCAGTCAAGTGGTGTATAGTTCAGTACAGTACTGTAGAGTTCAGTCAAGTGGTGTATAGTTCAGTACAGTACTGTAGAGTTCAGTCAAGTGGTGTATAGTTCAGTACAGTACTGTAGAGTACAGTCAAGTGGTGTATAGTTCAGTACAGTACTGTAGAGTTCAGTCAAGTGGTGTATAGTTCAGTACAGTACTGTAGAGTTCAGTCAAGTGGTGTATAGTTCAGTACAGTACTGTAGAGTTCAGTCAAGTGGTGTATAGTTCAGTACAGTAGAGTAGAGTTCAGTCAAGTGGTGTATAGTTCAGTACAGTACTGTAGAGTTCAGTCAAGTGGTGTATAGTTCAGTACAGTACTGTAGAGTTCAGTCAAGTGGTGTATAGTTCAGTACAGTACTGTAGAGTTCAGTCAAGTGGTGTATAGTTCAGTACAGTACTGTAGAGTTCAGTCAAGTGGTGTATAGTTCAGTACAGTACTGTAGAGTTCAGTCAAGTGGTGTATAGTTCAGTACAGTACTGTAGAGTTCAGTCAAGTGGTGTATAGTTCAGTACAGTACTGTAGAGTTCAGTCAAGTGGTGTATAGTTCAGTACAGTACTGTAGAGTACAGTACATTAGTGTACTGAACTATAGTGTGCTCTACTGTATACTGTACTTGACTGTACTCCTCTATTCTACTCTACAGCACAATATAGGACGGTACTGTACAATAGTTATTTACTGTAATGTACTGTAATGTACTGTAATGAATGACACTCTACTTTACTGTACCCTACTGTACCCTACTGTACTGTGCTGTACTGTGATGTACTGTACTGTGATGTACTGTGATGTACTGTACTGTGCTGTACTGTACTGTACTGTGATGTACTGTACTGTGATGTACTGTACTGTACTGTACTGTGATGTACTGTGATGTACTGTACTGTGATGTACTGTACTGTGATGTACTGTACTGTGATGTACTGTACTGTCCAAACTTGTGAAACATAAACAGACCAAATCTGAACCAAATCTGAACCAATCATGGACGTCTATGTTTGATCCAAATGAAGGCCGGCCCGTCTGTGGACATTGAAATCAAGGCAAGGGTGGACTGACCAAATGTCAACTTTCAATGTCCATCAGTTCTCAGTGGGTGAGGATTCTGGTTACAGTAAATGTAAAGAGAGGTGGCTCATGGGTAGGTGTCAGTAAGAGCCGGGAGAGATGAGAGAGAGCGAAGGTCAGAGTGAGAGGGAGAGAGAGAGAGAGAGAGAGAGAGGTTGTCCAGACTTTTCACACTCTTGCTTTGACCACCAGCTGAACATAACAGTACGCCAGTGGAAGGTAGGACAGTAGCAGGTGACCCAACTGTGGTGTTTGACTACTATGAATTCCCATTGTAGCCATTTCAATTTCAGAAATTTCCTTACCATTTTTTCAGAAATTATGTTACAGATTTGGTTCTTCTCTCTCGCTTTCTCTCTCTGTTACAGATTTGGTTCCTCTTGTACTCTCTCTCTCTCTCTCTCTCTCTCTCTCTCTCTCTCTCTCTCTCTCTCTCTCTCTCTCAGTCTCTGTCACACACACTCACACATTTGCATCCTCTTTCAGGCTATAGGGCAGGGGTCTTTATTGATGTATTTCTAATACATTTTAAGACTTTTTCTGTTAGATATTATCTAAGATCCATTTTCCATCTGTTTGACAAGAAATCAAAGCCTTTGCTTATTCCACATTTTTAGGATGGAAAATAGTTGAAAATGTACATGCCCTCATTTCACAAAAATAGAGACTCTTTGCTGTCATTCGACACTCAATTTGACATGCTCATGGAAATTAACTAATTCCTTGTCACGCCAAACACATGTTGCCATGATGAACGATAGTTGGCTGCAGCACATACCGAATGGAATAAGGCTAGTGTGAAGAGAACCTGTGCTCACATCACATCCAATGACCTACATCGAACACATTCATTGTAGCTAGCAACATAATGTTTCCCAATGGGATCCAGTGGGCCTGTCATGCCAAATAACGTCCCCGTCATGCCAAATGTCCCCCTCTGTCAAGCCAAATAACGTCCCCCTCTACGTCACAATGGGATTCGATCAACTATTATCGCCCGTTGCTATATCAACGGTGTGATGACCTAATGATTAGAATTTTGGAGATCATTACAGCCTAAATGACGTTCTTTTAATCATCGCTATGCAAACAATTTTTTATGTTTAAACAAGTCGTGTTTAGCTAATAAAATGAAAACATGAATTCAAACTACTTTTGGGTACCTTGTTAACGTTTCGGAAATGGCAAAAAAAACGTGTAATCTGCTTGACACAAAATTACTTACCTTACAGATCACAAAATTAGCTAATTTCCACTCCATTCATATGCAAATATGTTTGATTCATACAGCTTGTCTGAACCTGCCCTTCCCTTATCTACACTATTATAATTATCTCGCATAGCTCAGTATGATACAGCTAGCAAACTTTATTAGCAGATAATGACAACATGACTATAACAGTAGCTTTAGACGATGTAATGAGATGGTGTAATGAATGCTCCTCCGGGCACCCTCTCCCTCTCCAGTGCTCCACCTCGCCGGTATACTAACCCATCGGCAGGAGAGTGGCGGCAGCAACGCACCCCATGGACACACCTGCTTCTCATCACTCATTATGTTGACTATAAATGTGTCTTTGTGTCTGGGGCACCTCACAGATTATTGTCTGTTCTGTTCGCCCGTGAGGTGCTGTTCCTGTCAGATTATTGTCTGTTCTGTTCGCCCGTGAGGTGCTGTTCCTGTCAGATTATTGTCTGTTCTGTTCGCCCGTGAGGTGCTGTTCCTTTCTCATTCATTCCTGAACTATAACCTTTCGGTCTTCACCTTGTTTAGTTTTCTTTATTTTTGCCTGCCAGTTCACTCATCACCCTCACACTTCACAGATGGAGGAGGGGATGGGGTGAGTATACCAGACTATATTAATCACCCTCACACTTCACAGATGGAGGAGGGGATGGGGTGAGTATACCAGACTATATTAATCACCCTCGCACTTCACAGATGGAGGAGGGGATGGGGTGAGTATACCAGACTATATTAATCACCCTCGCACTTCACAGATGGAGGAGGGGATGGGGTGAGTATACCAGACTATATTAATCACCCTCGCACTTCACAGATGGAGGGGGGGATGGGGTGAGTATACCAGACTATATTAATCACCATCATACTTCACAGATGGAGGAGGGGACGGGATGAGTGGGCAGATTGTTGGGCAATGAGACGTCACTAGATGCAGAATTTCGTCTGGAGGGAGAGGAGAGAAAGAGTTGAAGGATGAGGAGAGAGGAGAGAGGCAGAATCAAGAGACAGGTGCTGCGACTAGTTCTTCCTGTCACTTGTCCTCGACAGGCAAACAGTCTCAGTCAAGGGTTCAATAACATGGGCCGGGTTTCCCCCTCTACGTCATTGTGATGTCATTCTACATGTCTGTGTCCAAAATGGCAGCCTATTCCCAAATACACTACTTTTATTCAGAGCTCTATTGGACACAGCCATGGAGTAAGAGGCATCCGCCGTATGTATCACATGATATGTATCACATGATATGGGTAGTGTCATATATAGGACACTGGGCATTTTTCCACCCATCATTTGTAGACTGACTTGTCTGTAAAGGTGTACAGTATGCCGTATGACAGCTGATGCTGATTCTGCCACAGTGAACCTGTCTCCTGATGCGTGGGCCAATCACATCTACCTACATCCCGCTACGCCCTCCGACGAACCATCAAACAGGAAAGCGCCAATACAGGACTAAGACTGAATCGTACTACACCAGCTCCGACGCTCGTTGGAAGTGGCAGGGCTTGCTCTCACGCATGCAACACTGAAGCATGCGTGAGAGCATCAGCTGTTCCGGACGACTGTGTGATCATGCTCTCCGTAGCTGATGTGAGCAAGACCTTTAAACAGGTCAACATTCACAAGGCGACAGGGCCAGACGGATTACCAGGATGTGTACTCCGAGCATGCGCTGACCAACTGGCAAGTGTCTTCACTGATATTTTCAACCTGTCCCTGACTGAGTCTGTAATACCAACATGTTTCCAGCACACCACCATAGTTCCTGTGCCCAAGAACACTAAGGTAACCTGCCTAAATGACTACCAACCCGTAGCACTCACGTCTGTAGCCATGGAGTGCTTTGAAAGGCTGGTCATGCCTCACATCAACACCATTAACCCAGAAACCATAGACCCACTGCAATTTGCATACCGCCCCAACAGATCCACAGATGATGCAATCTCTATTGCACTCCACACTCCCCTTTCCCACCTGGACAAAAGGAACACCTATGTGAGAATGCTATTCTTTGACTACAGCTCAGCGTTCAACACCATAGTGCCCTCAAAGCTCATCACTAAGCTAAGGACCCTGGGACTAAACACCTCCCTCTGCAACTGGTCCTGGACTTCCTGACAGGCCACCCCCAGGTAGTAAGGGTAGGCAACATCACATCTGCCACGCTGATCCTCAACACTGGGGCCCCTCAGGGGTGCATGCACAGTCCCCTCCTGTACTCCCTGTTCACCCACGACTGCATGGCCAGGCACGACTCCAACACCATCATTAAGTTTGCAGATGACACAACAGTGGTAGGCCTGATCACCGACAACGACGAGACAGCCTATAGGGAGGAGGTCAGTCCATCAGCTTCCTGCCATCTAGGACCTCTATATCAGGTGGTGTCAGAGGAAGGCCCTAAAAGTTGTCAAGGTCTCCAGCCACCCTAGTCATAGACTGTTCTCTCTGCTACCGCACGGCAAGTGGTACCGGAGCGCCAAGTTTAGGTCCAAAAGGCTTCTTAACAGCTTCTTCCCCCAAGCCATAAGACTCTGACAGCTGAACCCCCACCCCACACCCCTCTTTTACGCTGCTGATATGCTCTGTTTATTATCTATGCATAGTCACTTTAACTCTACCTACATGTACACTACCGTTCAAAATTTTGGGGTCACTTAGAAATGTCCTTGTTTTTGAAAGAAAAGCTTTTTTGTTGTCCATTAAAATAACACCAAATTGATCAGAAATACAGTGTAGACATTGTTAATGTTGTAAATGACTATTGTAGCTGGAAACGGCTGATTTGTTATGGAATATCTACATAGGCGTAGAGAGGCCCATTATCAGCAACCATCACTCCTGTGTTCCAATGGCACGTTGTGTTAGCTAATCCAAGTTTTCATTAGAAAACCCTTTTGCTATTATGTTAGCACAATTGAAAACTGTTGTGCTGATTAAAGAAGCAATACAACTGTCCTTCTTTAGACTAGTTGAGTACCTGGAGCATCAGAATTTGTGGGTTCGATTACAGGCTCAAAATGGCCAGAAACAAAGACCTTTCTTCTGAATCTCGTCAGTCTATTCTTGTTCTGAGAAATGAAGGCTATTCCATGCAAGACATTTCCAAGAAACTAAAGATCTCATACAATGCTGTGTACTACTCCCTTCACAGAACAGCGCAAACTGTCTCTAACCAGAATAGAAAGAGGAGTGGGAGGCCCCGGTGCACAACTGAGCAAGAGGACAAGTACATTAGAGTGTCTAGTTTGAGAAACAGACGCCTCACAAGTCCTCAACTGGCAGCTTCAAAACACCAGTCTCAACCTCAACAGTGAAGCCGCGACTCCGGGAAGCTGGCCTTCTAGGCAGAGTTGCAAAGAAAAAGCCAAATAACAAATAACCTTTTATTTGATTTGATTTGACATAGAGAGACTAGAGGATGACCTGGACATGGCTGAACTGAACACACACACAGACAAACAAGCATGCACAGTGCACAGATACGCACAAATACTCCCGTGCACATACACAAGACACGCATGCACACACACCAACAGACACACAGAGACGCACAAACGGGCACACACTCAATCACAATGCAGACATTTCACACTATCTGGACAGCTTATTAGTGGGGACAAATGTTTCCCTATTCATTTAAAAAAGATCAGTGGATTTGTACAAATCCTGCCCAATTTAGACATTTCAAACAAAGCTTTCCTCTCTTTCCCTCTTCCTCTTGTCCTCTCTCTCTCTCTCTCTCTCTCTCTCTGTCTGTCTCTCTCTCTCTGTTTATCTGTCTGTCTGTCTCTCTCTCTCTCTGTCTCTCTCTCTGTCTCTCTCTCTGTCTCTCTGTCTCTCTGTCTCTCTGTCTCTCTGTCTCTCTGTCTCTCTGTCTCTCTGTCTGTCTGTCTGTCTGTCTGTCTGTCTGTCTGTCTGTCTGTCTGTCTGTCTGTCTGTCTGTCTGTCTGTCTGTCTGTCTGTCTGTCTGTCTGTCTGTCTGTCTGTCTGTCTGTCTGTCTGTCTGTCTCTCTCTCTCTCTCTCTCTCTCTGTCTGTCTGTCTGTCTGTCTGTCTGTCTGTCTGTCTGTCTGTCTGTCTGTCTGTCTGTCTGTCTGTCTGTCTGTCTGTGTCTCTCTCTGTCTCTGTCACACACACATTCACACATTAGCATTCTATGGGGGTTCTCATCAAAAAACCAGAACTGGGAGAAAAGGGGATTTGAGAGGGTGGTGACAGAGAAACAGAACCAGAGGGCGGAGGCGCGGGAGAGGGGGAGGTTCTTCCCTAGAAGCTTAAGGCTCTCTCAACTTCCCTAGAAGCTTAAGGCTCTCTCTCTCTCAACTTAAATTAGCAATTCAAATGGGGGCAATTTGGCTGTGCTCGCCCGGCTTCCTCCCCTCTGCTTTCCAGGCAGTTTGACAATATTTTTGTTAAGCCCCATTTCCCCCTTACACAACTGTAGCGGAGGGGATGGAGAGGGGAGGAGGGTGATGCAGTTGTGTGCAAGGGGTTGTGGGAAGGTTAAACAGGAGATAGAGTGGGCCTTGTCATTAGGCAAGCTGTGCTCTAAGCAGCTAGCTCATCGGAATAAATAAGGATCTGATCTGTTTATTTATTTGTGTATAATAAAAACAGTGTGACTTTCCTCTCATCTGTTTGGTTTCTGCCACCTGGAATGACATGGGGGGAAAAAATGATATACGGACAGTTTCGTTGTGCGATAAAGGATTGAGAAAATACATGGGCCAAATAAAGCCAGCTACATACATGCGTAAGGGGAAACACAGCATACAAATGTTAGGTCACTATACTATAAAGTGTAAATACTGACAAACACAGTCCTATTATTTCCAGTAGAGAATCTTTATTGACTCCCAGGGGCAATTAGCTTTAAAGCAGGAAGTCGATAAAAATACAGCACATGCAAACAGCATTTAGACATAAATATTCAAATACAATATTGACAATATTGTACCTCTTAAAACAAAATGATACTGATGCATTTCTTATAGTAGCCAATACCTCATATAAGGTAGGCATGATTATCCCATATAGTGTAGATATATACAGTGGGGAGAACAAGTATTTGATACACTGCCGATTTTGCAGGTTTTCCTACTTACAAAGCATGTAGAGGTCTGTAATTTTTATCATAGGTACACTTCAACTGTGAGAGACGGAATCTAAAACAAAAATCCAGAAAATCACATTGTATGATTTTTTAATAAATAATTTGCAGTTTATTGCATGACATAAGTATTTGATCACCTACCAACCAGTAAGAATTCAGGCTCTCACATACCTGTTAGTTTTTCTTTAAGAAGCCCTCCTGTTCTCCACTCATTACCTGTATTAACTGCACCTGTTTGAACTCGTTACCTGTATAAAAGACACCTGTCCAAACACTCAATCAAACAGACTCCAACCTCTCCACAATGGCCAAGACCAGAGAGCTGTGTGAGGACATCAGGGATAAAATTGTAGACCTGCACAAGGCTGGGATGGGCTACAGGACAATAGGCAAGCAGCTTGGTGAGAAGGCAACAACTGTTGGCGCAATTATTAGAAAATGGAAGAAGTTCAAGATGACGGTCAATCTCCCTCGGTCTGGGGCACCATGCAAGATCTCACCTCGTGGGGCATCAATGATCATGAGGAAGGTGAGGGATCAGCCCAGAACTACACGGCAGGACCTGGTCAATGACCTGAAGAGAGCTGGGACCACAGTCTCAAAGAAAACCATTAGTAACACACTGCGCCGTCATGGATTAAAATCCTGCAGCGCACTCCATCCAGATCCTTCAGGTTTCGGGGCTGTCGCTGGGCAATACGGACTTTCAGCTCCCTCCAAAGATTTTCTATTGGGTTCAGGTCTGGAGACTGGCTAGGCCACTCCAGGACCTTGAGATGCTTCTTACGGAGCCACTCCTTAGTTGCCCTGGCTGTGTGTTTCGGGTCGTTGTCATGCTGGAAGACCCAGCCACGACCTATCTTCAATGCTCTTACTGAGGGAAGGAGGTTGTTGGCCAAGATCTCGCGATACATGGCCCCATCCATCCTCCCCTCAATACGGTGCAGTCGTCCTGTCCCCTTTGCAGAAAAGCATCCCCAAAGAATGATGTTTCCACCTCCATGCTTCACGGTTGGGATGGTGTTCTTGGGGTTGTACTCATCCTTCTTCTTCCTCCAAACACGGCGAGTGGAGTTTAGACCAAAAAGCTCTATTTTTGTCTCATCAGACCACATGACCTCATCCAGATGGTCATTGGCAAACTTCAGATGGGCCTGGACATGCGTTGGCTTGAGCAGGGGGACCTTGCGTGCGCTGCAGGATTTTAATCCATGACGGCGCAGTGTGTTACTAATGGTTTTCTTTGAGACTGTGGTCCCAGCTCTCTTCAGGTCATTGACCAGGTCCTGCCGTGTAGTTCTGGGCTGATCCCTCACCTTCCTCATGATCATTGATGCCCCACGAGGTGAGATCTTGCATGGTGCCCCAGACCGAGGGAGATTGACCGTCATCTTGAACTTCTTCCATTTTCTAATAATTGCGCCAACAGTTGTTGCCTTCTCACCAAGCTGCTTGCCTTTTGTCCCGTAGCCCATCCCAGCCTTGTGCAGGTCTACAATTTTATCCCTGATGTCCTTACACAGCTGTTTGATTGAGTGTGTGGAGTCCGTTTGATTGAGTGTGTGGACAGGTGTCTTTTATACAGGTAACGAGTTCAAACAGGTGCAGTTAATACAGGTAATGAGTGGAGAACAGGAGGGCTTCTTAAAGAAAAACTAACAGGTCTGTGAGAGACGGAATTCTTACTGGTTGGTAGGTGATCAAATACTTATGTCATGCAATAAAATGCAAATTAATTACTTAAAATCATACAATGTGATTTTCTGGATTTTTGTTTTAGATTCCGTCTCTCACAGTTGAAGTGTACCTATGATAAAAATTACAGACTTCTACATGCTTTGTAAGTAGGAAAACCTGAAGAATCGGCAGTGTATCAAATACTTGTTCTCCCCACTGTATGTATATGACCACAATAACTTTCCTTCTGCAGCATGGTGTGGTGTGAGATTTCTTTGCCTTACATAAGCTTTGGTCAGTTCCCATTTACTAACCAATTACACTTCCTATTTACTCAGGTGATTGGGCCAGGAACAGAGGATTATGGGGATGGTAGTCAGGTAGGATTTTCTTATGGATCTTCAGTGCCAGATCAAAACTAAATTAACATTGAGATTAAAGGTACTTCCAGGAGACTTAAACCTACACACAACTTCCATCTAGAGGACTGGATCGACCCAGATTAAATATCCATTATTTCCTATTTCCTTCCTTCAATCTCTCTCTCTCTCTCTCTCTCTCTCTCTCTCTCTCTCTCTCTCTCTCTCTCTCTCTCTCTCTCTCTCTCTCTCTCTCTCTCTCTCTCTACTCTCTCTCTCTCTCTCTCTCTCTCTCTCTCTCTCTCTCTCTCTCTCTCTCGTAAGATCTGTGAATATGACACAAGGGCTAATGAGCCTAGTGCTATAATATCTAGTGCTGTAATATCTGGCTCCGTGTGTGGCCTCAGCCTGTCCCTCGTATCAAACCCAGCGAGAGAGAAGATCTGTGCTCTAGTCACTGAGAACAGCTCATCTCATTTAAGTAGAACTGGATTCTCTGTTAACACAATGGTCTCTCTCTCTCTCTGTCTCTCTCTCTCTCTTCTCTCTGTCTCCTCTCTCTCTCTCTCTGTCTCTCTCTCTCTCTCTCTCTCTGCTCTCTCTCTCTCTCTCTCTCTCTCTCTCTCTCTCTCTCTCTCTCTCTCTCTCTCTCTCTCTCTCTCTCATGTCTAACTGACTAGTAGCATTTGTTTGTCTAAATGTATTGTACCACCTCGGCTAGCTATTAAATAAGTCCTTTTCATTAAACAAGCTTTTCATAAAACATTAATTAATTCGCTCATCCTCATTTGCATTTTTTCATCATAAAAGCATTGATTAAACATTCATTTGCTCACTTGTTCTTATTTGCATCTGTTTAAATGTATTCTTAGAATAGTTTAGATTTGAATAGACGAAATTGAGAGAGAGAGAGGGGGGGGGTGAGGGGGAGAGACAGGAGAGAGAGACAGGAGAGAGAGAAGAAGAAGAAATAAATAATAGGATAGTTAATATTAGACTGTAGAGGATAGTTATTATTCTATTTCAGCAGAATGACCAGAAAATGAAAGTAGAAATTAGATTACATGTTTCTCCACATCATTATGTAGACCCACTCACCATGAAAATAATAGTATGTTGCACAATACTATACCTGTCCAGGTCCTGACTAGAGTAAGATCTCTAGGCATCTCTATGGTGTCTGGAGGTTACTGTCAGGGCTTGACATAAGGGTTGTCTAGGCTAGTCTATGTTTGGTTTTTGTTGGTCCCCAGTTAGAGGCAGCTGCCCTGCGTTGTCTCTAGTTGGGATCCTATTTATGTTTGGGTTATTGTTTGTGCATTCGTGCATCACAGTTGGTGGTTGTGTTCTCGCCTTGTTTGTTGTTTTGGTTCTAAAATAAAGGAATGTCTACACATTACGGCTCAGCGCCTTCAAACCATGACAACACCACGGTATTTCCCTTGGATACCAGAGCATTTAACTGTAAATCTTTAAATACTTGATTAATTAAAGAAATATACAGGGAAAACTAAATAAACAAGGTATCTAATGATATTTATGATAAATAAAGCGATATTACAATAACGATTTTATTATTCCTTAACATTAATATGCCCTCTGTACGACTGTGTTATTTTATATACACTCATATAGAACTCAAAGAAAATAGTTTTTCTCTACAGCAGAGCTCAGGGGTATGACTTCCTGTATGTGTGTGTGTGAGATGAATTGAATACTGATGGAGCGGTCGTCTCTAACCGTATAAGTGTTACGTTCTTTTCCCTCCCCTCTTCACACACCGCCAGGGGACACATCAATCTCTGTGACCGGAGAGAGAGGGATGAGGGAGAGGGAGGGAAGAGGAGAGAGAGGGGATGAGGGAGAGGGAGGGAAGAGGAGAGAGAGGGGATGAGGGAGTTGGAGGGAAGAGGAGAGAGAGGGATGAGGGAGAGGGAGACAGGGAGCAATGACATTATAAATATGTCTCTGAAACCACAGTGGATATGGAGCAGGTAAGACCACGGTTTTTCACACATGACCGCAGCTTGAACGTACGAGGAGCCATCAGTAAGGCTTAGTCGCAGTCGAAGCTTGAGCTACTGTCAATACAGTCTGTGTGGCATCCTCACACTCACACACACATTCACGCATACACACATGAAAATGTACAAACGCATGTGTACACATGTCAGTCACACACACAACCATAACCTCCAACTGCAATGATGCCGCTCATCCATCATGGAGAAACACTTCTTTTTATAGCCACTGGTCAGTTCCCATTCAAATAGGCCAGAACAGTCATACATGCAGGGTCATTCCACCTCAAAAAGCACAAGAAAGAGGATTTCAACACCTTTCCATCTTAGATTGTTCTGAAATCTTTTCTGTTGTTAGAAACAAATAAGATTCCTGCAACATTACTTTGTTTAAATATAATTAGATCTCTGAGAAATCAAGATTGCGCCCAAATTGACAATTTAAATGTATAGGATTCATATAATATTCAATAAATATAGAACTAAACATCCAATTTGGATCAAACTTTTTTCTAACAATGAGTTAGATATGAGGAATCCAAATAAATGGTCAAGAACCACCCACAGATGCCCCAAACCCCACTCCAATCTCACCCCAGATAGTATATAGTATATAAAAAGTTAGCATTTGAAACAGTGGCCAGGTAAACAAACCAAAAGCATGGGCTGCTGTCATACCTGGTCCATAGACTGCTTACAGGGAAACCAATGTAATTTAGTCATTTGGGTGAACTATCCCTTTAACAAAAATGTATCACCTAATAGCAGGAACAACACCATCTAGTGGACAGAACCTGGTAATATCAGGATGCAGGATGGAACATAAACCAAACAACGTCAATTACTAATTTCTCTGAACACGGCGGGAAAATACATCACCAAATTCAATGAGAATACATTACACAGGATAAAGAAACAATACTCCAAGCCGCAGCTCCATTCTACTTGTAAAACATAGAGAACTGATACTATATACTCATTGTCAGAAAAAAAGTTTGGTCCAAATCCGATATTAGGTACTATAATTATTGAATATTATATGAATCCTATACATTTAAATTGTCAATTTGGGCGCAATCAAAACACAGGGTTGAAATCCAACCAAAAGAGCGAGGAGTACCTCAAATAACTACACGGAACGAGACCCGAAATAACTACACCGGACGAGACCCGAAATAACTACACAGAACGAGACCCGAAATAACTACACCGGACGAGACCCGAAATAACTACACGGAACGAGACCCGAAATAACTACACCGGACGAGACCCGAAATAACTACACGGAACGAGACCCGAAATAACTACACGGAACGAGACCCGAAATAACTACACCGGACGAGACCCGAAATAACTACACCGGACGAGACCCAAAATAACTACACTGGACGGGACCCGAAATAACTACACGGGACGAGACCCGAAATAGCCATGGCACAATCATACACGATATTACATTTGCACACCAGTACACGGGACGAGACCCACATTACAACCAGTAGTACACAAAACACTCAGCACGAGAGCCAAAACAACAAAGCACAGGTATTCACAAGCCCACTTAAACACACACACAGACTCCATACACACTCCCAGCCATGCAAACACACAACCCACAAAAGCTATGCTTTGTTTTAGACCTGCAGGGTCCAGAGGACTAGAGAGGACTAGAGAGGACTAGAGAGGACTAGAGAGGACTAGAGAGGGCTGGAGAGGGCTGGAGAGGGCTGGAGAGGGCTGGAGGGGGCTGGAGGGGGCTGGAGGGGGCTGGAGAGGGCACAATTCCCATAGTGGAGGAAGTGATCCCATGAGGTCACAGGATTGGTGCCCTAGTACCACAGCAGGGCCAGATCGCTGCTCAGTAAGTACTCTTTACACACACACACACACACACACACACACACACTACCCACTACTCACAGCAAGCTAGACAACCAGCTAGAGAGTATTACTCTGAATTCTGCTCTGTGGGATGTTATTAAAGATTACAGGATATAATCACAGCGGTATCATGCAGGATGCCAGGATCAGCAGCCATTACATCGTCATGTGCAGAATGTTGGACTTGGCCGTGGTGGAATATTAGTGCTGTCGCTACCATCCTGTCCCGTCTGTGTTGACACAGCTAAGAGATAAGAGCACTAGGAAAAGGGTTGCAGGATTTAACTGCACACGCACACACACACACACACACACACACACACACACACACACACACACACACACACACACACACACACACACACACACACACACACACACAATTTGTTAGCTAAGAGCCAAAGGACACCAATCCCTCCCACACCCCCAACACTCCAAACAGTAGTCCCAATAGTCCAATAACATCACAATCATACAATCTCCCTTCCCAGAATCTTGAACTGAACATCCTTCAACAACCGTCCGTCCCATATAGAACTAAGAAACGGTCATGAAAACGTGCCAGTGGGGAGCATCTCTACCTCTATATGAGCTCAGTGACTGGTTATCAGGGCTATCATTATCTGAGCATGGCCATCGGCAGCTGCTCTGACTGCAGAGAGAGAGAGAGAGAGAGATGCACACAGGGAGCGGAGAGGTGCCCACTGGAATACTGATCAGGCTCATAGTGCTACTCTCACTCAGCCTCCTCCCCTGTGACTGTAGGGACACTGACACACAGGGGCATATCCATTTAAAAGGACCCATGAGCACCAACATGTTCATAGGAGCATGTCAAATCGGGTGTCAAATGAAAGCCAAGAGTCTATATGTTTTAGAAATTAAGGCGTATATACATTTTTCAACCATTCTTTGTCTTCAAAATGTGGAATAAGCAAGACTTTGATTTCTGGTGAAACAGATGGAAAAGGGGTCTTAGACAACATCTACCGGAAAAAGTCTTAAAAGATATTATAAATATAGTTGAAGTCGGAAGTTTACATACACCTTAGCCAAATACATTTAAACTCAGTTCTTCACAATTCCTGACATTTAATCCTAGTAAAAATTCCCTGTCTTAGGTCAGTTAGGATCACCACTATATTTTAAGAATGTGAAATGTAAGAATAATAGTAGAGATAATTATTTATTTCAGCTTTTATTTCTTTCATCACATTCCAGTGGGTCAGAAGTTTACATAAACTCAATTAGTATTTGGTAGCATTGCCTTTAAATTGTTTAACTTGGGTCAAACGTTTCAGGTAGCCTTCCACAAGTTGGGTGAATTTTGGCCCATTCCTCCTGACAGGACTGGTGTAACTGAGTCAGGTTTGTAGGCCTCCTTGCTCGCACACGCTTTTTCAGTTCTGCCCACAAATGTTCTATAGGATTGAGGTCAGGGCTTTGTGATGGCCACTCCAATACCTTGACTTTGTTGTCCTTAAGCCATTTTGCCACAACTTTGGAAGTATGCTTGGAGTCATTGTCCATTTGGAAGACACATTTGCGACCAAGCTTTAACTTCCTGACTGATGTCTTGAGATGTTGCTTCAATATATCCACATTATTTTCCTTCCTCATGATGCCATCTATTTTGTGAAGTGCACCAGTCCCTCCTGCAGCAAAGCACCCCCACAACATGATGCTGCCACCCCCGTGCTTCACTGTTGGGATGGTGTTCTTCGGTTTGCAAGCCTCCCCCTTTTTCCTCCAAACATAACGATGGTCATTATGGACAAACAGTTCTATTTTTGTTTCATCAGACCAGAGGACAATTCTCCAAAAAGTACGATCTTTGTCCCCATGTGCAGTTGCAAACCGTAGTCTGGCTTTTTTATGGTGGTTTTGGAGCAGTGGCTTCTTCCTTGCTGAGCGGCCTTTTAGGTTATGTCGATATAGGACTCGTTTTACTGTGGATATAGATACTTTTGTACCCGTTTCCTCCAGCATCTTCACAAGGTCATTTGCTGTTGTTCTGGGATTGATTTACACTTTTCGCACCAAAGTACGTTCATCTCTAGGAGACAGAATGCGTCTCCTTCCTGAGCGGTATGATGGCTGCGTGGTCCCATGGTGTTTATGTTTGTGTACTATTGTTTGTACAGATGAACGTCGTACCTTCAGGCGTTTGGAAATTGCAGACTTGTGGAGGTCTACAAAATAATTTTCAGAGGTCTTGGCTGATTTCTTTAGATTTTTCCATGATGTCGAGCAAAGAGGCACTGCATTTGAAGGTAGGCCTTGAAATACATCCACAGGTACACCTCCAATTGACTCAAATGATGTCAATTAGCCTATCAGAAGCTTCTAAAGCCACAACATCATTTTCTGGAATTTTCCATGCTGTTTAAAGGCACAGTCAACTTAGTGTATGTAAACTTCTGATCCACTGGAATTGTGATATAGTGAAATAATCTGTAAACAATTGTTGGAAGAATTACTTGTGTCATGAACTAAGTAGATGTCCTAACAAACTCTAGTTTGTTAACATGAAATCTGTGGAGTGGTTGAAAAATGACTTCAACCTAAGTGTATGTAAACTTCCGACTTCAACTGTACATCAAAACACAATAATGTTGAAGTAAAGACCCTTCTACAAAAATATAAACGCAACATGCAACAATTTCAAACATTTTACAGTTTATATGAGGAAATCAGTCAATTACACATGACTGGGAATACAGATACGCATCTGTTGGTCACAGATACCTTTAAAAAAAAAAAGGGTCTCACAATGGGCCTCAGGGTATCGTCAAGGTATTTCTGTGCATTCAAATTGCCATCGATAAAATGCAATTGTGTACATTGTAGCTTATGCCTCACCGCCATCATAGGGCACTCTTTTCACAACGTTGACATCAGCTAACCGCTCGCACACACGACACCATACAAGCGGTCTGCGGCTGTGAGGCTAGTTGGACGTACTGCCAAATTCTCTAAAACAACGTTGGAGGCGGCTTATGGTAGAGAAATTAACATTTAATTATCTGCCGACAGCTATGGTGGACATTATTGCAGTCAGCTTGACAATTGCACACTCCTTAAAATCTGTGGCAATGTGTAGTGTGACAAAACTGTCCTCCCTTCCACTGGCATACTGTTATGTTGAGTCACCTGCTACTGTCCTCCCTTCCACTGGCATACTATTATGTTGAGTCACCTGCTACTGTCCTCCCTTCCACTGGCATACTGTTATGTTGAACTCATAAGTGTTTTCTTTTTCCTGTCGTCTGGTGGTGAAAGCAAGACTGTGAAAACAGAGAGAGAGAGAGAGAGAGAGAGAGAGAGAGAGAGAGAGAGAGAGAGAGAGAGAGAGAGAGAGAGAGAGAGAGAGAGAGAGAGATAGATAGATAGATAGATAGATAGATAGATAGATAGATAGATAGATAGATAGATAGATAGATAGATAGATAGATAGATAGATAGATAGATAGATAGATAGATAGATAGATAGATAGATAGATAGATAGATAGATAGATAGATAGATAGATAGATAGATAGATAGATAGATAGAGAGATAGAGAGAGAGAGTCAGAGAGAGAGAGACAGTCAGAGAGAAAGAGAGTCAGAGAGAGAGAGACAGAGAGAGAGAGAGAGAGAGAGAGAGAGAGAGAGAGAGAGTCAGAAAGAGAGAGAGACAGAGAGAGTCAGAGAGAGAGAGACAGAGAGAGTCAGAGAGAGAGAGCGACAGAGAGTCAGAGAGAGAGAGAGAGAGAGAGAGAGAGAGAGAGAGAGAGAGAGAGAGAGAGAGAGAGAGAGAGAGAGAGAGACGGAAAGAGCTTCCAGAGAGCATCCAGAGATCCACCATTCTTCTAGCCTGGATTCATATTCAGTAAGCTTTTGTTACGTATCAGGTTGTGTCTGACTCAAGCTCGGAGCAGGGTCATTCCTTTAGTCATTTCCTAACAACCTTCCACCCTAATCACAGCAATAGGGCTGAAGCGGCATGTGTGAGGAGGAGGTTAGTAATCCGTTTTATAGGTTGAAAGCCACATGTTTTCTATGACCTACTCACTTTGAACCCAAGTCTCCTGTACACCAGAAGACTGTTAGACCTCTGAGCTAAAGCGTAGGTTTTCTGGTCTCAGGCAAGGTTGTTTTTTTTATCACACGATTAACCTCCTTCATACATTTCGTCATCCTAGGCTAGCTACTTCAGAATAAACTATAAGCCTACAGTGCCTTCAGAAAGTATTCATACCCCTTGACTCATTTCACATGTTGTTGTGTTACAGCCTGAATTCAAAATGGTCTACATTTTGTTTGACCATCTACACATTATACCCCATAATGACAAAGTGAATGTTGTTGTTGTTGAAATACATGTTAGAATCACATTTGGCAGCGGTTACAGTGGTGAGTCATTCTGGGTAAGTCTCTAAGAGCTTTGCACACCTGGATTGTACAATATTTGCACATTACTATAAAAACAATTCTTCAAGCTCTATCAAGTTATTGGTTGTTGATCATTGCTAGACAGCCATTTTCAAGTCTTGCCATAGATTTTCAAGCCAATTTAAGTCAAAACTGTAACTTGGCCACTCAGGAGCATTCAATACAATCTTGGTAAGCAACTCCAGTGTAGATTTGGCCTTGTGTTTTAGGTTATTGTCCTGCTGAAAGGTGAATTTGTCTCCCAGTGTCTGTTAGAGAGCAGACCGAACCAGGTTTTTTGCCTGTTCTTAGCTCTATTCTGTTTATTTTTATCCCCCAAAAAAACTCTCTAAATCTTGCCAATGACAAGCATACCCATAACATGATGCAGCCACCACCATGCTTGAAAATATGAAGATGTGTTGTTACTCCTGAAGTTATTTACATTTTCCATAGTAAAGTGGTTGAATACTTATTGACTCAAGACATTTCAGCTTTTCATTTTTTATGAATTAGCAAAAATGTCAAAAAACATCATTCCACTTTGTCATTGTGTGTAGGCCAATGACAAAACAATTGACATTTTACCACCAGCACCAACACCACCAACACCAACAACACCAACACCACAACCAGCACCAACACTACCAGCACCAACAACACTACCAACACCACCACTACCAACACCACCACCACCATCAACCCCACCAGCACCAGCACCAACACCAAGACCACCAATACGATTATACAATTATACAAAACGCTTTACCATCTACATTAACTGACACATCTTGTCATAGATTATGTATGAGAATTATATATATTTATTTTCTGATGACGCGGGCACCTGTCTTATATAAAACATTGTTGGTACTATACAAGAACACTCTCCAACATGCATTTCAATTTCAAAATGAATTAATTCCCTCCTCCACAGAGTCACCTGATCAAACATGTTCGACGTGGCCACGGATCAGTGGCCATGCTGATGCCATGCTGTAGTCAGACTCCTGGGGGAGAACTGGGCTTCCCTCCCAATCACTTCATCACAGCCATTGATTGAATGTGAACTTGGACCATCTGGTCAGCGTTAATTGCACACGTGTTGTACATTAAGCAACTAGCCAATCGGGTGGGTTGGGCAGCGAAGAACAAAGAAGACAGACCAGAGACGAGTCTTTCTTCAGTTCACGATCTATTAGTTTGGATGTGCGTTGGTAGGTCCTTAGCCACTCAAACGGTTAATGGGTTTTCAGTGATCTGCCCTCAGATCATAGACTGGAATCCAAGCTGAACAGGGATATTATTCAGTTTGGATTCCAGGCTAAACATATCCAGCACACGCCAAAAAAGCTACTTCTAATTCAAACTCAGAAGTACAAGTTTTAGCATGCATGTGATGTATACTACTACTGCTTCTTGTTCAATTTCAACTGAAGCTCCTTATTTCATGAAATGAATAGCCTACATCTTCATTCACAGGGTTCAGTTCAGAGAATGCAGCGATGGAGGATGATATCAGAGTTTGTGAATAATAATTAGTGGCTAAAGTGGAGATTTAGTCTGGCTAGGCTGTGACATCTCTTCCCTCTCTCGCTCTCTGTCTCTTTCCTCTCTCGCTCTCTGTCTCTTTCCTCTCTCGCTCTCTGTCTCTTTCCTCTCTCGCTCTCTGTCTCTTTCCTCTCTCGCTCTCTGTCTCTTTCCTCTCTCGCTCTCTGTCTCTTTCCTCTCTCGCTCTCTGTCTCTTTCCTCTCTCGCTCTCTGTCTCTTTCCTTTCTCGCTCTCTGTCTCTTTCCTCTCTCGCTCTCTGTCTCTTTCCTCTCTCGCTCTCTGTCTCTTTCCTCTCTCGCTCTCTGTCTCTTTCCTCTCTCGCTCTGTCTCTTTCCTCTCTCGCTCTGTCTCTTTCCTCTCTCGCTCTCTGTCTCTTTCCTCTCTCGCTCTCTGTCTTGTTTCCTCCTCTTTCCCCCTCTCTCTATCTCTTTCCTCCTATTTTACGCTCAGAGAAGCTCCTCCCAGGAAACAGCAGGCCTGCCCCCTCTGACTTTAATATTACATGGTTGAGATGAAAGGAACACAGGGAAACAGAGAGTACAGTGACAAACAGAAAGAGAGAGAGACAGAGAACAGTCACCCAGTCATCTCCCAGTCTTGATAGGTCATGTTTGTGAGAGCGTGATGTAGCTGATCTGACATCCACAGTGGCTCAGGTGAACTGAAACCACAACAAAAATGTGTTACTACTCCAGTGCATTCTCCTCTCTCTTGGTGAGTCACTGAAAGAACACCAACACAACAGTAACACATTGGTACATTATTAGGATCATTTGACACAGTAGAGGGAAGATGCAAGGTCGGGTCCTCCAGAGAAACAATTAGCCGCGGAACTTCAGAGGAGAACAATCGTTGATTAGCATCTGTTTACGGCACAGAGGCAGACATGATTGGACGAGAGGAGAGCAGGGAATCCATAGCCTATGGATTTTAACTGTAGGGCTTGTCACACTAGCTGTAGCCTATGGATTTGAACTGTAGGGCTTGTCGCACTAGCTGTAGCCTATGGATTTGAACTGTAGGGCTTGTCACACTAACTGTAGCCTATGGATTTGAACTGTAGGGCTTGTCACACTAGCTGTAGCCTATGGATTTTAACTGTAGGGCTTGTCGCACTAGCTGTAGCCTATGGATTTGAACTGTAGGGCTTGTCACACTAGCTGTAGCCTATGGATTTGAACTGTAGGGCTTGTCACACTAACTGTAGCCTATGGATTTGAACTGTAGGGCTTGTCACACTAACTGTAGCCTATGGATTTGAACTGTAGGGCTTGTCACACTAGCTGTAGCCTATGGATTTGAACTGTAGGGCTTGTCACACTAACTGTAGCCTATGGATTTGAACTGTAGGGCTTGTCACACTAGCTGTAGCCTATGGATTTGAACTGTAGGGCTTGTCACACTAACTGTAGCCTATGGATTTGAACTGTAGGGCTTGTCACACTAACTGTAGCCTATGGATTTGAACTGTAGGGCTTGTCACACTAGCTGTAGCCTATGGATTTGAACTGTAGGGCTTGTCACACTAGCTGTAGCCTATGGATTTGAACTGTAGGGCTTGTCACACTAACTGTAGCCTATGGATTTGAACTGTAGGGCTTGTCACACTAGCTGTAGCCTATGGATTTGAACTGTAGGGCTTGTCACACTAACTGTAGCCTATGGATTTGAACTGTAGGGCTTGTCACACTAGCTGTAGCCTATGGATTTGAACTGTAGGGCTTGTCACACTAGCTGTAGCCTATGGATTTGAACTGTAGGGCTTGTCACACTAACTGTAGCCTATGGATTTGAACTGTAGGGCTTGTCACACTAGCTGTAGCCTATGGATTTGAACTGTAGGGCTTGTCACACTAACTGTAGCCTATGGATTTGAACTGTAGGGCTTGTCACACTAGCTGTAGCCTATGGATTTGAAATGTAGGGCTTGTCACACTAGCTGTAGCCTATGGATTTGAACTGTAGGGCTTGTCACACTAGCTGTAGCCTATGGATTTGCTTACATAATGAAGCAGTGCAGAATGTTGCATATCGCAGAATTGTTTAACGCACCCCTACTTCTAATCGACACACGCACGGACGCACACACACACACACACACACACACACACACACACACACACACACACACACACACACACACACACACACACACACACACACACACACACACACACACACACACACACACACACACACACACACACACACACACACACACACACACAAACACACACACACACACACACACACACACACACACACCTCCTTTTGTTCCTTCACTGCAGTAACCTCATTTGGACCATTGGACTAATTACAGATTCAGTTTGCATACCATATTCCCAACCTGCCATATGCTCTCAACCCCCAACAGTAACTGCCAGATTTAGCTGCTGGGCCAAAACTAGGATACATTTTTTTCTATTTTAACACTCTTATCTGTTAAACTATTCACCTCATCTGCCTCCTGCAGAAAGCACTAACACTAACAGTCTAAATATTATTTGTGGTAATATGAAGGAACATAACTAGGTTATTAAAGTATACTGTATTATCACTAATGATAACAGGAAATACAATAGGCTTCCTCGTCCTGCAAAAACCTATAACCCCAATAGTCTATTGGTTGTCTATCTGAAGGTGTAATAGTAGTATTACCAGAGCTACCATTACCACAGCTAATATTACTATTCGATCAACACTGATGATAACAGCGACAGACAATACTGTAGTCCCAGTAATGTTCATCTCATTGGTATAGGAGAATATCAAGCATGCTAGAACCTTTTTGAGGCCCATACATGAAGCGAGCCATTCAACCATCTTTGGTTCGACATAGCTACTGCAGCAGCATTTCTTATTACAGTGTACTGTATGTTATGAAAATGAAAATAATAAAGAAAGGGTCTTTTCATATACTGTATGTGGAGTCTAGAGTATAGTACAGTAATGAGGGCCATAGGCCCCTGGGCAAAGTCTAAGGCACCCAGATAAACAAATAAAAATAATAATAATTAATTTGAGAGGGCATGGGGAGGGAGTCCTGTATTTGGTTTTCCATATCAAAGAGCGTTTCAAGCATTTTGTTTGAGGGAGAGACACAAGACACATTTTCCAATCCTCTATATTCAATATTCTCTTTTGATTGGAAACGGCTGGGGTGCTCCACTGCTCTGCATGGTATTTGATCCGTTCAACTCCTTGAGGCAATCTTCAAGTTCCGTTTCAGTAAGAGCAATGGGTATTGTAACCGTGGTGATTCTCATGTTCAGACAGCAATTCCCGAACGCTCAACCCCAGGTCCACCCTCTCCATGCTTCCTTTAATACATGGGGTCGAATTTGACATAGAACAGAAGCCTTACGAAGCTACCTCTCTCTGGGCACCTTGCCTCACTCCGAGGCTCGTGTGTTCAGCATGGCAGAACTGTCTTTCGCCGTAGCAGGATGTCCCCCATCAGATCATCAGATCAGACACATCCACTTGTTCCCCTTGAGTAAGGCTATTCATTATATCAGCTAGTATAGCTAGTGCTGTGGCCTCCTCTGCCACGTCCAGTCAAGCAAGGTTAGAGATACAGACAAGATGCCAGCCAGACCTGGCACGCACACAAACACACACACACAGTGCCACGGACCACTAACCCTCCAACCACCCACTTACAGCAAGTCCTAGCTAATTAAGACTAAACTGCATGGTACTGCAGCGTTAGCTCCCTCTGAACCAACACACGGCCCCTAATGAGAAAAGACTAGCAAATCTCTGAGGCGTTCTTCAAATACTTATTTCTTCTGAGGAGAGAGTTATCTTATTTAGCCTGGCATAAACTCTAACTAACTAACTGCAAGCAATGATGTTCTTATGCTAAATGGGAAAACACTCATACTGTAAAAAGTGCTTCCCCAACTTAAATGACCAAAGAAGATGAGAAAATCTGCAATAAAAGCCTTCCGAAGAAAGAGAGTCAGTGGTAAAGGAAGTCATTTGGGAGTAAATTGGTAGTGTATATTTGGACTGCTTATAACAGGGCGTGATTAGCTTACATTAGGGGTTTGCTGTGGGTGAGTGTGTGTGGTAGCTCAATCTCTCTGCAAGAGCACAATATAAACACATCAGACAGCCTGCCTTGCCCTTGGAGAAATAACTCCCTTACAAAACATGTGTCTTTTCTCCAGCTCTACAATAGACCTCGAGATGGGATGAACTATTGTGTGTTGCTGTCTAGGGATGGAACAGCACAGGAGCATAACTGCTCTGCATAAACAGACACAACACCTGGTGTCAACCTTGAGTTGGCAAGATGCCCACTCAGTGATACACAGGAAGAGGATTATCAACTAGAGGACTCCAGACGATTACAAAGACTCTCGGAAGATAATGGAGACAAACAGCTGGAGGAAGAGATATAGAAATGTTAGATAGAACAATAAGCGGATGAATGAGAGGATGTTGTTTGTGAATGTGTCCAAATGTCCCAACCACTAGTAGACTGCTGTCCTGTGGCGCTGGGGCAGGGATGATACTGCATCCAGTGGTCCCACACCAGCACAATAACCATTACACACTGCCACCCGGTTACTCAACCCTGCACCTTAGAGGCCGCTGCCCTGTATACACTTTAATAATGGAACACTAGTCACTTTAATAATGTTTACATCCTGCTTTACTCATCTCATATGTAAATACTGTATTCTATTCTACTGTGTTTTAGTCAATGCCACTCCATTGCTCGTCCCAATATTTATATATTTCTTAATTCCATTATTTTACTTTTAGATTTGTGTGTATTGTTGTGAATTGTTAGATATTACTGTACTGTTGGAGTTAGGAACACAAGCATTTCACTACACCCACAATAACATCTGCTAAATATGTGCTTGATTTGACATTACAACCAACTGACAAATGAGTGTAACATCAGCCATTGAGAGTGTTATAACACCATGTTGAGGGTCTGGCCTCCAAACACACAGAGACAGAGAGAGACAGAGAGACAGAGAGAGACAGAGAGACAGAGAGACAGAGAGACAGAGAGACAGAGAGAGAGAGAGAGAGAGAGAGAGAGAGAGAGAGAGAGAGAGAGAGAGAGAGAGAGAGAGAGAGAGAGAGAGAGAGAGAGAGAGAGAGAGAGAGAGAGAGAGAGAGAGAGAGAGAGAGAGAGAGAGAGATAGAGATAGAGATAGAGATAGAGATAGAGATAGAGATAGAGAGAGAGAGAGAGAGAGAGAGAGAGAGAGAGAGAGAGAGAATCACTCATGAAACGGTATGAAAATGTCATATCAAGATTATAGTGACCAAAATTATCACGGTTATCAGTATTATTATTGTTCAAAAAGTACTGATACACAAACTGAAATCATTTCACCAAGTTTTATATTGAAAACCAACAAACAACAAATAAAATTAGCAGCACTATGCACTTTGTGTTCATAAACATTCAAATAATAACATGAACATTAAAGATGGCACCATGTGGCCATGAGAGGTAAAGGTTTCCCTAGTGCAGGTTTTAATGAACACAACCTTCAGTAAGCAAATCAAATGTTCATATAAAAGCAACACAAGTAAAGCATTGTGCCTGTAAGAACAATACAACCATATGGAAACACGTCCAATGTGCAGGTGTTGACATTAAAATAAAAACACAATATGTAAACAAATCAAATGAACAGCACTGATTGTATGTCCGTTCTCTGCTTCATAAAGAAATAAGGTGCTGCTGGCCTAACATCCTGTATGTATGCATTTTTGTTGAGATTGAAATGTAAAAATGTCCGGTTTAAGTAGTGATCTGCTAGGGGAGACAATGTGCCCGCTGGCACTGAACAATCTCTCTGATGACACGCTGGTTCCTGGGATGCACAAAAGCTTCCTAGCAACCCTGGCAAGGTGAGGCAGCTCTGATGCATGACCCCTCCATGGGTGGCAGAGACAGGTAGACCTTGATCTCTTCTTTCACTCTGTCTTCTGGGGGTGGTCGGAATACGACCCTCTTCACCTCTCTGCTGCCTTGTTGAGGTCATCTTTCTCAGCAACCCAGCCAGGCCTTTCCCCTCCGATGCCGCTGTGCTGCTGGTGCTTTGTGGTTCTTCCCTGACTTGTGTAGCTGCCAGCTTCAAGGCCTCCTGGACACAGCTGCCAGCTTCAAGGCCTCCTGGACACAGCTGTCAGTGTCAACTTTTGCAGCCAAGCTCACCTAAAAAGCTCCTTTTGAAGCGGGGGTCCAATGAAACCAGCCATGTGCATGACTCTCTCTGCCTTCTCAGTGTATCTGTTGTTAAGGTCTTCTCTCATTACCTTTTCCATCTCCTTGGTCAGGGATGGATCCGTATCCTTTTCCACCAGAACATCACGGGTGATGTGGTCCAGGACAAGCTTGATGGCTGACACTGTCACTCGTGTCTCTGAGGCAAGTGCATCTGTAAACTTGCTCAGAGGTTCAAGGAGCTGGCACAGTTGCTCCATGACACTGATGTGGGCATCCTTGGGCATCAGATGCCACGTTCCTCTTCCTCCAGCCAGTGTGGCACAGACTGGCAGCAGTTGGAAACACTCAGGCATCTTGTGTGTAGATCCCCATCGGGTCACCACATCATGGATCAGAGCCTTCTGTGGCATGTTGAGGGCAGCTTGTTTTTCTCTCAGCCTTGGACCAGATGACGGCAGGCCTTGACTGCTGTGTCAACTCTCTGAATTTTCAGAGCCTTTGAGATGGCCAGATTCAAATTATAGCCAAAGCACCCAATCCACAGATCTGGGAACTCTTCAAAAGCCTTGACCATGTTTGTTGCGTTGTCTGTGGTTATGCAGACCAGGTCTTTCTTGTTGATCCCCCACTCTTCCAGCATATTCTCAAAAAACTGATGTTGTGAGCCGAGTGATCTTCTGGGAAGAACTGTGTTTCCAGGCAGTTTGATTCCAGTTGCCGCCAGTCTGGGATGAGGTAATGGATAGTGAAGCTGATGTAGGGTTGACCACCCCCGCTTTCACTGGTCCAGAGTTCAGTAGTCGCAGCAAACCATATGCCTTGAGCCAAACTGTTTCCAACATCAGCTTTAACCTGGTTGTACAGGTTTGGGATTTCAGTCTTGGAAAATAATGTTTAATGGCACTTTGTAGTGAGGCACAGCAACCTTCATCAGCCTCAGAAAGCCAGGCCTCTCAACAATCTGAAATGGCTTCATGTCCTTTGCAATGTAATATGAAAGGGCTGCAGTGAGGTCTTGAGCATGTTTTGATGTGGGTTCATAAAGCAGCCTGCCTTTTAAATGCTTGCTGGAGTGTCTGTGTCACAACTGTAGATGAGGAGGAACCAGTAGCATCACTGGGTTTGACTGATGCCACGCCCACTCTGTAGACAAGGGAATAGAACATGTATTATTATTATTATTATTATTATTACTACTATTATTATTATTATTGGTGTTGTTACATTATAATTATTATTACTCACTCACTCACACACACATTCTATCTTCTGTGTTGCATTTGAGTATACTGTACGCAATGAGCCCATGCACAATTTACATAAATGTTAATGAGTCTTAAGAAGACAGTGATAGTAATTGCAATGAAGCCTGTCATGTCCTGATATGTTTCACCTGTCTGTGTTTGTCCCCTCCCCACACCAGGTGCACCCTATCACCATCATTAATCAGTTTGTGTATTTAGCATCTTGGGTGCTGTTGGCATTTGCCAGATCGTCTTGCTTAGTCAGTCGTTTCCAGCACTCCCTTGTATTAGTAACTCTGCCAGTCTGTTTCCCGGTATTTGGACCTCTACCTGCCTGTTGGATTACGTTCCTGTCTAGCCCCCTCATGTGCCTTCGACCATCTGATCTGCTGCCAAACGAACTCTGCCTGCATTACGGATTACGAGCCTGTCTACTCCTCTGCACTGCCAGTCTTCTGATTCCCGGTACCGAACGCTGCCTGAACTACGACTACGAGCCTGACTTCCCTTATTGGACGACTGCCATTCAGACTCCCTGTTACGAACATTGCCTGTCCTTGACTACGAACCTGCCTTGCCCTATATTTTCTATTAAACAGTCAATCATATCTCTGCCTCCGTGTCCGCTTTTGGGTCCCCTATATCTGTCGTTGTGTCAGAACGATCTGGCCATGACGGACCCAGCGGAGTTGACACATCTACAAAACGCGATAGCCCACCAAGGGGTTGTTGTGGATCGACACGAGGAGGTGCTACGGTCAATAACAGAAGAGCTCCGTGAGCAGAGAGAGAACCAGCAGCGAGCCACCGAATGTCTACTCCAACACTTGGAGAGATTAACACTGGCACTACCGGCACAGAGCGCTTCCCCCCCGTCTCCTGTCCCACCTATACCCAGCAACCCAACACCTTCCCCGGTATCCCTTAGAGAGCCGCACTTACCTGCCCCCGAACGGTTCTCTGGTGATTCAAGTTATTGTCGTCCTTTCTTGTCCCAGTGTTCGCGTATCTTCGAACTGCAGCCATCCTCTTTTCCCACAGAGAAGTCACGGGTCGCCTATATGATAACCATGATGACGGGGCGAGCCCTGGCATGGGCTACGCCGATATGGGACCAGCAGCTTCCCGTTAGTTTCAGTCTAGCAGCGTTCACTACGGAGGTAAAAAAAGTTTTTGATGCTCCAGTATCCGGAAGAGAAGCGGCACGTCAGCTGCTACATCTAAAACAGGGGACTAGCAGCGTGTCGGATTACTCAATTAAATTCCGTACTCTGGCAGCGGAGTGCTCATGGAATTCCGAGGCTCTGCTCGACGCCTTCTATAACGGATTATGTGATCCCATCAAAGATGAACTCGCTGCCCGAGAGGTGCCTCCCAGTTTAGACAGCCTCATCTCCATTGCCATGCGTATAGGAAGTAGACTTCAGGAACGAAATCGGGAGAGAGAAAATCGTCGTCCTGCTCAGGCACTTCCGCATTTCGGCGGACCGGGTGGTAGAGCGTCACCGGGACTGCCAGAACCACCCGAATTCTTCCGGGAACCACTGAGGGCGTCCGAGGTCCTTACATCTGAACCCACGCAAATAAGGAGGGCACAGCTGACGCCCGAGGAACGTCGACGCAGGATAGACAGTCGCAGCTGCCTCTACTGTGGAGAGAAAGGACATTATGCAGCCGGTTGTCCTTTAAAAAGGGCGGGCTCATCAGTAACTGCAGGAATACGGGTGAGTCAAACTAAAACCCCATGGGTACCCCCGGTTCGTTTTCCTTTTCCTGCCACTATTATTTGGAATTCCCAAACCCTTAAAGTAAATGTCCTTATGGATTCAGGAGCTGACGACTGTTTTATTGATAACTCCCTTCTGGTCAAATTAGGCATTCCTTCACGCCCTCTAAGCACACCCATCGAGGCCACAGCCCTGGACGGTCGTTCTATTGGGCGGGTGTCCCAGATATCGGTGCCCGTTACTCTGATCCTGTCTGGCAACCACAGGGAGGAGATCCAGTTCCTGCCCTTACACTCCCCTAACGCTCCTATTGTGTTAGGCCATTCTTGGCTTGTTAAACACAACCCTCACATTGATTGGATTACCGGTTCTGTTACAAACTGGAGCCCCTTTTGCCTTGCTCATTGTCTGAAAGCTGCACCTCATGTTCTTACCAGACAGGTTTCACAGGCCACGGCGGACATCGATTTGTCATCTGTCCCCTCCGAATACTGGGATCTAAGGGAGGTTTTCAATAAGTCTCGGGCTACCTCGCTACCTCCTCATCGGCCATACGACTGTGCCATAGACCTCCATCCAGGCACATCACCCCCCCGTGGACGTCTGTACTCCTTGTCCGGTCCGGAGACGAGGGCCATGGCAGATTATGTAGAGGCCTCCCTCAGGGCTGGGATTATTCGGCCATCTTCCTCTTCTGCTGGTGCAGGGTTTTTCTTCGTTGCCAAAAAGGATAAGACTCTTCGCCCATGCATTGACTACCGGGGTCTTAATGACATCACGGTGAAGAATCGTTATCCACTCCCTCTGCTGGCCTCCGCGTTTGAACTGCTCCAGGGAGCCACGATCTTCTCTAAACTGGACCTCCGAAATGCATACCACCTGGTACGGATACGAGAAGGGGATGAATGGAAGACGGCGTTCAACACGGCTAGTGGACACTACGAATACCTGGTGATGCCATTTGGGTTGACTAACGCTCCCGCTGTCTTCCAGGCTCTGGTTAACGATGTGCTCCGGGACATGATTAATCGTTTTGTCTTCGTGTATCTGGATGACATTTTGATATTCTCCCACTCTGCCCAGGAACACACAGCACATGTACGACAGGTCCTCCAGCGTTTATTAGAAAATCAGCTGTTTGTAAAAGCAGAGAAGTGCGAGTTCCATCGCTCTGTCATTCCTTTCCTGGGTTACATAGTGGCCGCGGGTAGCATCCGGATGGATCCTGGCAAGATCCAAGCCGTCACTGATTGGCCACAGCCCTCTTCACGCCTGGATCTGCAACGCTTCCTGGGGTTTGCCAATTTTTATCGACGGTTCATTCGAAATTACAGCATTTTGGCGGCCCCACTCACTGCCCTGACCTCAACTAAAGTGAGCTTTGTGTGGTCACCCCAAGCAGCCCAGGCCTTCACTGCCCTCAAACAGCGCTTCACGTCAGCCCCCATTTTGATTCACCCAGACCCAGCCCGGCAATTTGTAGTGGAGGTAGATGCCTCCAATATCGGCGTGGGGGCTGTGTTGTCGCAAAGGTCAGACAACGATCAGAAGCTGCATCCATGTGCATTCCTCTCCCGTCGTCTGACACCTGCTGAAGTGAATTATGACGTCGGCAACCGGGAATTGCTGGCGGTCAAGACGGCATTGGAGGAGTGGAGACATTGGCTGGAGGGGGCGGAACAACCATTTATTGTGTGGACAGACCACAAGAATCTTGAGTACCTACGCTCAGCCAGGAGACTCAATGCCCGACAAGCCAGGTGGGCTCTGTTTTTTACTCGTTTTGATTTCACCCTGTCTTATCGGCCTGGCTCAAAGAATACAAAACCAGACGCCCTCTCCCGTGTGTTCAGCCCTACTGCTACGGTCCAAGGAAATGAACGCATTCTCCCTGTCTCTTGTCTGGCCACGTCCTTGGTCTGGGGCGTTGAAGAGGCTGTGCGTAATGCGCAACAGTTGAGCCCTGACCCAGGAGGGGGTCCGCCGGGCTGCCTGTTCGTACCTGACCCTGTTCGATCCCGAGTCCTGGAATGGGGTCATTCGTCGAGATTGACCTGCCACCCCGGCGCTCGTCGGACCCTGGCGTTTATACGGCGACGATTTTGGTGGCCCACCATGGGGGTGGATGTCCCCTCTTTTGTCTCGGCCTGCATGGTGTGCAACCGAAGCAAGACGTCCCGCCAGGCCCCAGCTGGTCTCCTGCAGCCTCTCCCTGTCCCTCATCGTCCATGGTCACATCTCTCCCTGGACTTTGTCACAGGTCTGCCACTATCCGACGGCAATACCGCCATCCTCACCGTAGTAGACCGGTTTTCGAAGGCGGCACACTTTATCCCCCTGCCTAAGTTGCCATCGGCCAAGGAGACTGCCCAATTGATGGTACAGCACGTTTTCCGGATCCACGGATTACCCATTGACATCGTCTCCGACCGGGGTCCTCAGTTCACTTCCCAGTTCTGGAGGGCTTTCTGCACCCTTATTGGCTCTTCTATCAGCCTGTCCTCAGGATTCCACCCAGAGTCTAACGGCCAATCAGAGCGGGCCAATCAAGACCTAGAAACGGTGCTACGTTGCCTGGTTTCGGACAATCCCACCACCTGGAGCCGGCAACTCGTTTGGGTGGAATATGCCCGCAACACCCTGCCTTCCTCCGCTACTGGGCTTTCGCCCTTCGAGTGCTCCTTGGGATACCAGCCTCCGCTGTTTCCGGAGCAGGAAGAGGAGGTTGGCGTCCCGTCGGCCCAGTTGTTTGTCAGGCGCTGCCGTCGGACCTGGAGAAAGGCCCGGGCTGTTCTACTACGGACAAATACCAGGTATCGACGGCAGGCCGACCGTCGCAGGACCCAGGCTCCCCACTACCGTGTTGGCCAGAGGGTGTGGCTGTCCACCCGAGATCTGCCCCTTCGGGTGGAAAGTCGCAAGCTTTCATCCCGTTACATCGGCCCTTATCAGATCTCCCGGGTTATCAATCGATCAGCTATACGCCTCATGTTGCCCCGGTCCCTCCGCATTAATCCTACCTTTCATGTGTCCCGTGTAAAACCTGTATCTCACTGTCCTTTGTCTCCTGTTCCCAGGCCTGCCCCTCCTCCTCGGGTTATTGACAACCAACCTGCATGGACGGTGCGTCGCCTCCTGAGAGTCCGTCCCCGGGGCCGGGGTTTCCAGTACCTGGTTGACTGGGAGGGCTACGGGCCGGAGGAGCGGTCTTGGGTCTCTACCAGGGACATCCTCGACCCGGAGCTCATCGCCGACTTTCATCGACGGCATCCCGGTCAGCCAGGTATGCACCCGGGTCGGTCGCCAGGTGGCGCCCGTAGGGGGAGGGGTACTGTCATGTCCTGATATGTTTCACCTGTCTGTGTTTGTCCCCTCCCCACACCAGGTGCACCCTATCACCATCATTAATCAGTTTGTGTATTTAGCATCTTGGGTGCTGTTGGCATTTGCCAGATCGTCTTGCTTAGTCAGTCGTTTCCAGCACTCCCTTGTATTAGTAACTCTGCCAGTCTGTTTCCCGGTATTTGGACCTCTACCTGCCTGTTGGATTACGTTCCTGTCTAGCCCCCTCATGTGCCTTCGACCATCTGATCTGCTGCCAAACGAACTCTGCCTGCATTACGGATTACGAGCCTGTCTACTCCTCTGCACTGCCAGTCTTCTGATTCCCGGTACCGAACGCTGCCTGAACTACGACTACGAGCCTGACTTCCCTTATTGGACGACTGCCATTCAGACTCCCTGTTACGAACATTGCCTGTCCTTGACTACGAACCTGCCTTGCCCTATATTTTCTATTAAACAGTCAATCATATCTCTGCCTCCGTGTCCGCTTTTGGGTCCCCTATATCTGTCGTTGTGTCAGAAGCCCAACAATTTACATAAATACAGGAGTCTTGTATTGGAGTCTATTGTGTTTCTCCTGTTGGAACACTTTTACAACCAAGTCGACGACTGCTGGATTTTAAATGAACATAATATGTTGGTTGGGCAACTAAACTACATAACGGGTTACTGTGTGTAATGGGCGAATAGAGTCTGCAGACACACGACGCATACAGCAGCAGAACAACGTGTAGTGTTTTTACAAGAGTAGGTAACACTGAAAGCTTCAGTTTACATTATTGACAAGCTATTAGCAAGTTAGACAGACAAACCATGACATTTCCCCCATTCCAAAGTCCCCACATCATGCATTGAGCTAGAAGTTAACTTACCTTGCATTCGCTATAAAGTAGTGGGTGGTGGTCACGAAGATGACTCAAGAGAGACTCAAGAGAGACTCAAGAAATTTGAAGTGTTGCCCCATTTTGCAGGGTGACCATCTTCGATCAAGTTTCCCTCAGCACTCTTGTAAAACTCAAAATACGATTTGGTCCACTTAGAAGGCGCTGTCACTGCCTTCCGACATGTTTTCACACAAAACAAAACCCACGTTGCGTGCTGCGCCTGCGTCAGACTGTTGCTAACTTCGGTTGATGCTGGACAGTATTTACCGTGAGTTTTTCAAACCGTGGTAATCAAACACGGTTTTAATGATAATTAAAATTTTAAACGGTAATACTAACCGTCGGGAATTTGACCGTGGTTTATCGTGAAACCGGTAACCGTTTCATCCCTACTCATCACCATGCTACGTCCTCTTTACATCACGCACCCTTCCTTGTACCCCCCGTTCTGTAAACATCACCCCTGCCCTTCCGCTGCAGACGCCACCCACTGCAATAAGCACCAGCCAGCTAAACACGCACACACACACACACACACGCACACGCACACGCACACGCACACGCACACACACACACACACACACACACACACACACACACACACACACACACACACACACACACACACACACACACACACACACACAGCTCCTCTATATCAGACCAGTAGAAGCATCTTAACTATAATGGAGAGAGCAGCAAGCAGCTTTAACATAACACTCATCCACAGCTACAGACGCAGGATCTTCAATTGAGCCAGTTTGCTATAGCATGAAGATAATTCTGGGGCAACAGGAAATGTGAATTATTATGTGGATTATAATAAACTGACATTTTTTTGTAGGGGTTGATACATAGGGCAAATCCAGGCGGACATTTTGAAATGGAAATGACAAACTTTATAAGCTTTTTAAAAAATAGAATACGTTACAAGTTTGCAAATTGTCATCAACAAAAGAGTGACACATTAAGATCCTACATATGTATAGGATACTGGATGTAGTGCTGCTCAGGTGAAGTGCAGCCTTTCAGTACATTTTAAATGTGGTTAAAATAATTTGCAAATCTAGTCATTTTAGATTGTGTGTCACACCATGTAATCTCTCTTAATCACCCTCGGTGTAGGACACATTTTACAGGTTGTAATCACCCTCGGTGTAGGACACATTTTACAGGTTGTAGACTCCCTCGGTGTAGGACACATTTTACAGGTTGTAATCACCCTCGGTGTAGGACACATTTTACAGGTTGTAGACACCCTCGGTGTAGGACACATTTTACAGGTTGTAGACTCCCTCGGTGTAGGACACATTTTACAGGTTGTTGACACCCTCGGTGTAGGACACATTTTACAGGTTGTAGACACCCTCGGTGTAGGACACATTTTACAGGTTGTAGACACCCTCGGTGTAGGACACATTTTACAGGTTGTAGACACCCTCGGTGTAGGACACATTTTACAGGTTGAAGACACCCTCAGTGTAAGACACATTTCACAGGTTGTAGACACCCTCGGTGTAGGACACATTTTACAGGTTGTTGACACCCTCAGTGTAGGACACATTTTACAGGTTGAAGACACCCTCGGTGTAGGACACATTTTACAGGTTGTAGACACCCTCGGTGTAGGACACATTTTACAGGTTGTAGACACCCTCGGTGTAGGACACATTTTACAGGTTGAAGACACCCTCAGTGTAAGACACATTTCACAGGTTGTAGACACCCTCGGTGTAGGACACATTTCACAGGTTGTAGACACCCTCGGTGTAGGACACATTTTACAGGTTGAAGACTCCCCGCACATTGCACAGTTATCTGGAGAAAAATAGGATTAAGCCCGAAATGTGCGATGTACTGTAGTAGGCAGTTGTAGTTTCCAACTATATGGAGGATGTCAGCTCTGGAGGAATTACTGTTCATATGGGAGGATGTCAGTCAGAAAAGCAAACCTAAAGATTACCTTGTGCCTCATAGTGTGTGTTCGAGGCATAATAAATAAAAACATCTCCATCAAAATCTGTCTGTTTAAACTAGAGATGTTTTATTTTGTTGCAAGGGCTGCGTCTCAATCCACTACACCCGCCTATGTCGGCCTTCCACATTTGCGGTGGAGGGAGGCAGCACTACAGGGGTATTAATACAACTCTGGACTTGTTATATGCTAATGTGAAGGACGCATACAACTCCACTGTGTCACGATCGTGTGTAGAGACAGACCAGGGCGCAGCGTAGCGATAGTTCGACATGATTTATTCACAAATAAACTCAACTTAGTCCGAACTATACAAAACAACAGAGTAAGAAAAACGTGAACATCCACACTTACTATTGATGATGATATAGAAATAATGACCCACACAAACATGTGGGGTTGAGCAACTTAAATAGAATCCCCAATCAGAGACAACGTCTCACAGCTGTCTCCAATTGGGGATTCAACACAAAATGAAAAACATAGATCTAGATCTGTCAGGCTCTGACCATGGCCAAAAGGTACTCCCTATGGCCAGAGCCTGACAGTACCCCCCCTCTAAGGCGCGGACTCCCGGCCGCGATAATCACAAAAAAAACAACCAAAAAAATGTATGTGACATGGGGGGTGTGAGGAGGGACAATCCACTTCGGTGGCGGCTCAGGCCCCGGCGAAGTGGGTAATTTCCTCCCTGACCTGAGTCTGATGACCAAAAGGTACTCCCTATGGCCAGAGCCTGACACACTGCACTCCCTCCCCTCGGTAGATCGGATCACAACCTTGTCCACCTCACCCCACTCTACAGGCCTTTGGTCCAACAGCAGCCTGCGACCACCAGGACCATTAGGAGATGGTCCCCGGAGGCGAATGAGGCCCTACAGGACTGCTTTGAAACAACAGACTGGGATGTGCTCTGTGAGGCTCATGGGGAGGACATTGATGGACTTACTGACTGCATAACAGACTATATAAATTTTTGTGTAGACAACACTGTACCCACCAGGAAGGTACGCTGTTTCCCAAACAATAAACCCTGGGTCACCAGCGACCTGAAGGCCCTGCTGAATGAGAAGAAGAGGGCCTTTAAGGAGAGGGACAAAGACAAGGACAAATTGAAATGCGTCCAGAGGGAGCTGAAGTTGCGGATTGCTGAGGGGAAGAGAGTGTATAAGGAGAAGATGGAGGACAAGCTGAGGCAGAGCCAGGTGAGAGAGGTGTGGAAGGGTATGAGAAATATCACTGGCTTCAAAAAGTCAAACAGTGGGCAGACGGAGGGGACCCAGGACAGAGCCAATGAGCTAAACCAATTTTTTAACAGGTTTGATACTGGCCCTGTCCACCTCCCTTCCAGCTCCCCAGACCACACACCCTCACGGCTGTCCCACCCCCACTTTGCTCACAACACCTCTGCCGAGACAATCAGTGACCCCACCTCCGCCCCTGCTCCCCCTGGACTGATCCTCAACACCCCCCTTTCCCCCACCCCCCCACCTGGGCTGGCTTTCACCACCAACCAAGTGAAGAGAGAGCTGGAGAGACTACATCAGTGGAAAGTGGCGGGCCCTGATGGCATCAGCCCAAGGGTGCTTAGGGTCTGTGCTGACCACCTGTGTGGAATACTCCAGCATATCTTCAACCTTAGCCTGAGCCTAGAAAGGGTCCCTGTGGTGTGGAAAACATCCTGCCTGGTCCCAGTGCCCAAGAAGGCACACCCCACTGTCCTGAATGACTTAAGACTTGTAGCGCTAACATCCCACATCATGAAGACCCTGGAAAGGTTAGTCCTCGCTCACCTCAGACCCCTGGTGTGTACATCACTGGACCCCCTGCAGTTTGCATACCAGCGCAACATCGGGTGGATGATGCAATCATCTACCTTCTACAGAGGGCCTACTCTCACCTGGACAACGCAGGTTGCACTGTGAGGGTTATGTTTTTTGACTTCTCCAGTGCCTTCAATACCATTCAGCCCCTGCTACTGGGTGAGAAGATGAGGAGGATGAAAGTGGAAGCACCCTTAGTCTCCTGGGTCACGGACTACCTAACCGGTAGGCCAAAATTTGTGCGACTACAGAGCTGTGTATCAGAACGGGCAGTTAGCAACACAGGGGCCCCCCAGGGAACGGTCCTGTCCCCCTTCCTGTTCACCCTCTACACCTCAGACTTCAGATATAACTCTGAAACATGCCACCTACAGAAGTTCTCGGATGACTCTGCTATTGTAGGGTGCATCAGGGGCGGGCAGGAGGAGGAGTACAGGAGCACAATCAGTGACTTTGTGTTGTGGTGTGAGCAGAACCACCTTCAGCTCAACATCAGCAAAACAAAGGAGATGGTGGTGGACTTCAGGAGAACCAAGGCACAACTGACTGCAGTCCCTATACAGGGGATGGATGTGGAAATGGTTGGGTCATACAAGTTCCTGGGAGTCCATATGGACAACAGGCTGGAATGGGCTGGTAACACCGGGGCCCTGTACAAAAAGGGCCAGAGCCGACTCTACTTTCTTAGGAGGCTCAGGTCCTTCAACGTGTGCAGTAAACTACTGCATACCTTCTACCAGTCTGTGGTGGCCAGTGCCATCTTTTTTGCAGTGGTGTGCTGGGGAGCAAACATCAAAGCCGGTGATGCTTCTCGGGTAAATAAGCTGATCAGGAAGGCTAGCTCTGTCCTGGGGATGAGGAGGTGGCGGAGAGACGGATCCTGGCCAAACTGCTGGCCATCATGGACAACGTCACCCACCCTCTGCACGCTATGGTTATGACGCAGAGGAGCACCTTTAGTCACAGACTGATCCCACCACGGTGTGCCAGAGAGCGCTACAGGAGGTCCTTCCTGCCGGCGGCTATTAGACTATATAATGCCTTAACGGGGTGCCATGCCGTCGGCAACATAGATCTGGAACTGTTGGGGTGCTAGGACCTAGTTTAACAATTATGCATCCATCTGTGACTAACTCTGGTCCGTCAGCACTCATTCACTCAGGACCTATTTATTCATGCAGGTCTGTATATACATACTCATGTACAGTTGTTATATCATATCACGTGCAATATTGCTAGTAATTCTTGGACCTACCCCAAATTATATCATTCACACATTTAGCTATTAAAGTATCTCTTCCTGTAATTTACCTGTACAGTTTGTGTAACCATGCAAGTATTCACTTATCTGTAAATATAACTGTATACTTACCTGTACAGCTAATTTAACCATGCAAAAATTTAACTTACCTGTTCATTTAGCCAGTCTGTCTATTAAGTAAACTATTATTACCCTGCTCATATCATATGCATTTTTCTGCCATCGACCTGTATAGTATAGTTAACCATCCAACATCCACCAATGTATAGTGTACATATTCAGCCAACCACCCATACTATGCAATGTCTTTTTATAGCTTCTTTTTGCACTCCAGATATCTTGTATTTCTATACTTTTTCATACTGCCGCTCTATGTATCATGTACCGTGTATCTGTCTTTTGTGTACTTTCGTTGTGGCATTTTGCACCTGCCCTGTGTTTTGTTGTAGCTGCTTGACAAAGAAATTTCCCCCCCGGGGAATCAATAAAGTACCTATCTATCTATCTATCTATCTATCTATCTATCTATCTATCTATCTATCTATCTATCTATCTATCTATCTATCTATCTATCTATCTATCTATTACAGAGCTTCATAATGTATTACAGAGCTTCATTATGTGTTACAGAGATTCATAATGTATTACAGAGCTTCATAATGTATTACAGAGATTCATAATGTATTACAGAGATTGTATTACAGAGCTTCATAATGTATTACAGAGCTTCATAATGTATTACAGAGATTCATAATGTATTACAGAGCTTCATAATGTATTACAGAGCTTCATAATGTATTACAGAGCTTCATAATGTATTACAGAGCTTCATAATGTATTACAGAGCTTCATAATGTATTACAGAGATTCATAATGTATTACAGAGCTTCATAATGTATTACAGAGCTTCATAATGTGTTACAGAGCTTCATAATGTATTACAGAGCTTCATAATGTATTACAGAGCTTCATAATGTATTACAGAGATTGTATTACAGAGCTTAATAATGTATTACAGAGATTCATAATGTATTACAGAGATTCATAATGTATTACAGAGATTCATAATGTATTACAGAGCTTGACGCAGAAGAAGGTTAATGTACACATTTGTATTATGTCATTCACTTCGCTTGCTTTAACGTACTTTGAATCCTCCGGACCCCCTAACCCCTGTACTCCCCTCCCTTTCCATCCTCCGGACCCCCCAACCCCTGGACTCCCCTCCCTTTCCATCCTCTGGACCCCCTAACCCCTGTACTCCCCTCCCTTTCCATCCTCTGGACCCCCCAACCCCTGGACTCCCCTCCCTTTCCATCCTCTGGACCCCCCAACCCCTGGACTCCCCTCCCTTTCCATCCTCCGGACCCCCCAACCCCTGGACTCCCCTCCCTTTCCATCCTCCGGACCCCCCAACCCCTGGACTCCCCTCCCTTTCCATCCTCCGGACCCCCCAACCCCTGGACTCCCCTCCCTTTCCATCCTCCGGACCCCCCAACCCCTGGACTCCCCTCCTTTTCCATCCTCCGGACCCCCCAACCCCTGGACGTAACAAATAATATCCAGAAGGACCCGGGAGTGGAATCTTTTTTTTCTTACTTGTCACTATGCATGAGCTGAGGGCCTAAGTGCGTCAACAACCGTCTCAGACACGAGGAGAAGAGAGAGCAAGAGAGAGAGAGAACAAGTGAGAGTACATCCCTTTATAACCTCCATGCACCAAAAAATGAGGAAACCTTAATTAGAAAAGGATGAGAACTCGCTGGGGCATGGAGTACTCTTTGATACACATCAATTAGGTATTTTTAGACTCCAAGTTGCGTGCTTCTTGAACGTGACACTCTCTCTCTCTGCCGAGTTCATTAATTGACTGTGTGCAGATTAATTCTCGTAAATAAATTGTTTTGTTTCACGGTTGAGAAGGAATAAGGAGGTCATGGCAGAAACCTTGAAAAGCTACAGGAAAAAACGGCGCTCTTTGAGATTTTTGGTTTCTTTCGTTGTTCTCCAGGTTGTCTTTATTGCAGTCGCAGAAGAAGATATCATCTTATACTGTATATCATACTAATGTGGTTGGACACCTAGAACGTGACTTTTAATTTGGTGTCTCATTAATAACCTTGTCATATAACATCCAGGTGTCCCCATAGGAAACCATAGACATAGTCCAGTCTCAGAAAGCATGGCAATCTCAAGTGCACACCTGATGTCTCCCCTGAATTCTCTGTCCTGTCAGGGCATTGACCAACAACCGAACAGGACGCTGCTGCTTATAAAATATACAGACAGATCTGCTCATCGGTGTGAAAGGTCTTTGTTGAAAACACTGGGAATAAAAAGACGAAAGTCCATTATAACCACACAACCTTGCTCCAGGGACCGTACACACGGACACAAATAGACCATGGCTCTTTCTATTCCCGAAGCGTGCTTTTCTCACCTGGCTGGCTGGCGAGTCCCCGGGGTAGGTGACAGAGGTCGGGGGAAGCGTGATGAGGGTTCTGAGGCTGACACACACACACACACACACACACACACACACACACACACACACACACACACACACACACACACACACACACACACACACACACACACACACACACACACACACACACACACACACACACAGAGAAGAGGGGCCCGAGGGCAAACCACCCCATCACCATCATCACATCTTCATCTGAAGGTACCCAGGGGTGGTAACCATAGTGACAAAAGGAATAATAACATACTCACTAGTTAGAGTGTGGTGCAGACAGTGTCATTCTTACACTCTGCCTTGTACAGGTCTCTGTAGCAATATATGTGTTAAGGCACTGCAAAATAACAAACTTCTTTACATGTACAGTTGAAGTCGGAAGTTTACATACACTTAGGTTGAAGTCATTAAAACTCATTTTTCAACCACTCCACAGATTTCATGTTAACAAACTATAGTTTTGTCAAGTCGGTTAGGACATCTACTTCGTTCATGACACAAGTAATTCATCCAACAATTGTTAACAGACAGATTATTTCACTTATAATTCACTATATCACAATTCCAGTGGGTCAGAAGTTTACATACACTAAGTTGACTGTGCTTTAAACAGCTTGGAAAATTCCAGAAAATGATGTCATGGCTTTAGAAGCTTCTGATAGGCTAATTGACATCATTTGAGTCAATTGGAGGTGTACCTGTGGATGTATTTCAAGGCCTACCTTCAAACGCAGTGCCTCTTTGCTCGACATCATGGGAAAATCAAAAGACATCAGCCAAAAAAATTGTAGACCTCCTCAAGTCTGGTTCATCCTTGAGAGCAATTTCCAAACGCCTGAAGGTACCACGTTCATCTGTACAAACAATAGTACGCAAGTATAAACACCATGGGACCACGCAGCCGTCATACCGCTCAGGAAGGAGACGTGTTCTGTCTCCTAGAGATGAACGTACTTTGGTGCAAATCAATCCCAGAACAACAGCAAAGGACCTTGTGAAGATGCTGGAGGAAACAGGTACAAAAGTATCTATATCCACAGTAAAACAAGTCCTATATCAACATAACCTGAAAGGCTGCTCAGCAAGGAAGAAGCCACTGCTCCAAAACCAATGACCCCAAGCATACAATGAACCCAAGCATACAAAGTTGTGGCAAAATGGCTTAAGGACAACAAAGCCAAGGTATTGGAGTGGCCATCACAAAGCCCTGACCTCAATCCTATAGAAAATGTGTGGGCAGAACTGAAAAAGCTTGTCCGAGCAAGGAGGCCTACAAACCTGACTCAGATAAACACCAGTTCTGTCAGGAGGAATGGGCCAAAATTCACCCAACTTATTGTGGGAAGCTTGTGGAAGGCTACCCGAAACATTTGACCCAAGTTAAACAATTTAAAGGCAATGCTACCAAATACTAATTGAGTGTATCTAAACTTCTGACCCAATGGGAATGTGATGAAAGAAATAAAAGCTGAAATAAATCACTCTCTACTATTATTCTGACATTTCACATTCTGAAAATAAAGTGGTGATCCTTTATTTTTACTAGGATTAAACGCCAGGAATTGTGAAAAACTGAGTTTAAATGTATTTGACTAAGGTGTATGTAAACTTCCGACTTCAACTGTATGTTCCGTCTCAGCTCGTTGTGGATAAACAGCCGGATTGTGTTCAGTAGGGCACACCGTAGCATAATGTTTTGATACGAAAAGCGAAAAGATGTGTCCTTATTGGACAGCTCAGGTAGTAACCTAGTTTGTCAGAGAGCTAGTTAATCATCAGTCATCACTGGTCATCAGTCACCATGTCATCTATAAACATAGAGATGACTCAGATATCAGCTGGCTAAATGTGAAATGCCTCTAAGGAAGTGTGTGTACATGTGGTGCTTATGATGACTCCATACAGCAGGCTGGAGTGTGTGTGCTGTGATTAGTCAACATGTCTCAGCCATGTGCAGTGCACATGGGCAACAATTTCACCTTGCACTGGTGTGAGTCTAGTGTGAGTCTTTATTGCCTATGTCAATATTGTATGTAGAACTTATGTGAGTGTGTGTGTATACAGTATGGGTGTGTACACACCATTACTCCAGTCACACCTCAGCCTGCGTGTATATGAGTGAGCCATGATCACACACACATCCTGCCTGCCCTGTCAGAGAGAGCAACAAATCTCAGGGCCACGGAGGAAATAAACCCATGAAACATTGAGCAGAGTGGCTCCCTAGAGAAGAGAAGGCAGTTCTTCATTTAAATAAACCCATGAAACATGGAGCAGAGCAGCTCCCTGGATAAGAGAAGGCAGTTCTTCATTTGAATACTAGGGTCAGCCTCTGCTATTTCAATGGCTGGTCCATTCTACACGCCTGGCCTAATCATACAGGAATGGGGCTGGAACATGGCTGTGGCTGCATCACTCGGGACTTATAAGGAGGGGAAAAGGAATGGCTCAATTGATTTCAAGTGGCTGCCAACGTCTTATCAGCCTGTGGCTAAGCGGACCACTAAACACCCTCCATCAGAAGGCTATTGTTGCAGAGGCATGAAGAAGATATAACTGAAGTATAAATCGCACAACAACAGTTTATTGTGATGCTGTTTCTTACTGCAGAACCACATCAAATGTGCAGTCAATTCTAAAATTTGAGAGAAAAAAAGAAACGGCGGTTGGTGGGGGGGTCATCTGGAACATAAATTGCAAATCCTCATTTTATTCGCTGGTCTCAAATGGTATCCGCGTAACATCAAAGAATATCCCCCACAAATCAAAGAAAGCCCAACACTCAAAGGATTCTCCTCCTCCAATCACACAAGGCCTCACTGAGGGGATTCTCCTCCTCCAATTACACAGGGCCTCACTGAGGGGATTCTCTTCTCTCTTTTTCAGCACTCACAGACGAGCTCATATACTCCCGGACCCACAGAGAAGGAGAGAGAGGGAGAGGGGGCAGGGGGGTGGTTGGGGATGGGAGAAAGATGGGGAGAACGGGAGGAGGGGGAGAGATGGAGAAAGGAAGGGAGAGTGGGGCGGAGAGATGAGGGAAATAGAGAGAGAGGGATAGGAAGAGAGATGGAGAGAAAGAGAGAGGGAAGGGAGAGAGATGGAGAAAGAGAGAGGGTTAGCACCTCTAGGCTTAAGATGAGCATTTAACCTCCTTTAAAGGATGGATCAGCATTCTCCACTAATGAGACCTGACATTGGCATTTGAAAACCCCAACAGCAACCAACACACACTCACATCCTCATCCTCCCACACTGACACAAAAAAAAAATCAAAGAATGCTGTCAAGACGAGAATGATTACAAGTGTTGGGAGAATGCTGTTGAAGGCAGCCCTCCCCTTCTGCCAATGTTAGAAAACACTCTCAGTCATAACAGACACAACTAGCCACAGGAAGGTTTTCTTAAGGGGAAGTTATTCAATTAAAATGTAATCAAATACTGAGAGTAGCCAGTGGAGGACATCAGATGAAAACAGAGCCCCAAAGTAAAGAGGATTGACCGGCAGTGCATTTACAGATAATCCTGGGGATGTGAGAGAGAGAGAGAGAGAGAGAGAGAGAGAGAGAGAGACCTCGGATTTCTGTGCACCACAGAACAGAGTGAAGGAAAGACCATCAGAGACGCTGATCTGTGAAAGGGTCAGAGGAATAAAGAGGTTTTAACCTCATTTCTGACATCAACCACAACTCTCGCCGTCCACAGAGAGAAAGAGAACGAAAATAAAGTGATAAAAATTAATCCAGTTTTTAACATAAAAACATTAGCAGCAGCTGTATGTAATTAATCCATGTTGGTCAAAGCTGCCAAAAGCTATAGCCTACAATTATAATAGAGCAGGGTTTCTGCCTCTGTTATTTTTCACTACAGGTAGGCTATACACAGGATGGGTCTACAGGTAGGCTATACACAGGATGGGTCTACAGGTAGGCTATACACAGGATGGGTCTACAGGTAGGCTATACACAGGATGGGTCTACAGGTAGGCTATACACAGGATGGGTCTACAGGTAGGCTATACACAGGATGGGTCTACAGGTAGGCTATACACAGGATGGGTCTACAGGTAGGCTATACACAGGATGGGTCTACAGGTAGGCTATACACAGGATGGGTCTGGTGAGCCCTTTGAGCATTGTGGAAATGTATTTCAGTTGCATTATAATCATACATACATGACAAGGGAACTGACAATCAATGAATGGTTGCCCCAACACTGATCTGTAAGAAGGTAGATGTCACACAACTAGATTATTGCGGGTTCAATTCCTGCAGAAATGGATGTACAGATGTAGGATCATAATTGGATCACCCTCTTGCAGGATAACTTGCAGCAAATGTAAAACTTGTATTGTATTTGAAGTTTAAAAGGCTTGAAATTTCTGACTTGATTTTCTCTTCCCAAAAAAGGATCAACCCCTACAAAAATGATAATAAATTATAATCCACATAATAATTCACATTTCCAGTTCCTGTAGGATTATTTTATTGCTGTAGCAAACTGGCTCAAATTAAGATCTTACATCTGTATACTACAGGAGTCACCTCAATTTGATTCCAAGGCTACAGTGCCCTCTGCTGGTTCCAAAATGCCATCTCCACTCTCCAGCACTGGATGATGATTGATGATGATAATGATTGATGATGATGATGATGATGATGACGACGACGACGATGATGATGGTGATGATGATGATGATGATGGTTTGCAGGTTTGGGTTGGATTGCACCTGCCTGCTTCTGCTGGGTCTTTGAGAACTGCTGCTGTAAAAAGTAAAGTAAGTAAGTAAGTGGACTTGCACAAGCCTTGGCCTTGGCTTGGATGATGTGAAAAGGGCTTTATAAATATATTTGATTGATTAATACTGGGATATGTTTAGGAGGGAGCAACATTCTGACTGTGGCAGATGTAATATGAACGGACGTATCTCTATATGACAGAGAAGCATGTCTCTTCAAAACATGCTTATTAGAAGCATCATTAAGAACTAGTGAAGGTGATCTTGTAGTAGACACCTTGAGGTTTGGATGCATAGACATCATATTAAATTACTAGAGGTGCTATGTCATGAACCCTGAAAGTTCCAGAATAGGGTGAAAATGGCAACCATTGTGGTCAGGAGAAATCCAACCCAGTCTAATTGGAATTAATAGCATAGTTGTGTAATAGAATTATGCTAAACTAAAATAGTTATATAATTATAAAAACAGTTTATACAGATTTTAAACAAATTTTCTGTAAAAAATAGCCTTAAAATATATGTAAACAGACCATAAATGACCATACATTTTTTTGTTTTCTTGGTAAGCTGTGTGCTATTATATGATACAATATCAGTTCTTGTTGCTTTCACAACCTGTCTAAATCCCATCATCAACTGGTTTCAGCCTGTGGATTGACTGTATTGTTTAAATGGAATGTTAGAAAAAAGTATGGACTCATTCCTCTAAAACAGTCTGGCTAGCTAGCTAACAAACATACATACGGTGCATATTGTTTTACACAAGATCTTATCACAGCACTGGCCAAAATGGATGACCTTTTCTACCATCATAAGAAGGTTCATTTCCATTCTAGTGTTATAATTCCTATAGTCGATATTCACGTAATAATAAATGGAGGGAAACGAACATTCTTTCCCAGTCACCCCAGTTGTAAAAGAGCCAACTTCGTGGTCGATTTTTTTGTTATAAAGATATTTAAAAAAAAAAAAACACGGTATAAAGCTGCTGTATTGTTCAATGTACTGTACATGAAACCTGTTGCTCGCAATGCTCCCACGTAGAGAAATAGAGCCTGCTGTGGCTTCAGGCTATTTGTCGTGGGAAATGTGTGGAAAACATTTAATCACAGGTAAGACATTTAACTTGTTTAGTATGGCCCATTTGTAACTCCACTCACTACTTGTAGATGTATAGTCCATTTGTTTGTGTTATTAGTCTTGGCTAGCTTCATGTTCTGGTCGGAAAAGGGGCATGAGGGAAGCGCTACAAATTGTATATATTAGGTTTTTCTAAGTAGTGAGAACGCTCTGGAGCAGGCAATGTTGAAAAGTAATCTTTACATAAATTGTACTTTTCTTAAAAGTAGTTTTGTAATTGACTAAAACAAGCAGACAATAAGAAAATTGTGTTTGAAAAGGGTCAAGTTTTTTGCTGTGAAGCAATGGATGTAACCTAGGTAACCACAAGTTGATTTGATATCAGCAGAGCTTGAAGATATACATTTTTTTCAAAATAAAACGTCATTAATTTGTTATTATCATGACAGCAAAGAGGGCAATTATGTATCAAAATATAAAAAAAACTATTTTATTATACAATAGTTAATACCTTAAGACCTAAAATATACTGTATGCTACCTAATTCTTTAAAGCCTAAGCCATTGGGGGGGCCATAGAAAACGCCAAACCAGATGGGATGGCGTAAAGCTGCAGAATGCTGTGGTAGCCATGCTGGTTAAGTGTGCCTTGAATTCTAAATAAATTACAGTGTAACCTGCAAAGCACCCCCACACCATCAAACCTCCTCCTACATTCTTCATGGTGGTAAAACTACACATGCGGAGATCATCCGTTCACCTACTCTACGTCTCACAAAGACACGGCGGTTGGAACCAAAAATCTCTCATTTGTGACTAGTTTCAGGAAACAAGGCGTATGTCACGGGCCACTACTTCACAGGAGAGCGATTGTAATATTTTTTTTGATTATCAAAAAGCACTTTCTTGGCAGAAATGCCTTCTGGAACATGTGAACTTTCATGTGCTGTAAAAACAAACTTGTACGCCATGTGTAAATACGAATAAAATTGTTAAATTACGAGCCCAGTTGGTTAAGCCACAGAAAAAGACAGCAAACTTCCCACTAGCTCTGAGTGGGCTGGACATGCCGAGAGAGGAGTTCGGATTGGTCTGCCATATAGAAGGCTTCTGTCTATTTGAGCTGGTCAGTATGTGTAGGTAATGCTGTCTAACGCATATTTAAAAAAAATGTATCGTGTAGTGGAGCGGCATAAGTGTTGCTCTCCACTTTCTGGAGGATCGAGTTTTGAAATCAGTGGAGTTAGAGTATGATAGCTAAAGAGATGGAGAAAACACCTGTTTCCGGATTAAATCTTCAAACTAAGGGCAACCGTAGCATCCATGACAGGGAGACGTGTCCATCATGCATGATGTAAACGGGTAAGATAGTCTAGCTAGCTACATTTACAGATATTACATGTTTCTAATTTTGACAGAAAGTGGTTTCATTTCAAGTTAAAGTCTACTGTTAGCTAGCTAGCTGACGTTAGCTGTCTGGCTCGCTAGCTAACGTTACGTGTATGATGTTATCATTCGTATCTCAAAACCATTTGCTTGGCTAGTTAGCACCACATGTTAGCTAGCTAACATTGAACATGGTTGGTTAGCTACCAGCAGATTCATGCAGGGTAGTAACATAATGAGTTGGGATTATGGTTCATTGTTTAGCTAGCTAGCTAACGTTAGCTGGCTGGCTCGCTAGCTAACATTACGTGTATGATCTTACACGTTGTTTACCTAGATAGGTTAATTGTTAACCTAGCTAGCTAGCTATATGTCTTAACAAAAGACTCCACTATGCAAGTAACAATTTTGGGAGCATTCATAAATTCAGTCGGAGTATGCCAGAGTGCAGAATAACTGATGAATTTACAAAAACACAACACCCGTTGAATATGGCCAGTGTCAGTAAACGTCGGCAAAAAAGCATAATTAAATTGTTGCCAGCAGAGCTGGTTACGCTGTTTTCATGTTATCCAGAGGTAAACAATGAACCATAAGTAAAGTGCAAGCTAGCCAATGTTAGCTTGGTTGCTTGACTGCCGTTGTGAGGTCAGAATGCTCGGATCAACCCTACTCATCGGCTAGTGTCAAGTGTGCGCTCTGAACGCTCCGAGAGCGAAACGAGATGGGCGGGCCATTTTCTCAAAAGCAAGATTACAAGTTTATCAACTTTGAAAGCAGAATTACTTTCCTATTGTTCCCTTAAATGCAGTGAATGATATTCCATTGTGTAGCTCTGTGTCTCTGCTTTCATCCAATGTAAAAAACACACTTTCAAATTTTGCTACATAAGCCCAAATCAAGGCGGTCGGGTCATATTTGGACTTATTCTTCTTATTGGTGTCCTTTAGCAGTGGTTTCTTTGCAGCAATTCGACCATGAATGTCTGATTCACACAGTCTCCTCTGAACAGTTGATGTTGAGATGTGTCTGTTACTTGAACTCTATGAAGCATTTATTTGGGCTGGTAACTCTAATGAACTTATCCTCTGCAGCAGATTTAACTCTGGTCTTCCTTTCTGTGGGTTTCATCATAGCGCTTGATGGTTTTTGAGACTGCACTTGAAGAAACTTTCAAAGTTCTTGAAATTTTCCGGATTGACTGACCTTCATGTCTTAAAATAATGATTTACTGTCATTTCTCTTTGCTTATTTGAGCTGTTCTTGCCATAATATGGACTTGTGTTTTTACCAAATAGGGCTATCTTCTGTATAGCACCCCTACCTTGTCACAACACAACTGATTGGCTCAAACGCATTAAGAAGGAAATAAATTCCACAAATTAACAAGGCACACTTGTTAATTGAAATGCATTCCAGGTGACTACCTCAAGAAGCTGGTTGAGAGAATGCCAAGAGTGTGCAAAGCTGTCATCAAGGCAAAGGGTGGATACTTTGAAGAATCCCAAAAATAACATTTTGATTTGTTGAACACTTTTTTTGGTTACTACATGATGCCATGTGTTATTTCATAGTTTTGATGTCTTCACTATTATTCTACAATGATGAAAATAGTAAATAAAAAAATAAAAAAGTAGCTGTGTCCAAACTTTTGACTGGTACTGTATTTCTGTTTTTATTTTATAAATGTGCAAACATTTCTAAAAACCTGTTTTTGCTTTGAATGTATTGTGTGTAGTCAATGTCAAATCATTGCCTAATGCTTGCTTGTATATTTTAACTATCTTTATGGAGTCAAATATTTTAATAGGCTAAGTCGAGTCGCATGTGATGTACAGTGCATTCGGAAAGCATTCAGACCCCTTGACCTTTTCCATATGTTGTTACGTTACTGCCTTTAAAAAAAAAAATATTGAGAAAAATGTTTGATTTAATCTACTCACAATACTCCATAATGATAAAGTATTATGGAAAGTTTTTTATTTTTAAATCTTAGCTAAAACAAAATACTTCAGTATTCAGACCATTTACTCAATACTTTTCTGAAGCACCTTTTGAAGCGATTACAGCCTCGAGTCTTCTTGGGTATGACACTACAAGCTTGGCACACCTGTATTTGGGGAGTTTCTCCCATTCTTCTCTGAAGCCCCTGTCAAGTTAGTTCTGTAAGGTTTGATAGGGAGCGTTGAGAAATAGCTATTTTCAAGTCCAGAGATGTTCGATCGGGTTCAAGTCCGGGCTCTGTCTGGGCCACTCAAGGACATTCAGAGACTTGTCCCGAAGCCACTCCTGCATTGTCATGTTGGAAGGTAAACCTTCTCCCCAGTCTGAGGTCCTGCCACCACCATGCTTCACATGCTTCACCGTTCAGGCCAAAGAGTTCAATCTTGGTTTCATCAGACCAGAGAATCTTGTTAATCATGGTCGGAGAGTCTTTAGGTGCCTTTTGTCAAACTCCAAGCGGGCTGTCATGTGCCTTTTACTGAGGAGTGCCTTCAGTCTGGCCACTCTACCATAAAGGCCTGATTGGTGGAGTGCTGCAGAGATGGTTGTCCTTCTGGAAGGTTCTCCCATCTCCACAGAGGAACTCTAGAGCTTTGTCAGAGTGATCATCAGGTTCTTGGTCACCTCCCTGACCAAGGCCCTTGATTGCTCAGTTTGGCCGGGTGGCCAGCTCTAGGAAGAGTCTTGGTGGTTCCAAACTTCTTCCATTTAAGAATGATGGAGGCTACTGTGTTCTTGGGGACCTTCAATGCTGGGACCATCCCCAGATCTGTGCCTTGACACAATCCTGTCTTGGCCACAATCAACTCTATGTGAAGGAGATGTATCGCGCTGCATGAGGCAAATGGTGTCACACCAGATACTGAGTGGTTTTCTGATCCACGCCCCTACTTTATCATTATTATTATTTTTTTAATTACATATCTGTGAACAACAGATGCATATACTGTATGTATTCCCAGTCATGTGAAATCAATAGATTAGAGCCTAATGAATGTATTTCAATTGGCTGATTTAATTACAGTATCTGAACTGTAACTCAGTAAAAGACTGTAAAAGCACGGCCGGGCATGAAAAAGCATAACAGTTGTAGAGAATGAGAACCAATCTTGATACAGGAAGACTACTGTTTCAACGAACAATGTGGCTAGACCGGCCACTCACCAGTAAAAGCATCTTTAAAACAGATTTTCTCATGTAATTGTATTCCTTTAGCCTATCATTGACATTGGCTATCATTTGCAGGTTTGATTGTTACATAGTACAGCTGTAGGGTTGACAGTATTTACCTCATGACAAAAAAAATCCATTTTGAAAGACAGATGAATGGTCAAAGCAAGAAAGAAACATCAAAGCCTGACAAAGGTTCAACAGAGAACATGGACAAAACATAACATACTGGTGTGCAGGTGGAGGAAGAGAGATTGTCTGATTCCTAGCTTAAAGCCACCTGTGTATACAAGGATAACAACATCCTTCCTTTCAGGGGATGAGTGTTCCAGTCTGTTTTCAGGAGAAGCAGACAGGAGGAGAGTTTAGGCTAGGTCCGACAGGACCTCAGAGCGCCGTCACTCCCAGCATCCCTGCAGACAACTCCTTTCCTCCCCCCCACGATGTCCTGCAGGGTGGGGATTATGGGTGTAGCATCTCTCCGCGGGGCCTGCAGGAGATCCACCACCATGCACTCAGGCTTGGAGCGATGACGCTTGAACGCCCGCTTCTCTGCCCTGCTCCTGGGCGGGTGCAGGCCGTCACAGAGGCGCGTGCAGGAGGTGGCGGCAAGGCCGCATAAGAAGGGCTCGTCCGACTGGGAGGAGCTCTCTGAGCTTCCCTCAGAGGTGGGGTCCATGAAGGTGTGGTGGCTGAGACGCCACATGCGGGGTGTAGGGTCTGTGGTGCCATAAGGGGCACCGCCAATACATACTGGTGCTCCGTTAGCAAGCAGAGGAGCGCAGAGAGCAGTGCATTTCAGGGTTTCCACAGTATTCACCTTACTGAGTTTCTTCTGCAGAGAGAGAAGGGTTGGGGACAGAGGGTGGAGAGGGAGATTTTACTTGTTGAGGTTGGCAATGAGAGATCATGTTCATAAGACATTATACTCAAGAGATAGCGACACTATTCCATCCATACATTTTTATTAGCTGGTAGAAAACTCAGTGGTTCAACAGTGTGCGGTGACTCTGGACCTGCGAGTACAAAGATGAAACCAAGTTAATTACATTTAAAAAAACTGTTGAAACAATATTATCAAATCAGGAAAACATCAATATAAATGACAAAGATCAAGTTAAGTTTTTTATATATATTCATCAGCAACCAACCTTAGAATTAGGAATCACAAGGGAGTACACACTACACACTCTGGCGCGCACACACACACACACACACACACACACACACACACACCATAGTCATAGGTAACTTGCCTTCAGTGGTGGGTAACTGGAAGGAGCCCGAGTGCAGGAGAGGATATGACACTCGTCTCAAGCTCATGTCTTCATATTCCGAGAAACGCCTGAGAGGAACAGATGTGTTAGTTAGATTAGGACAAGACATAAAAATAGCATCCGAACAATATTGTGTAGGTGAGTGTGTGGTGTCCCTTGGATGGGATATGGTAACTCTAATTCAAGGGTACCTACGTAAGGACTTCATGACACATTCCTAACCCATGCATAACACATTCATAAGCAGTACATGAGCACAACCAATGGGGTTCCCCCTAGTGGGGCAGAAGGAGAGGATGTGAATGTAGTTACCTCTCTGGGCAGCAGTAGCTGTAGCTCTTGGGTGTAGGAGGCTCTGGGTCTGTGGAAGGAGGCTCAATGGCAGACATGCGACAGTGCTGGACACACAGCAGCAACCCCAGGAACAAACACAACACCAGGCAAAGCAGGAGGTAGCTCTGCCTGTCAGACACCTACAGCATAGGCAGAGCAACGTTGACACACAGTGCAGCCATGTGGTGTGGGTTGGTAAAGAGTTTAAATAAATATACAATTAATTTGAATACTGCTGCATTCCAGGGTTGGGACCAATTCCATGTCAATTCAGGAGGCCAAACGTGAAATGAAATTGACCCCAACCCTGCTGTATTCAAAGGGGTAAGTCGGTATGCAGTATCTACCTGGCTCTGCAGCTGACTGACTCCGACGGACAGGTTGAGCACCAGCTGTGTGACGTCCTCCAGCTGGCCTTGCAACGACTGGATGGACTCCGTCTGTCTCTGGTCCTATATGGATCCAGGAAACTAATGAGCTGGCCAATCACAAAGACGCTCACAAGCCACATTCCCATACATTGCCAATCACAGCTTGCCTTTGATTGTGAGTAATTAGCACCCAACCAGAGCCTATCACATGACAGCCTTGACATTCTCATTATTCAAAAGGCCAAAACGGTGCGACACCCCCCCACCTGCTCCTCTGCTATCCTGGATGTGTTCTGCAGTTTGATGATGGTTTTGTTGAAAGCCCTCTGCATCTCTTCCATCTGCCTTCGGTACCTTCAACACGATGACAAAGACAAACCATCACCATCTAAACCTTCAACGGACTGACTGTGTTCAAATGGAATTGAAAGCACTGGTTATTTCAACAGCATTTCACTGTCTGGCATTGGACAGTTAACTAAGACTAACTGGATGAGGCACAAAGCTCAGTACGATCCATCAGCCACTGAGACCCCGTACCTCTGGCTGAGCTGCTCCAGGTAACGTCCGCTCAGCGACATGTTCATCTCCAGGGCCTTGATGCGGTTGTTGAGCCTCATGAACACAGACTCCTTCTGGCTGGTGGAGCCGTGCATTGGGATCCCGTTCCCCTGTTCCGTGGGTTTGTGGAGCTCTGCGTAGAAGTCTGAGGGGGAAGGAGAGGGGGAGGGGGGGCACGGCATCTGCTGCCCCTTGCCGATGGGCGATGAGGCGAAGAGGATGTCCTCCACAAGCTCTGCTTCCTCCTTAGTTTTCGTGGCGACAGCCTGGCCCTGGGAGGGCGGTTCTGCCATAACCACGACAGGGTCAGAGTGGGACTCCACAGGAATAGTGTTGCCACTGCCAGCAGCACTCTCTGGTTCAGCCGTGGGGGCAGAAGGCTGCTGCTGCTCTGTGGGGTTGGAGACAGTGGGGATGGGATGGGGGAGTGGATCGGCCAAATGTGGGGTGTGGATGACCGGGATGCTGTCTTGTTTTGCAGGCTGGACCTCCAGACAGGGCCTCTCCTCTACAGGGGCTCCCCAACTCTGCTCTACTGGGCCACTGGGGCTGGAGGTGGTGGAGGTGCCCGTGGGAAAAGGCTGCCTGTTCTCCTCCTGCTGCAAATCCCAGCTCTTCTCTGCCCCAGCGTTCAAGGAGGTCTGGTGTAAAGGCTCCATGGCAGGGGTGGGCCTGGTGGCAGAGCTGCCGGTGTCAGTGGAGCAGGGTCTGGGCAGGGTGGAGGTCTGGCTGGGCTCTAGGTGGGGCAGCTCCGTGCTGGGCTCTCTCTCTCCCACTGCCTCCGTCTCAACCCATGGAAGGTGTGGTGGGGCATCAGTAGAACTTGCTCCCCTTTCCCCTAGAGCAGAGCTGGGCTCTCTCTCCTGAGGCTGTTCCCCCAGAGTGTGGGGCTGCTCTGGGGTCTGGGTGGCCGTGGGGGAGATGGGGAGCTGCTGTGAAGGGGTGGTGGTGGTTCCTGGAGCTGCCTCTGGCTCCCTCTCCTGACTCGTGCAGTTCCTCTGAACGGAACACTGGTGGAGGAGGTTCTCCTGGAAGGAGCCTGAGCAGGAGCAAGAAGAGGAAGTATACAGGCCACAGTAATCAAGGCTTTCTTGCTGTCCGAGGCCAGGGAAATGGTGAACCTCTCTATCCCTAACGTCCTCTTCATTCTCCTCCAGCATGGTAACTATGGACTGGACCTCCTCCTCCTCTATAGCAGCCACGACCTGCTCCTCCCCAGTTAGATTCTCTAGTTTGGGTTCCTCTGTGACAGGGGTGTCTGGAGTAGGGGGCTTTGGTGTGGGTTCCTCTGTGACAGGGGTGTCTGGAGTGGGGTCCTCTGTGGTAGTGACATCAGGGTCTTCTGGTACCTCAGACTGTTCCACCTCTACAGTGTCAGGCCTGGAACAGAGAGACTGGGACATAAGCTACTACGGCTGCAAAAGAAGACCAATTATGCACATCTGAGCACGGAACATGCTAGACAGAAAGATGACAAAGTTACCTCTAATATACCCAGGTAAATGTAATTGCTTTAAAAAAAAAAAAAAAAAAAAAAACGTGTGTGTGAAGATGTGTGACATGATTGTAAATCTATAAAAAAATAAGACTAGGTGAAGAAGTGATTGGTTGGCTGGTACTTACACTGGGCGGACGGTGTCGGGGTCAGATGATTTACCGGTGGCCATGTTCACTGCCTGGCCTGAGAAGTTCCCTTCCCCTGGTCTTCCTCCCAGCACGTTGACTTTAATGTTGTTCACCATGTTCAGAATGACGTCTGGAACAACAAGGCAACCCATGAGTGAATCCTTATTCCAGTCACTGAATCTATATGTCCACGTCGGCTTCACAAAGGGATACCGACTCAAGAATGACGCAGCATTCTTTCAATATTGATATGCAGTACGATACCATATTTGTGTGACTGGTGTAACAGGATATTTAGCTGTCTGTACGTGTGGGTAACTCACCCTTGGCTGATCCTATGAGGTCATTTGAAGCCTCGTCCTCTACAGGAACATATCCAGGAGGATAATCTGAGGGCCACATAGCCCAGATATAACATTACACTTACCAACATCTATCATCCAAACAATTAAAAAGGTGAGAGGTAAAATGTACATGTAAACCTGCAGTATAGTCACTTCAGGACCTTAGATGTTCACATTATATCACATCCAGTCTCCTCATAAAGTGAAAATGTTGTTGTGTACATGTAACAACATATGTATAAATGACCTTTGACAAATGTGTCATATCTTATCAAGCATTCACTGTCCCAAGTATTCAAGCTACTGTAGAATAGGAGGCTCTCCTCTCACCGAGGTCGTCATCCTGGTCGTCTGGTCTGTCGAGGGGGTCAGCGATCTCCTCGTACTCCTCCACCATACTCGTTCCAAACACCCTTCCAAAGAGTGGCGAGAAACAGCTCTAAGCTATCTCACATAGTTGTGTTTTTGAATGAGATAAAAAATATCCTACATTGAATGGTGGCTACACTGGTGAAGAGTTGTAATACTCTCTAACAGCCACTAGAGGGAAGACGGTGATACACTAGTAGCCCAGTAATAGCACACAGAGTAGGTTGAATAATAGTTAACGTTATTAAAAGAACCCTAAAGGAAAAGGTTTCAACTAGGTTACGTACCATCCAACAGGGACTTGGAAATCGAACAAATCCCACAGTACTTACGATGACTGTGTATTGCGGTTGTCTCACCTAGCTACCTTAAGATGAACAAACTAACTGTAAGTCGCTCTGGATAGGAGTGTCTGCTAAATGACTGAAATGTAAATGTAGGGTGTTTGAGTCTTTGGTCCCTTACAATAATGACCCCCTATGGTACCTAGTGATTGGCTTTGGTAGAACAATGTCTAGTTGCCCTATATACATATGCACAGTTGAAGTCGGAAGTTTACATACACCGTAGCCAAATACAGTTATTCACAATTCCTGACATTTAATCCTAGTAAAAATTCCCTGTTTTAGGTCAGTTAGGATCACCTCTTTATTTTAAGAATGTGAAATGTCAGAATAATAGTAGAGAGAATTATTTCTTACAGCTTTTATTTCTTTCATCACATTCCCAGTGGGTCAGAAGTTTACATACACTCAATTAGTATTTGGTAGCATTGCCTTTAAATTGTTTAACTTTGGTCATAAGTTGGGTGAATTTTGGCCCATTCCTCCTGAGAGAACTGGTGTAACTGAGTCAGGTTTGTAGGCCTCCTTGCTCGCTCACGCTTTTTCAGTTCTGCCCACAAATGTTCTATAGGATTGAGGGCTTTGTTTTTTTGACACAACATTGTATGCTTGGGGTTATTGTCCATTTGGAAGACCCATTTGCGATCAAGCTTTAACTGACTGATGTCTTGAGATGTTGCTTCAATATATCCACATAATTTTCCTTCCTCATGATGCCATCTATTTTGTGAAGTGCACCAGTCCCTCCTGCAGCAAAGCACCCCCACAACATGATGCTGCCACCCCCGTGCTTCACAGTTGGGATGGTGTTCTTCGGCTTGCAAGCCTCCCCCTTTTTCCTCCAAACATAACAATGGTCATTATGGCCAAACAGTTCTATTTTTGTTTCATCAGACCAGAGGACATTTCTCCAAAAAGTACAATCTTTGTACCCTTGTGCAGTTGCAAACCGTAGTCTGGCTTTTTTATGGTGGCTTTGGAGCAGTGGCTTCTTCCTTGCTGAGCGGCCATTCAGGTTATCTCGATATAGGACTCGTTTTACTGTGGATATAGATACTTTTGTACCTGTTTCCTCCAGCATCTTCACAAGGTCCTTTGCTGTTGTTCTGGGATTGATTTGCACTTTTCACACGAAAGTACGTTCATCTCTAGGAGACAGAACACGTCTCCTTCCTGAGCGGTTTGAAGGCTGCGTGGTCCCATGGTGTTTATACTTGTGTACTATTGTTTGTATAGATGAATGTGGTACCTGCTCCCAAGGATGAACCAGACTTGTGGAGGTCTACCATTTTTTTTTCTGAAGTCTTGGCTGATTTCTTTTGATTTTCCCATGATGTCTAGCAAAGAGGCACTGAGTTTGAAGGAAGGCCTTGAGATACATCCACAGGTACACCTCCAATTGACTCAAATTATGTCAATTAGCCTATCAGATGCTTCTAAAGCCATTACATAATTTTGTAAACTTCTGACCCACTGGAATTGTGATATAGTGAATTATAAGTTAAATAATCTGTCGGTAAATATTTGTTGGAAGAATTACTTGTGTCATGCACAAAGTAGATGTCCTAACCGACTTGCCAAAACTATAGTTTGTTAACATGACATCTGTGGAGTGGTTGAAAAATTAGTTTTAATGACTTCAACCTAAGTGTATGTAAACTTCCAACTTCAACTGTACATATTACTTCAATTAGCCCGACTTACCAGTGCCCCAGCACATTGACTCTGTACCGGTACCACTTGTATCCACCACCACCGCCTCGCTACTGTTATTTTTTACTGTCACTTTAGCCCCCCACCAGCGCCCGTGACAAAAGGCAGCTTATTTATATGGTATTGGAGAGAGCCAAGTTCAACAGCACTAGACTATCAGTTCCTAATGCAACAGTCCCCTCGGCTCAGCCATACCAACTTTTTTTTTTAAGAATTGTATTTCACCTTTATTTAACCAGGTAGGTCAGTTGAGAACAAGTTCTCATTTACAACTGCGACCTGGCCAAGACAAAGCAAAGCAGTGCAACAAAAAACAACACAGAGTTACACATGGGAAATAAACAAACGTACAGTCAATAACACAATAGAAAATCTATATACAGAGTGCAAATGTAGTGCAAAATTCAGTAAGGTTAGGAGGATATGACAATAAATAGGCCATAGTGGCCAGATTAGCATAATCACTGGAATGATGGAATGTGCAAATGATGATGTTCAAATAGAGATACTGGAGTGCAAGCGGAAGTAAAAAAATAAATATGGGGATGAGGTAGTAGGGTGGGCTATTTACAGAAGGGCTATATACAGGTGCAGTGATCGATAAGCAGCTTTGACAGCTGATGCTTAAATTTAGTGAGGGAGATAGGAACCTCTAGCTTCAAGGATTTTTGCAATTCGTTCCAGTCATTGGCAGCAGAGAACTGGAAGGAATGGCGGCCAAAGGAGGTGTTGGCTTTGGGGGTGACCAGTGAAATATACCTGCTGGAGCGCATTGCTACGGGTGGGTGTTGCTATGGTGACCAGCGAGCTGAGATAAGGCGGGGATTTACCTAGCAAAGACTTATAGATGACCTGGAGCCTGTGGGTTTGGCGACGAATATGTAGTGAGAGCCAGCCAACGAGAGCATACAGGTCGCAGTGGTGGGTAGTATATGGGGCTTTGGTAACAAAACGGATGGCACTGTGATAGACTACATCCAATTTGCTGAGTAGAGTGTTGGAGGCGATTTTGTAAATGACATCGCCGAAGTCAAGGATCGGTAGGATGGTTTTACAAGGGCATGTTTGGCAGCATGAGTGAAGGAGGCTTTGTTGCGAAATAGGAAGCCGATTCTAGATTTAATTTTGGATTGGAGATGGTTAATGTGAGTCTGGAAGTTGAGTTTACAGTTTAACCAGACACCTAGGTATTTGTAGGTGTCCACGTATTCTAAGTCAGACCCGTCGAGAGTAGTGATGATAGTCCGGTGGGCGGGTGCGGGCAACGTTCGATTGAAAAGCATGCATTTAGTCTTACTAGCATTTAAGAGCAGTTGGAGGCCACGGAAGGAGTGTTGTACGGCATTGAAGCTTGTTTGAAGGTTAGTTAACACAGTGTCCAAAGAGGGGCCAGATGTATACAGAATGGTGTCGTCTGCGTAGAGATGGATCAGAGAGTCACCAGCAGCGAGAGCAACATCGTTGATGTATATAGAGAATAGGGTTGGCCCAAGAATTGAACCCTGTGGCACCCCCATAGAAACTGCCAGAGGATCGGACAATAGGCCCTCCGATTTTACACACTGAACTCTGTCTGAGAAGTAGTTGGAGAACCAGGCGAGGCAGTCACTTGGGAAACCAAGGCTGTTGAGTCTGCCAATAAGAATGCGGTGATTGAGTCGAAAGCCATGGCCAGGTCGATGAAGATGGCTGCACAGTATTGTCTTCTATCGATGGCGGTTATGATATCGTTTAGGACCTTGAGCATGGCTGAGGTGCACCCATGACCAGCTCGGAAACCAGATTGCATAGCAGAGAAGGTACGGTGGGATTCGAAGTAGTCAGTGGTCTGTTTATTAACTTGGCTTTCGAAGACTTTAGAAAGGCAAGGCAGGATGTATATAGGTCTATAACAGTTTGGGTCTAGTGTGTCTCCCCCTTTGAAGATGGCCGCGGCAGCTTTCAATCTCTAGGGATCTCAGACGATACAAAAGAGAGGTTGAACAGGCTGGTAATAGGGGTTGCAACAATTTTGGCTGATAATTTTAGGAAGAAAGGGTCCAGATTGTCTAGCCCAGCAGATTTGTAGGGGTCCAGATTTAGCAGCTCTTTCAGAACATCAGCTGTCTGGATTTGGGTGAAGGAGAAGGGGGGGGGGGCTTTGGCAGGTTGCTGCGGGGGGTACAGAGCTGTTGGCCTGGGTAGAGGTAGCCAGGTGGGAAGCATGGCCAGCCGTAGCAAAATGCTTGTTGAAATTTTCGATTATCGTGAATTTATCGGTGTTTCCTAGCCTCAATGCAGTGGGAAACTGGGAGGAGATGCTCTTATTCTCCATAGACTTTACAGTGTCCCAGAACTTTTTGGAATTAGTACTACAGGATGCAAATTTCTGTTCGAAAAAGCTGGCCTTTGCTTTTCTAACTGACTGTGTATATTTGTTCCTGGTTTCCCTGAAAAGTTGCATATCGCGGGGTCTATTCGATGCTAATGCAGTGCGCCACAGGATGTTTTTGTGTTGGTCAAGGGCAGTCAAGTCTGGGGTGAACCAAGGGCTATATCTATTCTTAGTTCTAAGTTTTCTGAAAGGGCCCTGCTTATTTATGAGGGGCGACTAAGGGTACATTTTTAACACTTGTACTCCATTACTTAACACCCCCCTGTACAATACCTGTGGATTCTGTAAATGTATGCTTATTCCAGCTAGCTATACGTTATCTTTATATTATCTGCGATTTTCCTAATTACCTTAAAACAGTTCCATTAATTCAGTGTTTTTCTATTCATTGCCTACCTCATGAGACTGAGAGGGCAGAAGTGTTCAGATCCATGGTGAGAGACCAGCTCCACCTGCGATGAAACACAGACATCATTTGCATCCAGGAGAAATTGTCATTGAAATCGTGGGACAATTCCAGAAGTAAGTTGTTAAAGTTGATGCTTTTCAGGGTGGCCAGCGACAAGCCAGAGCACTTTGAAGCTGTGATCAAACCACCTTGCCCTACAGAATGACATGACTAGATGAATGATAATAATTACAAATACATTTTGATTGGCTTGGTCCAGATTGTATAGATTCTGTGCTACCTGGCCTGCAGTAAGCTAGGGCTGATCAGTTAGCAAGCTTCTCCTACTGTTAGCATTGTGACTAGCACCATATCTACCTGCTCCTCCACAGACCAACCACATCTAAGAGAGAAATGGGCTAACCTTTATGTACTTGGTGAACATCTGAAGCAGGAGAAACAAGACAAGAGAAACAAATAATTACAAGAAGAAACATGAACACATGCATTTAAAAACAGGAACAAGTGTATGAATGCTGGTTCCTGCTCCAGTCCATTTAAAAACAGGAACAAGTGTATGAATGCTGGTTCCTGCTCCAGTCCATTTAAAACAGGAACAAGTGTATGAATGCTGGTTCCTGCTCCAGTCCATTTAAAAACAGGAACAAGTGTATGAATGCTGGTTCCTGCTCCAGTCCATTTAAAACAGGAACAAGTGTATGAATGCTGGTTCCTGCTCCAGTCCATTTAAAAACAGGAACAAGTGTATGAATGCTGGTTCCTGCTCCAGTCCTCGGAGAAGAGGTACAGAAGCATTAAAGACGAGAAGAACAGCAAGGTTTATACAAATCTCCTCTGTTGAAAACTAAATGTTAGTCTCAAAGAAATGTGCGATAATGTCTAGATGCTTTTTATAGTGGAGATCTAGTGTATAAATTGCCTGGCTGGGCTGAAGAGACAGTGGATTGGTCAGTCTGATGGAACAGTGTAAATAGGCATTTTAACATCATGGATTTAGGATTACTCTAGAATGAGAAGACCAGCATACACACACATGCCTGCAGGACCTGAGTAAAGTGGGAGGAACTCTAGTAGTGATTCTATTTTATTTAAATAAGAAGAACCTCTTTCCCAAGAGAAACCTGAATGAATAGAGTGGAGAAGTGAAGGAACAGGAGGATGCCATACACACCTTGACATATTTGGCATACAGATGCTCATCCAGAGGGAAACTCTGAACAGTGCGTTCGTCCCGAGCATGAAAAGTGCCCAGCTTCACCCACTTGTTGGTCGGGTACCTGCCGGAGCATCATCCAACATCAATCAACCTATTGATTTATCCTTAGTGCAGAAGTAGTGACTGTTTCTGCTTGTAGCATTTATGATGTTCAGCATGAAATGACAGATGAAAACACATCAAAACGAGACATTCCCATCGGGGTCGTGTTCATTAGGCACCAAAAATAAGAAAACCGACCAATAGAGAGAGAGAGAGAGAGAGAGCATTTGGTCAAAAAACAGCACTCATTTTCCTGTCTAAACGGTTTTTAATATAATTGTTTTGGTTTTGTTTGAGAGGAGGAGCCTCCAGTAGCGTTGCAAATTATGTCAGAGGTGGAAAAAAAACAGTGTTCGTTATTTGCAGTAACTTCTTTGTTGTAATGTCCCAAACGGACGTGGCAGTTTCACCAACTAGCTTTAAATGAACATGACCCAGGTCAAACCTGTCACTGATGGACACCAGGAATTCTTTGGGTGTGGAAGAGAAGAGCTCAAAGTTAGCGATGTCCAACTGCTTCACCTGGATGGGATCACACAGCTCGATGATGAACCTGAGAGAGAGAGAGAGAGAGAGAGAGAGAGAGAGAGAGAGAGCGAGAGAGAGAGAGAGAGAGATGGTGAGTGTAGTAGTGGATTTTGTTCTACCTGTGGTTATAAAGGGAAGTTTTAGAGGAAGTACAAGAATAAGGACAGAACACATTTACACACTAACTCTTAGAGCAGCAACACACAGGGATCTAAACACAAACACTCACCAGATCTTGTTGCTGCAGGGATTTAACATGTAATGATCCATGCTTTCCATTAATATGGCCGAAGTGCTCTGAGAGAAAAGATCCTTCCATCAAAATCTGCAAAGCTAGCTATACAAATCGATATATAGATTTGGTTTGGAGGGTGACAGTTTTCAAAATAGATACCTTAGCCTCTGGGTTAGAACCCAGGATCTTTGCCCCACACTCCACCGATGCATAGTCGTTGAAGTTCTTCTGCACCTTCTTTACAGTGTGGGAGCCGCCATTGATGGAGGTATGAGTGGCCTGAGCTATGAAGAGAGGTGCATTTTCAAATCAAAAACTAGTGAGTGAGTGACTGACTGGTTGAGTGACTGAGACGGGCTTACTCCTCTTTTTCTCCACCTCCATAATTTTGTTCTTCCACTCGTCAAAGGTGGGGTTGTCATCCGGATCCTTGGTTGCCACGCTGGGATCTGTCTCCGTGGTGATGTGTGAGCTCAAGCCCTAAGAATGTCAGTCAACGGACAAGCATCAGACCCGGGTCAAATACATACGGTCTTTGTGTAAAATACTTTTCATTTGAGGTCGGTATGATTAAGCTTGGAGGTTGTACTTTTGGGACTATCAGCATCAGAAATCGTCATTGCCGTGTTTCTCTACCTGTTCTTTGAGCATGTGGGAGGCGTTGCCCCCATGAACCAGACCCACTGAGGCCTGACCTGCCTGGGCCAGAGGGGGGTCTATGTCGGTCTTGGTGCCCTTTCCCAGGGCATTGGATGTATTCTCCAGCACAACAGGAAGACTACATAAGGGGACAATAGAAAGAGAGCCTACATTCAAACAACTGGGTTCTAACCCGAGCGCCACTTGACTGTCTTAGCCTGCTGATTTAAGCCTAGCCATTAGCTCTCTGGCAGCTAACACAAGTTCAGTCCTCAGGTAAGGTTACACACCATGGGAGCACCTCTGTTACACTGACCTGGAGAGGGTGTCGTCAAAGGGGTTGGTTTCTCCAGCTTCACAGTGAGATATGGCCAGATCAGCATCACTGGAGTCTGACACAGTTTCCTCTGGTCCACTAGAGGAGGATCTAGGGATGCTGAAGGGGTCTTCAGGGATGGGTTTGAGGGCAGGGTCAGAGGGTGGAGGGGAGAGGTCAGATGTGGGGGTTGGCTGCTGCTCTTGGGTGACAACGGCCTCTGGAGGTCGCTGCTCGGCCTCTGGCCCGGCCACTGGCTCTGCCGTCTCTGGCTCCTTCTCTGCTACAGAACCGTCCAGGTCCAACGTCTGATAAACATCATCCCTGCACTGTCCCTAAAACACAGAATTTAGTATTGATGGCCCACGACAAGCACCCACCTGCCTGAGCCGTATGTGTTGTACAACCTTTTATGCTAAAAAGATTTCAGGAACGATCAATATTGTTTTGAACAATAGGTCTGATGGACAGTATCCTAGTCTCAATCTGCTCGTATACTAAAGAGAGAGACATCTGCTTCACGTCCAGTAAGTAAGCCAGGGCGGAGTCATTTTTTTCAGGCCTAGTTGCTACGATTCATCATTGCAGTACCTTGTGGACCCCAGGACAGCTAACTGGGGATCCAAATAAACCAAACGAATACCTTGACATGCTCCTTGTGCTCCACCTCTGGGCCTGGATTCTCCGCCCAGTCATCCTCTGCTAGGCCGTGCTGCTGTGTATACACCCCCTCTCCCTCCGGCAGCACCTCCTCTTCAGACAGGTACCTGACATACTGGGACCCCCAGCCCTCCTCTACCTGAACAACACCCTGACGGACAGGACAGGAAGGAAACATTAGTTGCTGTTTTATCCATAATTAAAAAACCAGTATCAACAAGAGAGTTGGTTATATTAGGTATGTACAAATTAAATAAATAAAAAAGTCTTATGGTCCGACAGGTGGGTCAGGTTATGTACCCTGTGATGGGACTTGTCGCCTGGGTCTTCCTCTGCACAGCCAACAAATTTACTGGGGTGCCTGGGGAAAGAAGACATCAGTGTTATTGTTTTAGGCAATTAGGTTAGGAGAGACGAGAGCAATGGGAAAAGTGGAATTGGAATTTCATTTTCCCTCCTGAATCTGCTGAATTTAGATTAAATTGACCCCAAATCCCGTTAAGGTGTGGCAATATCCTGCAACCTACTGTCACTATACTATACCAACAAGGACAAGCCTTTAACTTGATTTGAAAAAATCCATGAATGAGTCATGAGCAATTAGAGGGGGCTGCTGCCCAGCAGAGTCAGAGCTGAGAGAGGTGATATGGGAGTGACCAGGTGGCTGACACTGCGAGAGACACATTTTCTCTCATCACTGTGGGGGACTGGACAGGCTGGAGGCGGGAGGTCATGTGGCTGCACAGGGGAAAATGACAACCGCATGCTGTCTGTTGACAGTCTGACGGTGTGACAAGGAAAAGTCAATGTCACAGCTGTCCTGTTCATCCTGGCATGAGACAACAACAGAGATCACCGGTCAGTCATGACAAGGCTTTAAATAGTTCCACTAACAACAATGTCACATTCCTACTGGGGACAGAGGTCCTTGCCTTAAGCTCCAGTGTCAAAATACTTCCAACACAAACGTGGCCTTGTCAACAGCAAGTATATTGTCTAGTCAAAACCATTAGAACTACACGTCTGTTTTTTTGTTTGCATTATCTTTTACCAGATCTAATGTGTTATATTATCCTACATTCATTTTACATTTCCAAAAACTTCAAAGTGTTTCCTTTCAAATGGTATCAAGAATATGCATATCCTTGTTTCAGGTCCTGAGCTACAGGAAGTTAGGTTTGGGTAAGTCATTATAGACGAAAATTGAAAAAAAAGGGTCCGATCTGTAAGAGGTTTAAAGGAAGTCTCGAGGTTCTGCTCGCCTGATTTATTAATACATCATAAGATGTAGACCGAACAAAAATATACATGCAATATGTACAGTGTTGGTCCCATGTTTCATGAGCTGAAATAAAAGATCCCAGACATTTTCCATATGCACAAAAAACGTATTTCTCTCAAATGCTGTGCACAAATTTCTTTTACAGACTTGTTAGTGAGCATTTCTCCTTTGCCAAGATAATCCATTCACCTGACAGGTGTGGCATATCAAGAAGCTGATTAAACAGCATGATCATTACACAGGTGCACCTTGTGCTGGGGACAATAAAAGGCCACTCTAAAATGTGTAATTGTTATGCTGACTGCAGGAACGTCAACCAGAGCTGTTTCCAGAGAATTTAATGTTAATTTCTCTAGCATAAGCGACTCCAACGTCGTTTTAGAGAATTTGTCTGTACGTCCAACCTGCCTCACAATCGCAAACCACGTGTAACCAAGCCAGCCCAGGACCTCCACATCCGGCTTCTTCACCTGCTGGATCGTCTGAGACCAGCCACCCTGGACAGCTGATGAAACTGTGGGTTTGCACAACCGAAGAAGTTCTGCACAAACTGGCAAAAACCGTCTCTGGGAAGCTCATCTGCATGCTCGTCAAAAAATTAGTCACTTATCCCCAAAAAAGAAAAAGGTCTGTAAGGTGACTGAAAATGGTGTTGTATGATGCAAGGGAACACTTCACAAAATAACATTCATTATCATCACTGGTATTGACAACGGAAGGCTGCTGGTATCTGATCCCATGTATTACATGGTATATCCTGCCGTTGAGGCCTTGAGCAAGGCACTGACAGGCTACTGTATATAAACATGTGGTCCATCAACCCTCCATCTGGAGAGCTACTGGGTGTGAAAGCTTTTGATACAACTCTGTTCAAACACACCAGTCTGCTTATCAAGGTCCTGTTGAGCAGCACAATGTGCTGTGTCCGGGTAGGGCAGGAGCAAAAGCCTACACACCCAGTAGCTCTCCTGGAAACTCCTGGAGGAGGGTTGGCAACCCTGCAACATTATAATTACAACCAAATACATTTTATGTCTTTATCAAATAATTCGCTCATTCAATGAACCAGGGAGTAAACGGCTAAGGTAGCAATGTTTATCTATTTGTAAGGTTAAAATATTTGTTTATCTATTTGTAAGGTTAAAATATTCAGTGTTCAGGGAAGATCTTGACAGCATGGCAGTTAATTATCAATTAGGCTATTCTAAGAATACAATCTTTAACTTAATATAATTTATTAACTGTCAGAATTACATGGCCAGTATTGAATAGAGGAGATTCCTAGCCAATTTTGAGCGCTTTAGAGACGGTTTTACAAACGGAGTATGCAGCATTGGTTTCATCAACTGCACCCGTGTCAACTGCGTGTCGTCCAAGTTATTTTAGGACATCGGACACGATAATGACATTACTATATGCTAATAGCTAAACAGTTAACTTGCAAGATAGCCAATTCAAAACATATTGTGTAGTTTGGCAGGTTATCTAGTTAGTATATTGTATGTAATTATTTTACCTGTCTCTCGCTCTCTCCCCTCTGGCAAAGGCGCACTGGCACACAGGTGATGCACACACCCTTACTTTTCCAGAATGTTCATTGCTGACCAAAAATGTGATATAACTGGACAAATAACTCACTAACTAGCAACAAATATGCACACAGGGCTAGGTTCGCTTTGATCTAAAAAACTTGAAAGACTGCTAGTGGCTGTCAATGAAGGCCTACAATAATTATACTCTGATGCACTCTGCAGAGATTGGGAGGACACTGTGCCACACATTGCATCCGGAGGACACTGATCCAATTCTGATCGGTGAGGCCTACTTGTTTGACAGTGATTTTTGCATAGTTTTTTACTTGCCCCAGGCAAGCGTTAATGTCTGAATGTGCTACAGATACAAAACCACTCTCTCCTGCTACGCTACAATGTAAGGATTCCAGGCATATGCGTTGTTAGTGGCTGTGACATAGGGTTCAGCCAGGAGTTGATGGACAGTCAGAAGAGCGAATGAAATGGTAGGAGGGACATATAAGCTTCAAGTGGTGTCACATTTCACATTCTGCTTCACACACTCCTGTGTCTGTGAGAATCATTGCTACTGCTCAATGCAAGCAATTTCAATCTATGGTGTCCACAGATCGATTTAGAAGCTAAAATGTCTGTTGGAACCGGCTTCGTCACCATGTAAAGTATGTAACGAACAACAGAGCAGCGGAAGAATTTAATGTGAGAAACCAGGTCTTGGTTCTTTGACCTTTCCTCGAAAGGTCTTCAGGCTATTTAAATATCTGATTGAGCATGAATGCACTATTGATGTGTAGTTACAGTAAACCAGGTGCATTATTCACCATAAGCCTATCTTAGATCCATAATCACCTCTGGATGGACCGTGTCAACTGTCTTGTGGAAGGATTTACAGCCAGGTGTCAAGACCTAATCACAGCCAGCCTGCTGGCTGACTGACTGACTAACGTTGCGTGGGCTGTAATCCCCTCAAGAGCTGAAGAGTGAAATCCATGACTGTCTTTCAGAGAACAACAACCCAGCAAAGCAATGGCATACAATGCAGTGCAGACTTCTGACTTGATCCATTCCTTAAGATTTCCTATTCAGTATGATATAGGAGTGTTGTATATTTAACTATTAGCTCCACTTTGACGCAATGGTGATGGATGGTGAGGGAGGCATGTGATGGATTGTTGACATATCCTGAATTTGATAGCCAGCCAGCTAAAGACACTGAAAACGAAACAGTCGAGTGGTTAGTTATCACTTAACCAAAGATGTTCTCATCTATCTCTGACTTAACTCTGACCGCAAGTAACGTTAGCTAAAAACAACTAACTAGCAGCAGGCTAGTAAACGTTATGCTTGCCGTAGCTCATTATTTTAACATCTCTTCGAAATACGTTTGAATAACGTTACTTAGTGAGGCAAAACATCTTTCTTGATATGAAAATACTGTACGGCGTAACTTACCAACACGGTAAAAACACAAGAAGACACACTGACACAACTCGCCACAGTCTCTTTTTCATCATCATCATCATCCCGCAGGGACAAACATTCTCGCCGTTTACCTACAAAATGTATCAATACTGTCGTTATTCAACAGTTGTATTTTTAAGTCAACGTAGTAGCTATGTCAGGTCCGATATTACAGGTCCGATATTTAGAAACGCTAGCTAGCTTCCTAAAAGTGGTGCTGTCAAATCCAGCTGTCATCGCGTCACCGGCTCTGTCCAATGAAAACGCAGCAACGCCGTTACGTAGTAAAATCAAAGACAGTACAGGAAGAAGATAAGCAGAAACTGTTTCACTGACATAGCTTGTAGTCGACGTCATGGCGACGTTGGATAGCTAAGCTCATGCGCAGACTCACGTCATCGGGTCTAACGGTCGTCTCGCAGCGAACTGCGCATGTGCATGCCGTAAACTCAAACGCAGGCTTTCGATATAAAGTTGTTTTTTACGAAAATTAAAACTTGTCAGTTTTTCGCTTTCACGAGGTTGTGTAATAATAACATGTTCCACTACTTAAGACATTGGCTCGAATCTAGGTTGTGCCTTTAGATTTCGAGAAAATTAACGACTAAGGAAGAATGTTTCACTTCTCTCATTGACTTCTCTAACCCCAAACCGTTCCCGGTAGTATCGCGAGGTTGCTGCTCTGGGTTTAGAAACTCTGTGGTAAAGTTCATAGGTTTTCAAAAAGTGTTGGGTAGCTCTCAAATTCCCATATAATGAACAATGAAACAAAAGAGTAAAATATTACATTAAATAAAATATTTTGTTGATTACTGGATATGTGAATGGACTTTTGGATCTTTCAACTGAACAAAAAAAATGTATTCTGAGTTGCTTTATTTTATCATTTTCTGTTAGAAAATATCCCATTTGAGACAATAACAAAATTATTGTGTGCATATTAATATAATAATATAATTACAACATAGGACTGTATCACATCCGGCCGTGATTGGGAGTGGCCGAGCGTCGTCCAGGTTCTTAACTGACTTGCCTAGTTATATAAAGGTTAAATTAAAAAAAATAGACCATACTACTCTGTGTAGAACTGTACTTCATGACCAGTGACAAACTGTGGCCACAAACTGTTAGGGCCTACATAAAGCCGTCCCAACAGCAGAGCTTTCTTTTCAGCACCATGTAGTGAATCCTTACCGCTGCTACCCCTGGCTATCAGCGGAGCCTTGTCTGGCAGCGAAACAGTTCATTCTGCCTTATTTACTGCCTTTAAAAAAACATTGCTGATATGGCTGACTTGCTTAAACAAATGTCTTTTTTACTGACAATTGAGATGTACCAACTATGGCATAAGGGGACGACGAGCGGATAAGAGGCAATCCGTAATTTGGATAAAGACATTAATGAGCGAGATAGGATGGACGTAGTCAATATAAATATTTGTTCAGCACTTTTGAAATGTACGGCGACTTGACGAAGGTCGAGAGCCTTAGCTGCACTGCTTCTTGAAACACTGATCGCTTACCCTGGAAGCCAGCCACGCCAATGTGTCAGAGGAAACACTGTCGAACTGATGACCAAAGACAGCTTGCTGTTGCCTGGCCCGCCACAAGGAGTTGCTAGAGGACGATGAGACAAGGACATCCCAGGCCGGCCAAACCCTTCCCTAACCCGGACGATGCTGGGCCAATTGTGCGCCACCTCATGGGTCTCTAGGGCACAGCCGGTTTTGACACAGCCTGGGATCGAACCCGGGACTACAGTGGCACCTTAACACTCATTGTTGAATTTGCGATTTCCAACTTGTTGTGTAATGTTTATGTCCAATAGCCGATGAGCACCGATATGTTTTATCTATAATTTCTCTTCATATGACATGGATTGAACAGGACAATGACCCAAAGCACAGCTCCAAACTATGCAAGAACTATTTAGGGAAGAAGCAGTCAGCTGGTATTCTGTCTATAATGGAGTGGCCAGCACAGTCACCGGATCTCAACCCTATTGAGCTGTTGTGGGAGCAGCTTGACCGTATGGTACGTAAGAAGTGCCCATCAAGCCAATCCAACTTGTGGGAGGTGCTTCAGGAAGCATGGGGTGAAATCTCTTCAGATTACCTCAACAAATTGACAACTAGAATGCCAAAGGTCTGCAAGGCTGTAATTGCTGCAAATGGATGATTCTTTGACGAAAGCAAAGTTTGAAGGACAAAATTATTATTTCAATTAAAAATCATTATTTATAACCTTGTCAACGTCTTGACTATATTTACTATTCATTTTGCTACTCATTTCATGTATGTTTTCATGGAAAACAAGGACATTTCTAAGTGACCCCAAACTTTTGAACGGTAGTGTACATACAGTTGAAGTCGGAAGTTTACATACAAACTTTTTTTCTTTTTTCACAATTCCCGACATTAAAAAAAAAAAGTAAAAATTCACTGTCTTAGGTCAGTTAGGATCACCACTTTATTTTAAGAATGTGAAATGTCAGAATAATAGTAGAGAGAATGATTTATTTCAGCTTTTATTTCTTTCATCACATTCCCAGTGGGTCAGTTTACATACACTCAATGCCAAGAGTGTGCAAAACTGTCATCAAGGCAAAGGGGGGATACTTTGAAGAATCTCAAATATAAAATATATTTTGATTTGCTTTTTGGTTAATACATGATTCCATATGTGTTATGTCATAGTTTTGATGTCTTCACTTTTATTCTACAATGTAAAAATTATTTATTGCAACTCATTGTTGGTGAAGATGTGTTCATTGCCCCCGTTCATTGGCCCCATTATAAATTGAATAGTTTTGTTCCAAAACGCTATATACAATTTTACACACTTGTGTTTTTGCATCAGAAAAGATTGTCTATGGGTACCTTCATGTGTGTATAAAATATTACTGTTCTCTGATTTTTTTTAAATCAACAGATTTTAGATGTGTATTCAAATGGGTTTTGTTGCTAAATGCTATTTATCCATTGTTTAATTGGAATTTGTATCCTGTATATTTGACTGGTATATGTGGTTCTCACCTAGCTATCTTAAGATGAGTACACTTACTTTAAGTCACTCTGAATAAGAGCATCTCCTAAATGATTAAAATATAAAAAGTACATTTTTACACAGAGATCTCATATTACTGTATTGAAAACTTAAAAAAAATAAAATAATTTGATGTCAATGTGTCATTTGCGATCTTCTTTATAAAAAATGTAGATATTTATAAAATTTGACTGTGTAAAACTGTAAAATACAGTATAGCGTTTTGCAACAAAACATGATTTGTCTCTCTGAAATGAAATCATCAAGTAATACATCATTTTTTAAAAATAAGTTTATCATTGAACACCTCATGCCATGATTAGATGGTGAAAATAACATAACAATATCTTTCAGAAGTTCTTTAAACAATAAAAAGTTCATTTACCAACATTTCGTATAGCTTTTTGGAATAAACTTCAATTGTAGGCCTGCAGTTTGGCATGGCTATCCACCGCCATCTTCTGGGGGAATAAGTATACTGTTCCTGAGTGTATCATCATGGATTATGGTTAATAGGTGATAGCCTAATACATGCACCACACCACAATATAATCAGTTGGTTCATTTTAGTTGAGTGGATATCTGATTCATTTATAAATGTCCTTGAAAGAATTTTCAACAACCAGTTGTACAGTGGGGAGAACAAGTATTTGATACACTGCCGATTTTGCAGGTTCTCTCACTTACAAAGCATGTAGAAGTCTGTAATTTTTATCATAGGTACTCTTCAACTGTGAGTGACGGAATCTAAAACAAAAATCCAGAAAATCACATTGTATGATTTTTAAGTAATTAATTTGCATTTTATTGCATGACATAATTATTTGATACATCAGAAAAGCAGAACTTAATATTTGGTACAGAAAACTTTGTTTGCAATTACAGAGATCATACGTTTCCTGTAGTTCTTGACCAGGTTTGCACACACTGCAGCAGGGATTTTGGCCCACTCCTCCATACAGACCTTCTCCAGATCCTTCAGGTTTCGGGGCTGTCGCTGGGTAATACGGACTTCCAGCTCCCTCCAAAGATTTTCTATTGGGTTCAGGTCTGGAGACTGGCTAGGCTACTCCAGGACCTTGAGATGCTTCTTACGGAGCCACTCCTTAGTTGCCCTGGCTGTGTGTTTCGGGTCGTTGTCATGCTGGAAGACCCAGCCACGACCCATCTTCAATGCTCTTAATGAGGGAAGGAGGTTGTTGGCCAAGATCTCGCGATACATGGCCCCATCCATCCTCCCCTCAATATGGTGCAGTCGTGCTGTCCCCTTTGCAGAAAAGCATCCCCAAAGAATGATGTTTCCACCTCCATGCTTCACGGTTGGGATGGTGTTCTTGGGGTTGTACTCATCCTTCTTCTTCCTCCAAACACGGCGAGTGGAGTTTAGACCAAAAAGCTCTATTTTTGTCTCATCAGACCACATGACCTTCTCCCATTCCTCCTCTGGATCATCCAGATGGTCATTGGCAAACTTCAGACAGGCCTGGACATGCGCTGGCTTGAGCAGGGGGACCTTGCGTGCGCTGCAGGATTTTAATCCATGACGGCGTAGTGTGTTACTAATGGTTTTCTTTGAGACTGTGGTCCCAGCTCTCTTTAGGTCATTGACCAGGTCCTGCCGTGTAGTTCTGGGCTGATCCCTCACCTTCCTCATGATCATTGATGCCCTACGAGGTGAGATCTTGCATGGTGCCCCAGACCGAGGGAGATTGACCGTCATCTTGAACTTCTTCCATTTTCTAATAATTGCGCCAACAGTTGTTGCCTTCTCACCAAGCTGCTTGCCTATTGTCCTGTAGCCCATCCCAGCCTTGTGCAGGTCTACAATTTTATCCCTGATGTCCTTACACAGCTCTCTGGTCTTGGCCATTGTGGAGAGGTTGGAGTCTGTTTGATTGAGTGTGTGGACAGGTGTCTTTTATACAGGTAACGAGTTCAAACAGGTGCAGTTAATACAGGTAATGAGTGGAGAACAGGAGGGCTTCTTAAAGACAAACGAACAGGTCTGTGAGAGCCGGAATTCTTACTGGTTGGTAGGTGATCAAATACTTATGTATAAAATGCAAATTAATTATTTAAAAATCATACAATGTGATTTTCTCTCTCACAGTTGAAGTGTACCTATGATAAAAATTACAGACCTCTACATGCTTTGTAAGTAGGAAAACCTGCAAAATCAGCAGTGTATCAAATACTTGTTCTCCCCACTGTATGTTCAGCTACTGTTTTTAGTTATAGAGGGGCTAATAGTTAGGCAAGCAGGGGTTAAAACAGGGAAATATATTTAGAAGAGAAACACTTTGGACAAACGAAAAGTGAGAGAGGAATAGTTTATTGAAGAGAGATACAGACACACAGAAAGAAATATAACCACTGTTGTTGCAATGCAATTCCCCAATTACTCGTTATATATCTATCTATATCCTTCTACAGACAAGATATGTTCATGACAGACTTGTAAATCATGCCACTGAGGCGGTCTAATTTGCAGATAGAGAGAATACTAGAGACACGGAGAGCGCTAGATAGTAACAAGGTCATTATAGTCAACAGTTACCGCTTTATATTAATTACCATGTTTGTATGTGTATATACACACAGAAGCAAACATACATACATACATACATACATACATACATACATACATACATACATACATACATACATACATACATACATACATACATACATACATACATACATACATACACACATACATACATACATACATACATACATACATACATACATACACACATACACACATACACACAATAACAGAGTGATAGAGAACAGTGTAGTGGCTGACTGGACTCGGGGAAGGAAAAGGAACCAGGGGGAGGTGGTGCGTGAGACGAGGATAGCTTATACACATGGAGAGAGAGAGTTCTGAAGAGGCCTGCGATCTGTCATGAACATGGGCGGAAGGTTGAGACAAATGGAAAATGTCTCTATGTATATTACCATAATTGTGGTAGGCTAAGTAATATATCAGTGTACTTCGGTCTCTCTTTGTGTTGGGAATATTTCCCTCCCTCCATCTCTCCAGCCAGCCAGCCTCTGTGAGTTTGAGCTTAAAAAGGTGTGAGGAGGGATACAGCAGATACAGGCATACCAGATTCCGTTGACAGGGTTTAGTGCATTTATTGAGGCGGTTTTGTTTGAAATAATATACTGTTGGTGCTGGTCCTTGTTATGTGTGTATTGGTAGCTGCTACTACAACACAGAAACAAAAATCACACAATAATCCAACATCAAATTATTCTCAACGGGTCTTGATTTATGAACAGCTTGGACCATGAAAACAAATACAACTCAAACAGCAACAAACGTGCAGAGAGACAATACATACACACGGGTTGACACACACACACACACACACCCTTTCATCGCTAAGAGAAGAACACCTAGCAAAAACATACAGAAAGGGCGTGTTGTACAATATGTAATATATAATATTAAAACAAACTTGGCCTATACGTATATACAGTACCAGTCAAAAGTGTGGACACACCTACTCATTCCATTATTTTTTTGTACTATTTTCTACATTGTAGAATAATAGTAAAGACATCAAAACTATGAAATAACACATATGGAATCATGTAGTAACCAAAAAAGTGTTAAACAAAATCAAAATATATTTTATAGGAGACTGTGTGAATCAGGCCTTCATGGTCGAATTGCTGCAAAGAAACCACTACTAAAGGACACCAATAAGAAGAAGAGACTTGTTGGGCCAAGAAACACCAGCAATGGACATTAGACCGGTGGAAATCTGTTCTTTGGTCTGATGAGTCCAAATTTGAAATGTTTTATTCTAACTGCTGTGTCTTTGTGAGACACTAAGTAGGTGAACGGATGATCTCTGCATGTGTGGTTCCCACCAAGAAGCATGAAGGAGGTGTGATGGTGTGGGGGTGCTTAGCTAGTAACATTGTCAGTGATTTATTTAGAACTCAAGGCACACTTAACCAGCATGGCTACCACAGCATTCTGCAGCGCTACACCATCCCATCTGGTTTGCGCTTAGTGGGACTATCATTTGTTTTTCAACAGGACAATGAACCAGCACACCTCCAGGCTGTGTAAGGGCTATTTGACCAAGAAGGAGAGTGATGGAGTGCTGCATCAGATGACCTGGCCTCCACAATCACACTACCTCAAACCAATTGAGATGGTTTGGGATGAGTTGGACTGCAGAGTGAAGGAAAAGCAGCCAACAAGTGCTCAGCATATGCGGGAACTCCTTCAAGACTGTTGTAAAAGCATTCCAAGTATAGCTGGTTGAGAGAATGCCAAGAGTGTGCAAAGCTGTCATCAAGGCAAAGGGTGGCTACTTTGAAGAATCTCAAATATAATTTTGATTTGTTTAACACTTTTTTGGTTACTACATGATTCCTTATGTGTTATTTCACAGTTTTGATGTCTTCACTTTTATTCTACAATGTAGAAAACAATAAAAAGTAAAGAAAAACCCTTGAATGAGTAGGTGTTCTAAAACTTTTGACTGGTACTGTATATATAGGCAAATGGGTAAGGAAGTGCCACTGCTGAGCATAGATATGTAGAGGAGCAAAAGGTGGGGTGGAGGTGGGTGGAGGGCAAGGAGGGTGTTTCTAGGCATGTTGTGTTCTGGGTAAGGAAGATGGAAGTTCTAGGGTCTGCAACTCAGTCAGAACTGGATCTGCTAAGCAAACCTGGACCACAGGCGAGCACAAGCGAACATACAAATATATACACCACAAGACAAGCACCATACTGTACATAGATACCTGGACGTGAGGTCAGAGGGCAAAGGGTTCAATGTCTGCACTGGGGGGGGGGGGGGGGACCAAGGAGAGATAGCAGAGGGGCTTGGGGAGGATGGTTGGGGGAGAATGTGGAAGGATGAGCACTAAAGCCCACTAGAGATCGCAAGCTCCTTTCAATGCTTATGATGGGGGGATATTTCTTGTAGGAGAAGGAGGGGGTCGCCGACTGGGGGAGAGGAAGGGAGGGCAGTAGTGTTTAGAGAACAAAGGATGTGAGAGAGAGAGAGAGAGAGAGAGAGAGAGAGAGAGAGAGAGAGAGAGAGAGAGAGAGAGAGAGAGAAGAGTTTAGTTAGTTAAAGACGGGTTAAATACAGGCAATTAGAAATAACATAAAGGACAGGTGTTAAGATAACGTGACATCAGAGACAAAACATAGAAAAAGGTGTCATCCTGAATTAAGAAGTGGTGTTGAGAAACTACTGCTGAGAGAGTAGTGCTTTTTAAAATCGGTTTCGATTATATATATATTTTTTACATTAAATGCAGTATGAAACAATGACATTAATATGATTTTAGAGCGTCCCTATTTCCTGACACTGACAGATGGGTTGAATGCTGTAACACATGATGGTAGTGAATGTCCATTACTGCTTATCACTTATTAACCATCATGTATTGACATACAAAAACATTCAGTTGTGTATATTACTTCGTTTTAATTCGATGATTTTATTAATTTGTCATTTCTTAAAAAGTCATAATCTCATCTATGTTCAGGCAGTAGCGGCCAGCCAACCAGACAACCATCTAAAGTTATCTATGTGCTCCCCATTGAACGAGTCATCCTATTTAGCAAGGCTAGTAGTAGCTAGCAGGCTGACAAAAAAAAACTATCCATCAGTAGAGCTACCTCACCAACTGGCTCTATCCCTCTCGACGTTGTGTTGCGTCATTCCTCTCTCATGCGGAAACAGGCGCAATGGATTATGGTCATTCTAATTAATTACCACATTTCTGCGCTGAGCTAAGTTGAATATTTGCCTAACTTCCAATCATCCCAGCATTCCACATAGTTCTCATTAATTATTTGATTTCTCTCTAGAGAAATGGCGGGTTGAGCTCACAAAAACATTACTAAACGGAATTCACGTGTTTAACTGACGTCAGTCAATTCGTTGTTTAATAAGCGGGAAAATGTTGTTCTTGTGGACTCTTCCTTGTTTCAGTAACCACAACCCACTGGAATGTGTTTGTGTGTTTTACTTGAACTAATAACCCTCCAAATATTCCCCTTAAGATATTGGAACATTTATACATGATGTAGAGAACGGAGGTTAGCTATATGGTCAGGAGAAACTCAGGTTTACACCTAGCTATGGTTACCAAATAGTGTTCAATGTCTCCATGTACATATATCAGAACCTTTTGTCAAAAGGCCAAAGCAACTTACAGTGAGTGCATACATTTTTTGTATACGATCCCTGTGGGAATTGAACCCACAATCTTAGCACGATCAGGCTCTTACCAACTGAGCTATATAGGCCGAGGGGTTGGGTTACACGCGGAAGACACATTTCAGGTTCATTTCCTCACAGTAGGATGCCCTGGCCTCACCTGGGGATGCTGGGAGGGGCCCGGTTGGGGCGGCTGGGGACCTGGGGGCTGTCAGCACTGTTGTTGAAGGGCCCCAGGGGTCCTGGGCGGTTAGGAGGGGGTGGAGCCCCTCGCCCCCCTCCGGGACTGGGGCGCTGGCCTGAGGACATCCTCCTGGAACCAGTGGGGCTGGTTGGAGGAGATCTGGGGGGGGGGGGGGGTTGGGGGGGGCATCAGTAACCTGTCATGTATGACATATTCTTGACATAACATAGATAACAGACTTTAATATTTTTCTTAAAACAGTCAACGTTTTTTTTTTTAAGAATGACTGTCTTCAAACACGGTTCTCCTGCTCGCCTAACCCAACATCTTCACATGTAGACCAATAGTTGACTCCATTACACTACACTTAGATATCTAGGCTAGTCATTATCCATGGACTAGGATGCATACCTGTTGCCGCCTCCACTGCGCCAGTCGTTCACGGGCGGGGGCATGGGGGTGGAGATGGTGGTGGTGGAGATGTCTCCTATGATGGCCAGGGCCTCCTTCAGGGCCTGGTGGGTCCTGAGGACCTCGTCCCGCCTCTGGACTTGCTCCTGGGACTCATCCATCAGGGCACCCTGGTCCCCGGCCGAGTACAGCTGGGCCAGCAGCTCCGCGTTGATGAAGTCCTTCACCTGGTGGCAGGGGAGAGAGTTGATGGATCGATCAATCAATCATTCAAATTGTGTTCATAAAGCTCTTTTTGCAACGGTTGTCACACAGTGTTATACAGTAACCATGCCCGTTTGATTTAGCTTGCCTGGCACAAAGGAACCAATACAATAATGTGAAAAGTTACACACAAGCCAGGCTCAAGCGAAAGCTGAAAATGTAAACTACTATTTGAACCCATGCCTGATACCATTCTGCCAGCGTGGAGCAGAGGTCCTGTCCCTTACATTACTGATCATGAGGTGCATGATGGTCTTGGGCATGAGGTCGCGGATGCACTTGTTGACGATGGCCATGTAGGAGTCGACCAGGTTCCGGATGGTTTCCACTTTCCGTTCCAGCTGAGGGTCCATGGAGAAGTTGTCCTGGGATGAGGATGAGGAGCCGCCTCCCTCACTTTCCACCTGGAGGAAGACACCTGTATTTAGATGCAGAAAACTGATAGGCATATCAATGACAAATAATAATTATTTTATTTGGAAATGCTTTTCATTACACATGGAAATCACAAACCAGCAACAACCTTAAGCAAAAAATGTGTCACTATAACGGTGGCTCAAAGTGGAAGAGAGACTGATGTAATCACTGCTTGTTTTTGTAAGAAGTGTTGACAAGCTGAATGTACCGAGCTGTCGGTTTAAACTACTAGCCCACAGCTCGGACACCCATGCATACCCTACAAGACATGCCACCAGAACAGACTATGGGAGGAACACAGTACTACATAGAACCGTGACTACATGGAACTCTATTCCACATCAGATAACTGATACAAGCAGTAGAATCAGTTTATTTTTTTTATTTAAAAAAGGTAAAAATACACTTTCTGGAAGAGCGCGGACTGTGAAGAGACACACGCAAAGGTACAGACACATGCATACATTGTAATATTGTTGTACGGTTTTGACTAAATTGAAATGGAATTGACCCCAACCCTGGTGGACAGTGCAGTGGTCACTCACGTTAGAAGACCTTTCGGGGTAGACTCCAGCGCGCAAGAGAGAAGCCCTCCAGCTGTCCACCTCGTCCTGAGTGTCACAGGCCAGCTCCAGGAAACGATTGTCCTTGTACACATTCCTGTCAGATCACAACACACGGAGGAGGGGAGGAGGAAGCTAGATGCACTGCTTCTGGGTCATTTTAGGGGCATGAGGCCAAGTACATCAAATCAAATCAAATGTATTTATAAAGCCCTTTTTACATCAGCCGATGTCACAAAGTGCTATACAGAAACCCAGCCTAAAACCCCAAACAGCAAGCAATGCAGATGTAGAAGCACGGTGGCTAGGAAAAACTCCCTAGAAAGGCAAAACCTAGGAAGAAAGCTAGAGAGGAACCAGGCTCTGCGGGGTGGCCAGTCCTCTTCTGGCTGTGCCGGGTGGAGATTATAACAATTCATGGCCATTAAGGCCAGTTCTTTCTCCAAGATGTTCAAATGTTCACAGATGACCAGCAGGGTCAAATAATAATAACAGTAGTTGTGGAAGTTGCAACAGGTAAATACATCAGGAGTGAATGTCACTTGGCTAATCAGTGCAATAGAGCGAGACGAAAACAGCAGGTCTGGGACAAGGTGGCACGTCCAATGAACAGGTCAGGGTTCCATAACCGCAGGCAGAAGAGTTGAAACTCATCAATTTAAATGAAGGAATAAACAAGCCTATCCTGGTTTCTGTTTCTCTACAGTGTGTATCGTTATTATTAAAAGTAGTAAAGTATGAATATTTTAAGTACAAGTATAATATTAAAAGTAATGTTGTTAAGATGTGTCCGTCTGGTTTCAGACCTTTGTTCTGTGTTGAAGATGGCAAAGGCGTGCTTGCTGGACATGAACCCTTTCTCCACGTCGCGCACCTTCAGGTTGTCCAGAGGGAGCATGTACTTCTTCTCCTTCTCCTGAGGAACACAAAGATAGAGGGTGGTACCATCAGCTGGTTTCACAATATAAACAAGCAACTGTAAAGAACCATGTTAGGGAAATGTTGACTTTTCTGATTACTATCTGATCTCTGTGTCACACTGTTTCTTTTTCAGCGTGATTTTTAACGTCAACAGGCTGGCTTAGTTGGGCGATGATCCAGGGAGAAAGAGAGAGAAGGGGAATGTGGAAAGGAGAGAAGGGAGAAGGAGAAGTTGGGGGGAGAGGAGAGAGGGTGGGGGAGCACAGAGGTGGAGGTGGAGGGGAGCGGGAGGAAGAATGAGAGTGAGAGGGCGAGCAGGAGAGGAGAGGAGAGGGAGGGGGAGAGAGAGAGAGAGAGAGAGAGGGGGCACTGCATGTGGAAGTCATTAGTGTGTGGGTCGTTCTCCACGGTGCGTTTGTAAGGGAGGGAGAGCCGGGCTGGAGGAAACGTTCTGGCTACGATGAAGAGAGGAGAAATACAGATGTGGAGGAGCACAGGGGACTCTGGGAATGTGTGCGGTGTGCATGGACATTTTAAATGGTGGATACAAAGAGTTGACATGGAGAATTTTACAGTACATTTTACTCCATCCATCCCACCCGCTTTATCTTCACCATCTCAATTCTCCCTCTCCCTCTCCTCCCTCCCTCTCCCTCTCCGTCTTATTTCTTCAATATTTCTTCTTTCCTTTCCAGAGGGGCCCACTTCCTGCCAAACTTTTCGAGGAGTGAGGGAGAAAGCGAGAGCGAGAAATTAAAATGTCAGCCTGGCGTTAAGACCGGACATCTGGTACCGCTTAACAGTACTGGGAGACAGAGCGCGAGAGGAGGAGGTAGGGGAAGAACTTCCAGATCGAAGTTAAGAAAGAGAGGGAGACCTGAAGAAGAAAAAGCTAAAGGATTTAGAGGAGTGATTCAACAGAGGTGTCCATATCTGACGCCCTGCAGAGCGATGCTAGGGTCTCACTAGCTATGAAACTAGAAAAGGAACCGTTGCAGACTTCTCTCAGTTGTATTCCCCAAGGGGTCACTCCAACCCATATATGGTCACACGTGTCCCTCCCTCTTCCTCAATCCATCTCACTCTTTTTCCTTCCCTCTCTCTTTTTTGTAATCTCCCCTCCCTGAGTGCTCAGCCAGTCTGTCCCGGGTCGGTCGTCTGAGTGAATGTGCCACGTCAAGCCTGGATACTCTGCATGGCCGGCATGACCCAAACGGACCGTGAGGGGAGCGACACCCAGAAACTCTACAAACAAACGACCAAAACGACAGAGAAGGCGACACAGACGGGGATCCCTACTTCTTGATGCCAAAATGGAGGAGGATGAGGGAGGAAGACTAAGATCTGCAACCCTACCGCCTATGGAATGGCAGAGAGTCAGTGTCTTTGGGGCCAGAGCCCGTCTGTCCGGCTCAGTCCTCCCAGTGTTCAGACTACCTGTTCATTGTCATACTGGTGTACAGTAGTCTGCACATTGGTTAGACTGGGCAGGGAAGCACTTCTCTTCTATTTGAGGAAACACTGGCTTTCAGGGAGGTTTCATAGTGGGTTTGATTATCTACACTCCACCACCGATCATCTTCCACTGCTGTTTGATCACCTCTATGATATATCTTCTCTACTCTGTGTCCATGTCGAATATCGGTTCTTATTTGTACTTTTTGAATGTTCTAACTGCATTTTTAAGAGTTATTTTACTTTATGGAATAAATGTATATCATTAGTTTACTAAAGAAAATACCTATATAAAGTAAAAACAAAAATTTTTTTAGGTCTCAGACCAATGTGTTCTAATGTCCTTGAAATAGTCTGCTTGCTAAATGTATGGTATAACGGCTCTAGAAACGTGTAGGCTCCTGGATCTTTACACAAAGAATCCAGCCCTGATTCCGGCGCAGTAGACCGGAGAGGGCGGAAGAGCAGAGGCTCCATAGAATCAAAACAGTCATGCAAAGAGGTCAATCCATCCATAAATTATTGCTTCAAATACAAACACAAACTTCCAGTGGAGTTGTGGCCTAAATATAGTCAAACTCAGAGCTAGAATATAATATCTCTGTAGTGCAACTATTGTATGGTAGATGGTCTTCATACAGTCGTGTGTACAAGCAGCAACAAATATTATTTCACTGATGGTATAATAAACCAACTAGGGGAGAGGCCTAGTGGTTTGGTGAGGCTAGTGGATGATGGTGTTAAAAGGATGTATAAGGTTTTTGTATAAGGTTTTGTTACAGTATACTGCATAGGGAATAATATTAGTGACGGATGCTAGGACTAGCAATGGTGTTGGGAACACTATTACTGTAATATTAGGGTGGCTGTGGAATTGCATTGGTGATCGATGGTTTGGATAATGAAGGGGTATTGGGTTCAGAAACAGAAATACTGCCATTTAATAGGTTATTTCTCCCCACTGAATCATTGGAGGCTGATGTTTGGATTACAAATGTGTGATTTTCCTGCCAAGAATGTGTGAAACTGCACCAAGAAAGAGAGAGGGGGGGGGTCAGCGAGAGAGAGAGAGAGAGAGTGTGTGTGTGTGTGTGTGTGTGTGTGTGTGTGTGTGTGTGTGTGTATAAATAAATATACAGTAAGATGCCCAAGGAAAGATGGAAAAATGTTTGGTGGAATGCAGTGGTGGGATTTGTTACACATTACTCCTTACAAAAGTAGTGTGTTACTTTACAATATTACTTTTTTTGTGGAAAGTAAACCATTATATTACTAGTTATATCACTTCCGTGTCACAGTGAGCAAGGCGAACCGCGTGCGTTCTACCAAAGATGGCTACTTACTAACTCAGGTTTGATCACCGGTTTCTCCTTTCATCTGTGACGCTGCTTTCCTGCGCTAGTCGACAAGTGCTGCTCTATCGTACGGGCTGCTTAATTAGCCATATATACTGTAAGCCAAACAGCTGTTCAGATTTCCTATATTTTCATTCAAAATCTCTCTCTCGCCACCAGTTCTGGTTATAGACGGCACGTACAGGGACCCATAGAGATGTACAGAGGGCGCACTTACCGCTACACGGGAAAGCCCTCAATTGGCTTCTGTGATCAATGTCAAAGAGGTGCTTTGACAATTGTTGTTTGACAAAGTAACTAATAATATTCCTCATCCGTTACTCATGAAAGTAATCCCTATTACGCAACGAGTTACTTTTGTAACACATTACCCCCAACACTGGTTGAATGTCAGAGAATCGTAAAACAACTGCTTTAAAAGTCAATGCAACATGAGAATGTCTACGATCCATCGAGTTAGCGTTTTGAATTATTACTCATTAGTTTAATGTGTCATAAAGCCAACGCATGTGTAGATGTGTGTATTTGCATGCATGCGTGTGTGTGCGTGTGAGTGAGCAGTGGTTTTATTTGGGATGGTTCCAATTGTGCAAAAGAAAACCAAATGCCTCAACTCCCAGCGGAGTGAGAGAGGAGAGGTGGAGAGACTGAAAGGAGAGGGGGATACCAAAAACAGACAAAGAGAGCGAGAAGAGGATATTAAAACACCGTTTTGTGTACTGTCCAGTGAATTTTGCTGTGTATCCACCACATACTGTATACAGAGAGGATTTAACCCATGTCATGTCATCTGCTGACCAGTGCATGGATTGGCTGACTCCGGGAGTTGCCGTGTGTCTGCCTGTCTACACTTGCTGTGCAGAACATCCTGGAACCTGTACAGCAGGCACAGACAGGCAGATAGACACCAGCCCGTCAAGCTAGGAATGACACAACATCCAGCCAATCAACGACCACCCTGCATCGCAAAGGGAGCGGTTAATGTCACTGAAGAGCCAATGTGGAACCACCGTTGAGTTGTGATTTAGTGGGTAGTGGTTTATATTATGTCCTCAACAAAGATATCGAACAAAATACTTATCACTTGCGAATTGATCAGACATTCAAAGTGCATATTTATATTTTATTTATATTTTTTCTGCCAGACATTAAACAAAAAGGAGGGCTGTATTTGAGGAGAAATTATGTTCCAATCCAATCTAGCCATAAACTACATCAAACTTACTGTGACTGACTGTACTAACCCACTCCGACGAGGGTCAACTAACTCACTCACCTCATCATCCTTGAACCAGGACAGACTCTCAGCGGTCAGAACAAACCAGTACTCCTTAGCCCCGCCTTTAATTATGCTGATGTTGTTGATGGTCAGCCAGCCCTTACGGATTACCTGTAGAGAAGGCAGAGGTTAGAGGTCAGGTAATAAAATATGGGGTCATAGTGGTGGTGTGATTGCCAGGAAGAAAAGTATGAGGTTTAGAAAAAGGTACTGAAGAACTGTCATGTCCACACGGACGCATCATGTACTGCAACCCATCCTACTTCAATCCTACTTTAATCACATTCAGTCAAACCTGGTCTGCTAGTCTACTGCAGGTACCCAAATCAATTTGTGCACAAAAGTGATGTGTGAATAATAAAATGCAATGAGAAAGTGTGTTGTGTGAGAACTCCAAGTTAATCGATATTGTCAGTGTGTATCTTTGTGAATAAACCGCAGGTTGGCATTTATTGTCATGGATCTTGCCCTGGAGGCAGCTCTGCAGAGTGGTCACTAGCTGGCCCAGACACAAATATGATTTTAAACCAAACATCAACCACACTGCTAATTCAAATCCATAACCCTAAATTCATTTTTGTTTTAATACAATTTTTTACGATATAGCCAGCTGGCCCATCTGATGGAAATCGCTCAGTTCTGCCTCCAGGGTAAGATTCATGACAATAAACATCAACCTTGCGAATAAACCAAACCATCAATTGTGACTAAGTTCAGTTCAGTGACAGTCTTCAGGGCACTATGTTGAAATTTACAAACACAAGAAGTGAACGTTGTGTTATTAGTGCTTCATAACATCCCCCAAACACACAATATTAGCATTCTAGCATTAGTGCTACATCCGTGTTTGTGTTAGGTGTGTTAACTAGCCCGCACACACAACAAGCCAGTGGCAGTCCAAGGATTGAGTGATTATTAAGTTATGTGTCTCGAATGGCCTAGAACCACTAAGGGGGTTACCCAAAAAGCATATTTATATAGTTTTATTTTTGTTCTGGCACACATTTAAGATTTTTTTGTAACCCCCTGTGGTCAAAGGGATGAGGGAGTGTCGTAACGTAAACTGTTGCTCTTACAATCAGGCCTGAGGCGGGAGGAGAGGAGGCCTGAAACAGGAAGGAAGTGGGGCATTAAAACACCTAAGGCACCAAATTACGTGGGTACCACGTCTGGACACAATCTCACGAATGGAACCTACCACACCTGGATCAAATACAACATGGTAAATACTTTAATAGTTAAGGTGTGCTTAACTGTATAGCAGGCAAACTATATCAACGTAGATCAAGCATTTGAAAGTATTTGACATTTATATTTGACTGACCCAGAACCTGTATGAAGTAACTAAGAGCCATTGCATTTGAGTGGGTTCAAGTTAGCATACCTATGGCATAGACCTTTACACTTGTACCCGTACACGGCTTGAAAATGGCAGATTCGGGCACTGATAAGCGCAGAAATTGGAAATCTGTGGCTGTACAGTAACATGCTATAAATAACACCAGAGCTCAGGCTCAGCGCTATGGGTTTTGATCCAACACCAACAGAACCTGCCAAGTCCCACTCCTAAAGACACATCCAACTTACTGATCTTGACTCTGCAGTGTTTTAGAAAGTATCTTGACATCGTCGGTATCTGCCTATCAACTTTTCTGGAAGGAAAATAAAAGTAGTCTTCGTTAGTTATCCAACTTTAACTGAGATTGTGCCAATGCCACTATAAGTAGCCCTTCACACACGTAGCCGTATACGAGTTGAAAATGGCAGATTTGGGAACTGATAAACGGCAAGAAGTTGCCTCCATCCTTCCTAATTGGGCAACTTTTTCACACTTCTTGTTGTCTGAGTGAGGGGGAAAATGCTGTAAATTAAGATGTACTTTGAAAGATGAGATGTCATACAAGCAACACCCGTCACCGTGGCAACGTTTCTGATCAGTATGTCTGATGTACAGTTACAAGACGACATGGCGTCATTCCCTGGGTTGTTCTGAACACAATGTCTGTCTATTGTGAAGAAGATTCAATGCGGAACACAGACCTGAATGCACACGTTACTACTTTCAATGCACACCAAAATTATGATCTGTTTCTCTGAACAGCATTGTGAAAGCCTAACACTGTAATATTGTATTTTATAACTTAGCTAGTCATGTTAACAATAGAACAGGCGTTCAAATTATGCACACCTGACCCAGATTGCAATGTATAATGGGCCTTTTTGGGATTGCGTAAACACCAACAGTAATTGTGTGATGGCAGGGATGCAGGGCTGTGTTCCAAACACAACAAGTGTGCTTCCTTCACAACACAGCTAGGAGAGCTGCAAAAAGCACATTATAGTTGAAGAAGCTTCTTTGAGTCATAAGTGAATTGAAATTACTTAGGAACTGTGCACAGTTTGGAGAGGTGTGTGGCCACTTGGAGACACCAGTTAGTCCTCTCCCTCAAACCCTTTGGAGAGGTGTGTGGCCACTTGGAGACACCAGTTAGTCCTCTCACTCAAACCCTTTGGAGAGGTGTGTGGCCACTTGGAGACACCAGTTAGTCCTCTCACTCAAACCCTTTGGAGAGGTGTGTGGCCACTTGGAGACACCAGTTAGTCCTCTCACTCAAACCCATGTCATTTTATGTCTTATGTTGCACCTACCCCACATTTCCAGAATATTCTTATCACTTAACTGAATTTATCCAGAATATTTTTACATTATCAACAAATGCAGTGAAATGTACATTAAATGTAAAATGCAGATAAAATCAACAGTGTAATGTTTGGATTCAGTCTTCTGTCAGGTGAACTGTTGTATCCTCAACGTTGGTCTAATCATTTCCCCAGAATCTCCAAACTGTTCCCTTTCAACTGCTAACATGCCCATCCATATAGGCCAATTCCTAACAGTGTAAAGGGTTAAGCTTGAGACGTGGAAAAAGCTATAAACAATAAACTCAGGGTGGCCACATGAAGAAGCCACACTCTGGGCAGTAGAGTAAATGCAGACAGCAGGCAAAGCCCAACCCTAACCCCAATGAGTGATACTCACCAACCAGGCCAGACGGCCAAAACAGGGCAGCTCAGATTCTCACTAAGGGGTTGGGATGAAATGCATGGGGGCACCTTGATGACATAGAAGGGGTTTAAACAATGTGATGAATGCAAATAGAACGTAAAAACATCCATTTGTTTTCTACACACATAACATAATAATACGTGTCACTATCCAACTGAAAAAGCCAAAGTCAATCTAAAGGTCCCCCGAAATCAACATGAAATGTAAAAAAAAAACATGCAACAAAAGGTAATAAATGTATAATAACGTACAGGAGTATACAGTGGCAAGAAAAGGTATGTGAACCCTTTGGAATAACCTGGATTTCTGCATAAATAAGTCATAAAATGTTATATCTGATCTTCATAAAAGTCACAAAAATAGACAAACACAGTCTGCTTAAACTAATAACAAATTATGGTATTTTTCTTGTTTATATTGAATGCATAACTTAAACATTCACAGTGTAGGTTGGAAAAAGTATGTGAAGCCCTAGGCTACTGACTGTCAGCTAAAACTGGACTCCAACCAATGAGACAAGATTGGAGATGTTGGTTAGAGCTGCCCTGGTAGAACGAGTGTCAGCTAAAGTCTTACAGAAATCTCGGGAACATGCTAACATCTCTGTTGACGAGCCTACGATACGTAAAACACTAAACAAGAATGGTGTTCATGGGAAGACACCACGGAAGAAGTCACTGCTGTCCAGAAAAAACATCTGAAGTTTGCAAAAAGAGCACCTGGATGTTCCACAGCGCTACTGGCTAAATATTCTGTGGACAGATGAAACTAAAGTTGAGTTGTTTGGAAGGAACACAACACTATGTGTGGAGAAAAAAAAAGGCACAGCACACCAACATCAAAACCTCATCCAAACTGTAAAGTATGGTGGAGGGAGCATCATGGTTTGGAGCTGCTTTGCTTCGACGGAAAAATGAATTCCCAAGTTTTTCAAGACATTTTGCAGGATAATGTAAGGCTATCTGTCCGCCAATTGAAGCTCAACAGAAGCTGGGTGATGAAACAGGACAACGACCCAAAACACAGAAGTAAATCAACAACTCAATGGCTTCAACAGAAGAAAATACCCGTTCTGTAGCGGCCCAGTCTGAGTTCTGACCTCAACCCGAATAAGATGCTGTGGCATGACCTCAAGAGACCGGTTCACACCAGACATCCCAAGAATATTGCTGAACTGAAAGAGTTTTGTAAAGAGGAATGGCCCAAAATTCCTCCTGACCGTTGTGAAGGTCTGATCCACAACTACAGAAAACGTTTAGTTGAGGTTATTGCTGCCAAAGGAGGGTCAACTAGTTATTAAATCCAAGGATTCACATACTTTTCCCACCCTGCACTGTGAATGTTTACACGGTGTGTTCAATAAAGACATGAAAATGTATAATTGTTTGTGTGTTATTAGTTAAAGCAGACTTTGTCTACTGTTGGGACATTTTATGCCCTATTTATGCAGAAATCCTGGTAATTCCAAAGGGTTCACATACTTTTTCTTGCCACTGAACATACTGTGTGCTAGGTACAAATTAATGTAAGTTAAAGAAACCAGAAAGCATGCCAGTCTCTGTCCCTATGGTCCTGCTTCATCCTATATGGCCTGCAGCCCACCGTGTGAGTGTGGGCACCCTTGGCCTTTTTGTTCTAGAGTGTGAGTGTGTGTGTGTGTGTGTGTGTGTGTGTGTGTGTGTGTGTGTGTGTGTGTGTGTGTGTGAGGTATTTCCCATCCTCCTCCATGTCTCACCTGGCTGACCTGGCTTGCAGCATTACTTTGCTTGTTACTCTGCTTGCTGCTCTGCTGTGCACTATGGAGGAGAGGAAGCAGAGGGACAGAAATATACAGCAACAGGAAGTAAGCGCACAAAAGAGAGAGAAACAGACGAGGGAGGGATAGTTCTGTACGGTATTATAAATGTTTCACCCATTTCACACCCTACCCCCACTTTGTGATAACATTAGCAGGCCAATAAAGGCAGGCCTGGTCAGTCATTTACTTAGCAAAGCCTATGAAGTCCTCGTGGTTGGTGTTGATGTACGAGAGCTGGACATCAATCAGCAGCAACACCTGGAGTTAAAGACAGAAAGATTTGGTCGACAATACATGGAAGCATCATTTACAGTGTAGTATTACTAGCTCCTGGGTCATACGTCTATTGTATACATAACCATGTGGGTACTGTGTGTGTGTGTGGGGGGGGGTTCTTCTATCATCGTGGGGTCCTTTAAAGCTTAGGGGTTAGGTTTAGGGTTAGGTTCAGGGTTAGGTTCAGGGTTAGGGTAAAACAACAGCTGATAGAGGATTTTGAATGGAAATGAATGTTAGGTCCCCACTAGGATAGAATAACATAACTTGTGTGTGTGTGTTTGTTTGAGAGATATGTAGATGTTACCTGGTCCTTTGCCCTGCTCTCTCTGTCTCGAATGTGTGAGGTCACAATTCTCTCGGTTTCCTCACGCAGTCTGGGGAAGCAATCCAACTGAAAATACACAAAATAATATCATTTAAAGCACACTATGTTTTTGAATTCTAAAGGATACCATAATGAGGATTGACTGACTAAAAGGTTACCTTGTTTGTGCACTGGCGCACTGTGTTGATCAGCTCCTGAATGACCATGTCAACACACTTGATACACGGCTCCTTGATCTTCACGATCTGCTTCTTCACTATGGCCTCAAACGCCATGTCAGGAGTGAACAGGCCAGTCCTATATAGAGAGATAGATGAGGAGAAGAGAACAGTCAGGAAAGTGGAGGTGTGTAGGAGGAAGAAGAGGATGAGAGAGTGAGATAGTTGAAGAAGAGGATGAGAGAGTGAGATAGTTGAAGAAGAGGATGAGAGAGTGAGATAGTTGAAGAAGAGGATGAGAGAGTGAGATAGTTGAAGAAGAGGATGAGAGAGTGAGATAGTTGAAGAAGAGGATGAGATAGTTGAAGAAGAGGATGAGAGAGTGAGATAGTTGAAGAAGAGGATGAGAGAGTGAGATAGTTGAAGAAGAGGATGAGAAAGATGAACAGTAATAATAAAATAACCACCTGATACCGTGGATGTTCTTGATGGCATAGCTGATCTCACGCCGCATCTCCTTGTCATCACACTCCATCTGGCAGAGGCAGAGAGAGAGAGAGAGAGAGAGAGAGAGAGAGAGAGGCAGAGGCAGAGAGAGAGAGAGGCAGAGAGAGAGAGGCAGAGAGAGAGAGAGAGAGAGAGAGGCAGAGAGAGAGAGGCAGAGGCAGAGAGAGGCAGAGGCAGAGGCAGAGACAGAGAGAGAGAGACACTGATCCTGAGACTAAACTCACAAACCAACAGTAACCCAACAAAGCATCAGGACAGCACTCAGAAAATCTGGCCCAACCAAATTATCAAAAAACAAAAAGAAAATTACATGACCTATTGGAAAGACACCACAAAAAATCAAAGTAAACTTCAATGCTATTTGGCACTAAACAGACAGTACACAGTGGCAAACTACCTGACCACTGTGACTGATAGAAAACTGAGGAAAACATTGACTATGTACAGACTCAGCGAACACAGCCTGGCTATAGAGACCGGTCGTCGCAGACAGATCTGGCAACCCAGAGATGCCAGGTTGTGTTTACTCTGCCCACAAAACGCAAACACACTTTCTCCTAAAATGTGATAATTATGCAGACATACGGGCAACTTTCTTTCCCCAAATTAAAAATAGAAATAAAGAATTTGAAACAGGAACAGATGATGAAATATTACAATGCCTATTGGGTGAAAAGGTCCATTGTGCCATTTATGGTGCAAAATATGTTGCATTATGCCACACCCATAGGGACAACCAGTTGACCCAACTGCAACCAAAAATACCATAAGGACAACCAGTTGACCCAACTACAACCAATAACCTCCCAACAAACTTACACACACACAAAACACACACATACAATTATTTTGAATATGTTTGGTTGTGTATGTGATAATTAATATGTAATGGATCTATATTTTTGTTGTTGTTAATAATAATATGAACTTTCTTTTTATTGTTACATTGTAAAGTGCTTTGGCAATATTGTTAAGTTGTAACTTTCATTCCAATAAAGCCGAATTTGAATTGAATTGAGAGGCAGAGAGAGAGAGGCAGAGAGAGAGAGGCAGAGAGAGAGAGAGAGAGAGAGGCAGAGAGAGAGAGGCAGAGAGAGAGAGAGAGAGAGAGGCAGAGAGAGAGAGGCAGAGAGAGAGAGGCAGAGAGCATAGCATCAAATGAAACGAGATGTGCATCAGTCAGCTATCTAACCTTAACCAGTTCGAAGGGGAATCTCTCGTGGAAGATACGGTTGATCTTGGCTCCACCAGAGAGCTCTACAGTATCCACCTGGTCCCCAGAGCCCTCGATACGCTTCTCAAAGTCCACTGAAAACTGCTGCACCATCCTACACACACAATCAAAATGGACATTTCAGTTATTTGCTGAATTGAGAAGCAAATGACCCCAACCCTGATTGTGGAACTTCTTTTTATCTGTTGAACTCACTGCAGCAGTTGCTTGGTCTTCCGTCCCGGATCATCAGGGCGGTATCCCCGGTACTCCTCGGCCTCCTTGTCCAGAGACAGCAGCTGGGTCTGCAGCTTGCTACGGAACGCCGGCAGCGTGTCACGGATGTGGTTGGTCAGTTGCTATGGCAACACAACACAAAATATACCCTAAATATAATGTAGCTAAGCAAGCCTATTATGCTGGCTTCGGGGTGCATAGCAAGGATGTAATAACCTGTAGGAGAGACTCAGTTACTGTTAACTGGTCAGTCTGCAGTCAGTCCGTTAGCCTACCTGATTGAGGACTTTCTGCAGGCACGGGGTACCCATCTTTTCGGCCATGTGTCTATAGGCCGGGTGAGTCAGGAAGAACTTCCTCTCAGCAGCCATAGCCATCTTGATGTCCTTCTTCCCGTCAATGTCCTTCTGACTGCGGTTCACCACTCCAATATAACCTGGCAACACACACAGACGGACGGGCAGGGGGATGACGGAAAAGACATGACTGATATGGAACCAAAATGAAAAGCGCGTGCAAAGGATAGAACAGAAAAGCTGATAAAGATGGATAAAGAAAAACAAAGAAAGAGAGAGATATTGGTAGAATGAAAAAGAGTAAATAAGAGACAGAGATGTCCCACCTCTCCTCAGGGGCAGCAGCTTGTTCTCCAGGACCTCCCTGGCATCTGTTCCCTCATCCATCAGGTCCAGCTTGGTGATCACTCCTATGGTCCGCTGGCCTGGAATCAGAGGTCAAAGGGTAAGGGGCAAAAGGCAGTGGTAGGTCATTTACAACACAAAGGCTGCGTTCCAGGCTGACTTCAACGCAGACGCCTGCTAGATCTCACACCTGGATAGGCGTTTAAAACATCAGGTAACCCCATCATATGATATCGCAATCTGATCAACATCTTACCCTGGGGGTCGACGTCTTTGGCCAGTTTGAGGGCGTCCGAGTTGGCCAGGTCAGAGTTGGCCGGGGTGACAGCCAGGATGAGGCAGCTCTCCCGGCAGATGAACTGCATGATCATGTCTCTGATCTGCTGCTCGATGTCCGCCGGCTGGTCCCCCACTGGCACCTTGGTGATGCCTGGCAGGTCGATCAAGGTCAGATTCAGCACTGCAGGCAGGGGGAGAGGAGAGAGGTCACCTCTCATAGTGAATATTACTTAACATACAGGAGGGAGAGGAAAACACCATTGTTCAGCAGTGAAGGGGGACAGAGAGACGAGAGAGAGATAGTAGTTAAGGGGTTGTGCATGTCTACCGTGTGGGGAGTAGACACGCAGGTTGATGGGGACGGGAGAGATGCCCTTATTGGCCCCAGTAATGCGGTCAGTCTCCGCCTCAATCTCCTGGCGAACCTCGTCGAAATCGGTGAACTTCTTCCCTTTGCAGTGTAAGAACTCTGCCCATTCTGTGAAGATAGATGCAAAGATTAGATTCCAAGTGTGTGTGTGTGTGTGTGTGTGTGTGTGTGTGTGTGTGAGTGTGTGTGTGTGTTACCTGCATTGGCGCTGATAAGCTGCAGGACAAGTGGCCTGCGGGTGACGATCCCAGAGCCTCGGGGCAGGAAGTCCCTGCAGACAAATAGCCAATCAGGACAGATACACAGAGGGGAGGTGGGGTTGAATTTAACCTTGCCTGACAGGAACAAATGTGACAATAAGATGGTGTCTGGCTATGTGAGACTATGTTGACGGTGACAGTGTCTTGCACTGTAGGAGACTGAGGCTTTGTTAACTCTGGGTGAACCACCAACAGCCACTGACTGCCATGTTGTACAATGACTCACACATACTGAACACACACAGCCATTTAACGTAGAATGAATAACAGCACACAGTCTTTTCTTACTAACAGAAGATATTATGAATGGAAAAAAATCTTGAGCTGAAAATGTCAACAGGCTCTATGGTCCAAAGAGCCTGACAACATTTAGTCCAGTTTACCTTTGATACTGATCCAATAAAATAGTTCTGAAATGTGCATATCATTCTGACCTAAAGCACAAGAAGTCAACGTGAACAGATGCACAGTGGCAAGTAGCAGAGCACTTATTTAAAGAACGATGACTTCAGTACCTACCAGTCTGCTACCAGGCGAGAGAGTGCATGTTAAGACCAAACTCTTATTAACAATGATGGCCTGGCCTGGCGTGTGTGTGTGTGTGTGTGTGTGTGTGTGTGTGTTGACCTGATAGCCGGCAAGGTGAGACAAGGTCTCACCAACAGCACACATGCACTCTTGTGTAAGGGAAAGCTGGTTTGATGTTGATGATGTGTTTTCCTGTGTGCCAAATACACTCATTTTGGAAGTGGGCTGCTCATTTGACGGCTACACGGATCAGGCCTTTACTGAGAAGCTGCTTAAGTACCAGCCCCTCGCGGCACACTTGGACAGCCTTGAGTACCAGCCCCTCGCGGCACACTTGGACAGCCTTGAGTAACAGCCCCTCGTGGCACACTTGGACAGCCTCGGGTGTAGGTGCAAAATGGTGGCGCTGATATTCGGCAGTCTAGGTCACGTACACAGGCTTGCAGTGCGTTGCCTCCAGATTGCTGGCCTGACAAAAACTAGGGCAAAGCAACTGGCTAGGTACTGCTCTGTTTCAGCTGTTGTGGGCAGCCTAGCTGTTTGGAGAAGGGGTGCTTTCGGTACCCTGGAGTGCCAAGCATACAGGGACCTTTGAAATGTTCTTGTCATTTCACTCACGTTGGCTAGATGAATGAACACATCTTGATATTGAGACCTCCCTCTATCTATGGGCTAGCAGAACATATTTGAGCAGCAGTGTGAGCAGGGAGCCAACCCTGGACAGCAGGACCATTACTCAGCTGGATCCCAGGTCTCAGGGGTGGCTGGCTGGGCTTTGACTGATGCTGCTTCTGCCAACAACCCTACACTTTATCTATCTAGACTTGGGTTGTATTCTCTAGGCACAAAACGGAAGAAAACAGACTGAAATAGGGAGGGACTCTGTGAACCTTGTCGAATAAGCAAGTTTTGCTTTTGTTCACCATTGCAAAAGGTTTTGCTACGTTGTGCACTAATTAATACGACCCTGGAGATATTAGGAATACCTTCTATAGCTAACCTCAATTGCCTGTCTTCACCATTCCCGTCTGTCTGTAAATATTTGAAGGTATGTGCAATCTTTCTGAACATATACCCTCCTGTCACTCTGCCAATGGTATCTGATTTATGTACCAACTACATTCAACAGCGACACTGCCATAATGTACCAATTCATCCCACAGTGCAGAACATCTAATGGAAGCTCTTCTTTGTGATTGACAGCAGAACTGATTTGATCATATTAATGTAATAACAGAAGAGTGTTGCCAGGTGTTAACGTATATATCCTGCAGACCTTACAACAGTCATTTCCTTACCTGTTTTACAGGGGGAGATTGTATATTTCAATGAGTTTTTGCAAATGGTTCAAAGCAAATTTGACTGAAACAGGATAAATGGGTCTGGCTGATTGGTCTGGAATCGCGGTAACCCAAATATCGGCTCCCTCGTCATAAAGCCGTCTATGAAATAGGAATGCGTGTTCAAAATAAGATGGAGACGAGCTCCTGGCTCGGAGAAGATCGGAGACTCCACAGCCGTTTCGAAAAAAGAAACGTGACGGGGATGGACATGACATCCCCGACCCCATGCTTAACACGAGATAGGACTATTTATTGCCCTATAGTGATTCGTTTGGCGTGTTTGTGCTTGGCTGCTGCTCGTTTACCTGCCAACGAAGTTCTCCAACACAGAGCTCTTGCCAGCGCTCTGTCCGCCGACCACCGCGATCTGTGGCAGGTCAAGATTGCAGCTCTGACCGATGCCGCTGAAAGCGTCCTGAAGCTTGTTGACCAGCGGGATCAAGTCCTCCATTCCCCGGTTACCCATGGTGCTAGCGGGCGGGAGGAGCTCAGGGTGAGAGAGTAGGAAGTAGGTGATATCTTTAGTCCAGTGCTACCGTGCTTGTTGATGTAGTAGTCATCTAGCGGCGCATTGCCCCGAGCAAAGCAAGGGTCGATTCAACTGAGAGAGAGACGGAAAGAGAGGCAGTCAGAGAAGGATTGCGCAGTTGCTTGCCACCAACAAAGCGCACACACACACCATTTTCTTCAAGGGCATTTGGGTAATGAAGTCCTTGATAAAACCCCGCTCTAAAATCACATTTTATAAAACCGTGCATTGAGTTGTAGACAGGCTAATTCCATAGGTTTGGCTAGATGCACCAAGAAAATGACCTACCCACACCAAATGATTCGCGTTGCATTGAACATGTTTCGCTTACATGCAACACGTTAACAATACATACATCACATCATTCATTCATTTTATTCTTTATGTATAGCCATTTATCATTTACCCATTCTCAGGGATTCCTTGACGTTTGAAGAACAGGCTGATCCGATCCAAAATCTGTATCCAACCGTGATTATAGCCTGTTAGCCACGCCACCTGCTGTAACTGAGCATCGGTTTAGTGTGAATGTCCTGTGCTATATAATGATGTTTAGGTCGGGTTGTTATGCTCAGATGGACTTCAAAGCCTCTTTCCGAGTGAACACAAATTCGCCTCTATAACGGATGAATCATTTTTTATTTTACGCAACCACGATCATTTAGACGCTCGCCGCGCCTGCTGATAAGATTGACATATGAGTTGCCCAACGGCAGCGGCGGAGTTGTGGTCGCGGCACACAGACGCGGCGCGGTAGGCCTATAGGCAAAACAAACCCGCCCTCTGTTTCCATCGTGCCAGTTTTGCCGTCGTGAAGCGGAGCACCGCACTGAGCATGATTGGTTGGATACGCTCCTTCGTTCCGCTGCAGTGAGAGACAAAATCACATTTCGAATATTTGAGGCTGAAGGACACTGACACGTTCATGTCCAACTCACCCCCCATCCATCATGGCCTCTTCTGTCGTGTGTGAATAGTGCATAGATAATGTATTTTGTTAGATGGCAAAGCATTCTGTTCAATAGCAGGTGGCCAGTATAGTGGTCACTACAGTCAGTTTGTAGGCTAGAGATGGGCTACTGTAGGCCATAGGGATAGCTGGAGAAGAAAGTCATGCAAAGAGGACATGGCACAGCCTGCCTATTTTAACCTCACCAGGCCAACATCTGCGTTAGATAAAAGCCATGTTGTTTCCCTCTGTGATTTACTAATTTTCTTTATTCGGTGAGGGCAGACATGGCACACTATAACAGGTGAACATTCCAAACAGCTAAAGAACTCTGCTACAGGATGACCAAATCAAATCAAATTGTAATTGTCACATGCTTTGTAAACAACAGTGAAATGCTTACTTACGGATCCTTTTCCAACAATGCAGCGTAGAAAAAATAGAAATAGTAACACAAGGAATAAATACACTGAATAACAATAACAAGTAAAAAATAACATGGCTGAACTGTATAAGGGAGGACCAGTACAGAGTCGATGTGCAGGGATACCAGGTCATTGAGGTAGCTACAGTGGGGAGAACAAGTATTTGATACACTGCCGATTTTGCAGGTTTTCCTACTTACAAAGCATGTAGAGGTCTGTAATTGTTATCATAGGTACACTTCAACTGTGAGAGACGGAATCTAAAACAAAAATCCAGAAAATCACATTGTATGATTTTTAAATAATTAATTTGCATTTTATTGCATGACATAAGTATTTGATCACCTACCAACCAGTAAGAATTCTGGCTCTCACAGACCTGTTAGTTTTTCTTTAAGAAGCCCTCCTGTTCTCCACTCATTACCTGTATTAACTGCACCTGTTTGAACTCGTTACCTGTATAAAAGACACCTGTCCACACACTCAATCAAACAGACTCCAACCTCTCCACAATGGCCAAGACCAGAGAGCTGTGTAAGGACATCAGGGATAAAATTGTAGACCTGCACAAGGCTGGGATGGGCTACAGGACAATAGGCAAGCAGCTTGGTGAGAAGGCAACAACTGTTGGCGCAATTATTAGAAAATGGAAGAAGTTCAAGATGACGGTCAATCTCCCTCGGTCTGGGGCACCATGCAAGATCTCACCTCGTGGGGCATCAATGATCATGAGGAAGGTGAGGGATCCGCCCAGAACTACACGGCAGGACCTGGTCAATGACCTGAAGAGAGCTGGGACCACAGTCTCAAAGAAAACCATTAGTAACACACTACGCCGTCATGGATTAAAATCCTGCAGCGCACGCAAGGTCCCCCTGCTCAAGCCAGCGCATGTCCAGGCCCATCTGAAGTTGCCAATGACCATCTGGATGATCCAGAGGAGGAATGGGAGAAGGTCATGTGGTCTGATGAGACAAAAATAGAGCTTTTTGGTCTAAACTCCACTCGCCGTGTTTGGAGGAAGAAGAAGGATGAGTACAACCCCAAGAACACCATCCCAACCGTGAAGCATGGAGGTGGAAACATCATTCTTTGGGGATGCTTTTCTGCAAAGGGGACAGGACAACTGCACCGTATTGAGGGGAGGATGGATGGGGCCATGTATCGCGAGATCTTGGCCAACAACCTCCTTCCCTCAGTAAGAGCATTGAAGATGGGTCGTGGCTGGGTCTTCCAGCATGACAACAGCCCGAAACACACAGCCAGGGCAACTAAGGAGTGGCTCCGTAAGAAGCATCTCAAGGTCCTGGAGTGGCCTAGCCAGTCTCCAGACCTGAACCCAATAGAAAATCTTTGGAGGGAGCTGAAAGTCCGTATTGCCCAGCGACAGCCCCGAAACCTGAAGGATCTGTATGGAGGAGTGGGCCAAAATCCCTGCTGCAGAGTGTGCAAACCTGGTCAAGAACTACAGGAAACGTATGATCTCTGTAATTGCAAACAAAGGTTTCTGTACCAAATATTAAGTTCTGCTTTTCTGATGTATCAAATACTTATGTCATGCAATAAAATGCAAATGAATGAATACAATGTGATTTTCTGGATTTTTGTTTTAGATTCCGTCTCTCACAGTTGAAGAGTACCTATGATAAAAATTACAGACTTCTACATGCTTTGTAAGTGGGAAAACCTGCCAAATCGGCAGTGTATCAAATACTTGTTCTCCCCACTGTATGTACATACACTGGCAGGCAAAAGTTTGGAATATTACTAATTCAAGGGTTGTTCTTTATTTGCACAATTTTTAAAATCCTTACATCAAAACTTTAACATAACACATATGGAATCATGTAGTAACCAAAAAATGGTTAAACAAATCAAAATATATTTGAGATTCTTCAATGTAGCCACCCTTTACATTGATGACAGCTTTGCACACTCTTGGCATTCTCTCAACTAGCTTCATGAGGACTGCCACAGGAATGGAAGACCGAGAAATACCTCTGCTGCAGAGGATAAGTTCATTAGAGTTACCAACCTCAGATTGCAGCCCAAATAAATGCTTCACAGAGTTCAAGTAACAGACACATCTCAACATCAACTGTTCAGAGGAGACTGTGTGAATAAGGCCTTCATGGTCGAATTGCTGCAAAGAAACCACTACTAAAGGACACCAATAAGAAGAAGATACTTGCTTGGGCCAAGAAACACGGGCAATGGACATTAAACCGGTGGAAATTTGTCCTTGGTCTGGAGTCCAAATTTGAGATTTTTGGTTCCAACCTCAACCAAATTTAGATGGTTTGGGATGAGTCGGACCGCAGTGAAGGAAAAGCAGCCAACAAGTGCTCAGCATATGTGGGAACTCCTTCAAGACTGATGGAAAAGCTTCCAGGTGAAGCT